>JAWNNH010000457.1:0-386853 GCA_035043045.1 Hirtodrosophila alboralis | reverse complement strand
CTGAAAACTAATTATTTAAGAAGAAATTAAATTCTTAAAATAAATTAATAAAAATTAACTGAAAACTGGATATAAATGAAAAGGACGTAAAAAATTAAAAATGTTTAAATCTGAAACTTTAATAAGAATATTTAGAATAGTTTTTTGTTTTCTGTTGTTTGTTTTTAATTTCGAATTAACTCAAGATGTAATTTCAAATTAAAATAAAATTGTTGACATTTCTCTCTTATTAAATTCTAATAGAATTTTATATATATCCAAATATTTGAAGGCAAATCTGTTTATACCTAAATATTTTTATATTTGTTATAATTTTTGATTATACGAAGGATTTGTTCTATATTGGAACTGAAAATTAAATGACGTTGTTTTTATAAAATACTCTTGTAAAATAAATGTTACATGGATCAGAGAACAATAAATTAAGATATAAAAGAAGGTATAAATATATTTAAAAATGATTCTGCTTGACAGAGTTTTTTTTTTTTTTTTGATTTAATTTTTTAGACAATAAATTTCAAATATTTTAATGCATTTATGTATATATAAATTTAAGAATTATTCTGCTGGACGTAGCATTTATTTATTTTGATTTTTTTTTGATTTTTTTTGTTAAATAATTTTAAATATTTTAATTCATTTTAATAGACTTTGTAGATTTTGTTTTAGACATTTATAGAAATATCTTTTAAAGCTAAATTTTAAAATTAACTAAAAATTTTTCATATATTTTTAGACATTTAATACATAAGGAAGAACAATGCTATATATATGGGCATTTTTTCTTAATCGTTAGCTAATGATGGAAAGCTATTCCTTCATTGATTTTTAAGAAAGCAAATCCAGTTATTTATTTTTTTTATTTTACAATAAGGAAAAAAAGTCGAATTTTTTTTGGGTTTACTGAAAAACAAACACAATAAATACTTATTTATTATTATTATTTATTTTATTATTATTATTTATTTATTATTTTTTTTATTAGTATATATTAAACGTTTTAGTTAGCTGAATATTTTTATATTGCCATCAAATATTTAATTGCATAAATTACACAAGTTCTATTAAGATTAAAAAAGCCCAAACTGATTGTTATATCTGTATTGTAATTGAGATATCATATGCTGTTACTTAAGATCAACACAAACTAACGATTATATCATATATGTTGCCACTTGAGATTGTATATCTCAGATTGTTGTGATGACATACCTTTGAGCATACCTGAGGAACAACAACAACAACAAGAACAACAAGGACATTGCAACAAGGATTCGCACCTAATAAAACTGACGAAGACATTTTTCGCAACTTGACAGCAGCAACAACAACAAGAAGAAGAACATTGAAGTAGAGTAGCAAAATGTTTGATAAAAGAGTTGGAACAGGCAGAGAGGGGTGAGGAAGTTGGAAGAGGGTCGGGGATGGTGAGGGGTTTGGCATGAAGTGTAGCATAATAAAATGCACACAATTTACGCAATTTACGTAACGTTAAAAAACATAACAGGCAAACAAGGACACTTTATGAAGGAAGCAAGCGAGGAATCAAGAGTAAAGGCAGCAGCAGCAGCGGCAGCAGTAGAGGGGCACTTAATGGCACACACACACACACACACACACACACACACACTTGGCTGACGCAGTGATGATGGCAGCAACTAACAGCTCATGTTGCTGCCACAATGCTCCACAGTTCCCATACCATTGACTCCATTCCCCTCCGCTGTTGTCCTTGTTCTTGTTCAAACAGTTTTCGACGCGATTTCTGTTTTAACAGCCGCCATTTTGTTGTTGCGTAGACATTTTTGGCATTGTAACTGTTGTTGCTTTTTTTTACTGTTGCTGTTGTTGCTGTTGTTGTTGTTGCTGCTGCTGCTTGGCTGTTGCTCGTGTGTGTCCTTTGTGCATTGCTGAGAGCTGAGAGTTGCCGGCTTTTCGCTGTCATTGTTATGGTTGCTGTTGCTGCTGAAATGTTGCTCTATTTGTTGCCTCTCTGCCTTTCAATTATTTCGCTTTTTATACTCTGCTTTAAAAAATTGTGAAAGAAGTATGTTGGTGTCATTTATAATTATATAAAAAAATGTAAAATAAATTTTAGAGCAATAAAAATTTTTTTTTATTTTTAATTTTCTTTTTTTTAATTTAATCACAAAAATAAATATAAAATAAATTTGTTAAGAAATTATTACAGCTACAGCATCTGTATAATATTAATAATATTACAATAAATTTATTTAATTGAATTTTTTTGTTTTTTTGTGATTACATTAAAAAAATAAAATAAATATTTAAAAAATGTTTTTTTTTAATATTTGTACTTATTTATGATACTATATTCAAATGAAATATCAAGATATTTTTATCAAGTATCTGGGAAATATTATTATTAAAAAAATAAATAAATTTTACTATCCCTCATTTTAATTTTTAACTCTCTTTTTTTAATAATTTTTAAGCACTTTTAAATCAAGATCATTCCAAAGATTCTATTTTTTGCTGCTACAGCAATCGCACATGGTATTTATGATACTATATTTTAATAAAATATCAAGAAATTTCTATCAAGTAACTGTGTTATTCGTTGCTGCCCAAAAAATGCTTATATCTAGTAAAATTTTAAAATAAAAACTACCAATTTTAAGTGATTTATTTATTTATCATTATATAATTAAAAATATTAATTTTTCAAAATTTTTGGGTATCAAGTTCGAGCCACAAATTTGGCTTTTTAGCCATGTTGGTCGCTTTATGTTTAAAATCTTTCAATTATTCTAAAACTTGTTATATAATAATTGATTATAATTCCCTATTTCCACATATCTGGCTTTATTGTTTTTCTTTTAGAATCATTAAATTTAAGTAAATATTTTTCACACATCCGTGCTCGCTCACGAAAATGAAGAAAATTGAGCAAGGAAAATACCCATTTGCTTTTTAAGCAATCGGAGACAACTACTTTTTGCCATACCGCTCTGTTTACAGAGTATATTACAGTGTGTAGTTTTCATTAAAATATACTAACTTGCTTTGCTTATTTTTCCTTTTTTTCCTTTTTTTTTTTTGTTACTTTATTCCTTTTACGCATTTTTCTCTGCCAGCATTTTTCCAAATTCAATTTTCGTCAAGTAAACGTCAGGCGCCCAGCAGACGAGTTGTTGATGTCTCTGGCTTTTTGTTTTGCTTTTTTGTTAGCTTTTTTTTGTGTTTGTGTAGCTGAAATAAGCTATAAAAGTTTACACACATTTAAGAGTATTTATAATTATATTTATGCTTTTAATATAGTAGAGTAAAGTGAGGGGAAAAACTGCCAATATGTTTAAATGTACAACAGCAGCAAATGACAAAAGTTTACAATTTTTTTAAAAATATAAAAAAATTAATTAGTAAAAATATGAAATATGGAAAATTTTTAAAAATTAATTTTTACTATTTTTCGCTGCGTACAACAACATTTAAATTATAAATTAAAAGTTGTAATTACATTTGTTATCAATTTAACATTATTTTACAAATGTAAATGCCCAGACGCTGCTGTTATGTTAACATTTAATGTTAAGGCAAATTTTATTTAAACTGTTATGCCAAAAATGTTCAGAGATTTATTTTAAATTATCCATTGATAATTCTTTAATTTTTATATTCCGAATTACTCAGCTTACTTATCAAAAAATTCCAATAATAAATTAATCCATGTAGCAGTGTCATTTGATAGCTAGTGTCATTGTAAGCTCATTGCCTGCAATGTCCTTAATGTTAAGGAAATGTTGTATTTTTAGTTTGGTTTTTTTTTTTTGTTTTTCTTTCAATTCTGTTACACACATATTGAGCTTTGCTCAGCAAGGACTCTGTATCCTTTCGAATGCCTTGCAGGCAAGTTGACTTTCCATTAAGTGCTGCACAGAGAGAGAGCGAAAGAGAAATGAAATAATAATGTGGACCCAGGAGAAAGCAACATCCTTGGCCTGGGCAAATTAAGTTGTTTCTACAGCCTGTCATGTTCTTACTTAAAACGAACAACTAGCATTAAATATATATATATACATTTTTTTTAAGTTTCTCCGTTATACACAAAATTAATGCGATTTGTTTTAAATTTGTTCAACTACTTAAAAAACATTTGTCGCTGACATACAAAAGAAAAAAGAGAAAGCTTTAGGAAAATTTGTCTCGTTTGATTCAAGAGTTTTCATTAACACACTCGTTGAGTTTCCATGCTTGGCTGAGCTGCCAAAAAAAAAAAATAGTACTTAGAGTTTGCCTACTTATGAGAATAAATTGGTGCAAATGATGATTGACATTGTGAATGCGTTGATGTAATAAAAACAACTGAGAAAGCGTTCAGTTTGAGAGTGTTTTGGACTAGAAGATACTTTGTAAATTGGAATTTGAGGTGTTTGAGTTCGAGAATAGAGGACAAAGATAATTTAGATTGTGATTTCATTTAGGGTTTTTTTTTTGTTGGTTTTCGGAGCTCTAAGAACTCGTTGTTATTTTTTTTTTTTTTTAATTTAGACAAATTTTTAAGGGTTTTTTTGCAAATTAAAATTTTGATCTATTGCAATTGTTCGATCTGGAATGTTATATGGACTAGAAATATTGATAGAAAAGGAACTGTAACTGGGCGAAATATTTTGTGATTAAACGAATTTGTTGTGTCTATGAAAATATTGGGAGGATATACTATAAATTATATTATACTATATACTATACTATATACTATATTATATATATTAAGAAAAGGTTTTCCTACAGGAATATTCTACAGTTTAAGGCATAACCTGTCTCTAGGGTAATTTACAGTGGTTAGAGAGAGATCTATCCTGTAAATAATAAGTAATCCTTGGCTGACGAGACTGCCCTGTACCAAAGGTATATTTCCTGCACCCAGATATGATATACACTTCAATCTATATATAAAATAAATATTTATTTTCTCGTTTGTTACCAAATATTTCGAATATCTAGATTTAAACTTAAATTAGTAATTCTACCAATTATTCAAGCGACAACTTTTAAATGAAGATAGATATAAAATTTTCTAGTTTTACAAAAAATATATTAGAAAAAAGAGAATATTTCATTCTGTCTAGAATATAGAAAAAAAAATTTTTTTAAATTTTAAATTCCCTAAAATTGATGGATAAAATTAGAAAAAATAAATATAAATATAAATTACTTATGGGAAGGTAGTTGCCTACAATATTTGGCTTTGGGCTGCTTTAGCTTATAGAAAATATATATAATTTTTTAGAGTCCAGCTCAGCTTCAACCATTTTATGACTACAGGGTATAATAAAGTGTGGCAATCAAAATTGCGTATACGCAACGCACACAAACGATTAAAAGCAAACGACTAAAATGCTTTGCACATATGCACATACATATGTACATGTATGTACTTGCCACACGCCTACCCCCCGCCCATCAGAGCAGTATATATATTTTTGGCTGCAACATCATAAAATGGAGCTGTGACGTGACTCTGCAACACATGAATATTTTGCGAGTGGGTGCTTCACCGCGCGTGTTGAGAGTTGAGAATGAGCAAATTGCTTGGTTTGGGAGTATAATTCTCCCCCTACCAATCATGCCCCCTCCCCATACTTCAGTACAATCAAGTAAGGATAGGAGGTCCTCAGCAAAAGAAGAACATTGGCCATTACCTAATGCGCTGCGACAGGCTGCGACATCAATTTTCGGTTGCATTTGAGATGAGCTGAGTAAAACTCGCATAAATATTTAATGCAGTACGCATCTTCAGTCATTGGAATTTAATATTTAATGTTATCATCTTTGGACTTGTGTGTGTTTCCCCCCCAAAGAAACACTCTCTCTCTCCATTTCCATCTCTTGATCCATTTGCAGTTCGTGGCACTTTTGCTTTTAATTAATTGATATTAGTTAAGTTTTGTTGACCAACTATAAAAATATTGCGTTGACAGCGAAACCAAAAATAAACAATGTCAAGTAACTAAAACGACAACGAAATGCGAAAGAAACAAACAAAAAATAAAAACAATATCCCCCGCTCTTAACAATGCGTTGACATAACAAAGTTTGCACTCAACTCGTCTGATAAGATATTGCCATGTATGTATATATATTTATAGTATATATATATATATTTTTTATATATGCTTGAGAACTTGGAACCAGAGCGATAAGCACTCGATTCAATTAAGGTGGACTAAAGTTGGTCAATGCCGTTGTCAACAGCAAAAGCACAAAAAAGAACAAACTATATTGGAAAAGTAGAGGGAGCAAAAGGTGGGAGAGATTGTCTTAGAGATGAACATTAATTGGTATTTAAATAGAAAAATATTTCAAGTATTTAATGCAGTCTATAGAGCACTTGAATTTGTACAATATTTCAACTAATTTTGCATACAAGAATGGCGACAGAGACTTTTTAATTTTGACTTGTCTTACAACTTTCTTAATTTTTTATTTGATTGGGGTCATTATTTCTTTGAAAATGTAATTGACAGAATTTATTTCGATATATTAATTTATACATTATATCTACATTTTCCGACAGTTCATTATAAAATTTATTTTGTAATTTTAAAATGGAAAAGAAATTTTTTTTAAACTAAAAGCAGCTAAAAATTTGATTATTTTTATGAAATTCTAACTAACAAAATTTATTTCGATATATTTATTTATCATTTAAATTTTCAACATTTTCCGGCAGTTCATAATCTACATTTTTTTTTTAATTTTTAAATTGGAAATGTAATTTATTTCAAACCAAAAGCTGCTATAAATTTGTGTATTTCTATGAAAATATAATTTAAAGAATTTATTTCGAGTTATGAATTTTAAATTTTCTGC
The DNA here is from genome assembly GCA_035043045.1 of Hirtodrosophila alboralis. Lineage (NCBI taxonomy): Eukaryota > Metazoa > Arthropoda > Insecta > Diptera > Drosophilidae > Hirtodrosophila > Hirtodrosophila alboralis. Next base: position 380,019 of record JAWNNH010000457.1, on the reverse strand, counting down.
ATTTTCCGGCAGTTTATAAACTAATTTTTTTTTTTTAATTTTTATAATGGAAGAGTAATATATGTCAAACCAAAAGCAGCTAAAAATTTGATTATTTCTATGAAAATGTAATTTACCTATTTATTTTAAACAGATTAAATTTAAATTTTCTACATTTTGCGATAGTTCATAATCCAATGATTCTGTTTTTTAATTTTATAAATGTATAAATAATTTATTTCACACCGAAAGCAAGCTATAAAGTTGATTGGCCCTCTGCGAATTCTTAAACTAGAAAATCACAATTATTTTTCCAAAACTTAAAATTTAAATTTAAATTTTGTACATTTCTAGACGGTTCATGTACTTTATTCAAGGGTTTTTGTATTTAAAAAAAATAGTACATTTGATAAAAATTAGTGTTAATAGAGCTAATATGAAAACTCACTTCAATTATGAATCTAAAAAATATTTTGGGTAATACATTTATCAGTTGTTTATTTATTTTATTTACTTTTTGTGATTTATCATTTAAAAAAAAAGTACAAAAATAACAAATTAAAGTCTGATTTCAGTCGCTTAGTATTTTGAAACTTTTTAAATCTAAGAAAACTTACATAAATATTTAAAAATAAGTCTGGTATATATTGTATTAAATGGTTTCCAAGATAATGTTTTTCTTGCATGTATTTTCGTCTCATTTTTATTAGGCAACGAGCAGAGATATACTTTCTTGTCAACTTTCAATAATTTTTTTATTTTTTGTATTTTTTTATAGTAATATAAATATAAATAATATAAATAATAGTAAATAAATACAATCTTATATAGCGTGCCAAATTTTTTGCCTTAATACAAAACTTGCACATAAATTATAAAATATTCAACAGCATTTAAAAAGTCTAACAATTTTTTTTGCATGTTGCATTTAAACATAATTTAATGTGTTATCTAAGATTGTAAAGTTCTTGCTTTTAGAGTGGCTTTTTTTTTACAGTCACTAAATAACACTCTATATAATCTATGCTTACTTTAAACATGGGTTTTCTAACAATAGTCGATTAAGTTAAATATTTAAACATTGCACTTAACTTTCACTCGCTTACGTATGCGTCACGCAAACGTCACGCAAGGCGTCACGTTACCGTATCTAACGTGAAACTTGAAGAGACGTAAAACAGCAATTGTAGCTTACAAATCAGTTAGCTTCTTCTAAGACAGCACTCTTCAAGTGGATGGAGGGATATCTTTTGCTTTTGTTGCTGCTGCTTCTGCTTGTTGCAAGAACATTTACACTTCTGTTGTCAGTCTCGTCAAATATGTTGCACACACCTGGGTGGGGTTGGGGTGTGAGGAGGCAACTTGCCGCGAATTGTTGACAGGTGTTGCTGGCTTTATGCCTCAAATATGCCAGGTTGCATTAGGCATTGCGTTTTAAGTTAAACGCATCTCTCTTGGCTTGACAGTGCAGCATGCGTAGAGTGTCAGTTCGCCAGTTTGCCAGTTTGTCATTTTATCATTCTGTCAGCTAGTCAGTCAGTCGCACAGTTCGTCACTTGATTTCTATTACACTTTACACAATTTCGCTGGCTCGCTGTCTATGTTGTGCTGTGTTGTGTTTTGCTTCGCCATTTCACGCTGACATGATTTTGACACATAAATGACAAAGTGTTTAATATCTAGTACGCCGGAGTGCGGTGCTGGGCACTGGGGAAGGGACGGTGCTGTGTGGCGAGGTACCTTCCCTTGCCACTGCCACATAGGTATCTGTGTGTATATATATGTATTTATGTGTCGCTTGTGTCAGGAGCAGCAGAGAATTATGTCACTCAAAAACCGTGACAAAGTCGGAAAACAGTTACCAGCTCTATTTCTATATATATAGTGTAATATATTTTTTTCGTATTTTTTATACACTTTGCTGTGGTTTTATTTAACTTTGTCGTACAGTTTGTAACGCACTTAAAGTAAATGTTATTAATTCATATATTTTATATAATAAATATAAAAGAGAAAAATTCTTAACTCGATTGTAATTTACGTAAATTTTAAAATATTATTTTTAATATTTTTTTCTTCATATTTTCTTGTAATTTTAATTTATTTAAAATTTTTATGCAATTATTATTTAGGAAAAATTATGAAAATCTCTCAGAATTTTTTATAGATATTTAAAAAATTAAAAAAAATAATGCAATTATTTTTTGAGCTAAAAAATCTCTAATTTTTAGGAATGATATGAAAACTTTATACTTTCTGTTTTTTTTTTATTAATTATTTATTTATGGGATTTTACAGCACGAATATATATATATAAAAAATAAGTATATATTTCTTATATTAATATTATATATATTAATTAATAGGTATATATTTGTCGTGCTGTAAAACCCCGTAAATAAATAAATAAATAAATAAGTGCTAGTCACAATTTTACTTTGATTTTTTATATTATTAAAAAACTAATTTATTTAATTTAATTTTAAGATAATTGTTAACATAAATCTAATGTCTTTATTAATAGATTTTTTAAAAATATAAAAAATTATTTTTATTTATATACGATTTTTTTTTTGTAAACTTTATTTTTTACTTTATTTGGTATTTTCAAAATTTTAAAAAAAGGCGTTTGTTAAAAAATAAATTGCTTAATGAGCAATCTATAAATAATTTAACAGGGTAACAGGTGAAATTTATTTAAACGGAAATAAATTCAGTTTAAAAATTTTATTTTCAGTTAATATAATATATTAATTTTTAAACAATGTTTTTTATATTGACATCAGATGAGATGCGATGTAATTTATGTTATAAGGGTATTAAAACTTGACATTTAATATAAAATCTGCTTGCAAGCATCTATTTTCAATGCTCCCCTCATTTTTGATTGCATTTTAATTTGTTTTAATTTTTTTTTTTTTTTTTTAAGTTTTGAGGAAGCAATAATATGCTTATGCTCTTGGAAAATTGCGATTGTAATAATAATTGCTTATGTATTTGGTGAGACCTACGCATAACATGCAATTTGGTTTTGAAAGCTGCAAATCAAGAGAACTTCTTCCCACACACAGACACACACAATACAAAAATGAAAAAGAAATCCAGCCAAAGAACTGAACCACAACGAAACCAACCCACATATTTTTTTTTTATTTTATTTTGTCCTTATCCAATTGGATGTTGTCATTGTTGTTTCGGATTGTTGTTGTTGCCGGGTGCTTATGTGGCATCATTATCGCCCTTGCGCGTTGCAGATTAACTGAACACGAGTTTTTTAGTCTTTCTGGTTTGAAGTTCTAGTTTCAATCCCTGTGGCAGCTCATGCGTTGGCGTCAGAGTCGTCCCCAGTTCCTGTCTATATATATAAATATATACATATATATATATATATACTATACATATACTTACATATGTCTGCCTGGTTGCAACCGCGTGCCAGACATGTTGTCCTCCTTTTTTTGTCGCTTTGCTGCAGTTAAAAACAATTTTTTTTTTATTTTTTTGAAATTTAAAATTAAGTGCCACAATTGACAATTAATTGAATAACTTGATATGACACACCACATTTTATCCCTCATTATATGCAATTTTATATGTGCAATTGCATTAAACACATTTTACATAAATTGTGTTAAAATACAATAAATTTAAAAAGTGGTTAAAATTAAAGTTTGGTTTTATATATTTACATGTTTTATTTTTATTTAAAAGTGCCTTTTTTGTGAAAATAATAATTTTTATAGCTCTTGGCATCTGTAAGATATTTTTTTAAATTTTCAATAGAAATACAAATATTTTTAATGCACATATTTCTTAATTTTTTGCTCATCCAAAAAATTGTTTGTTTTTGGTTTTTGTATTAAGTTTTTATTGTATATAATATATATTTAATTTATTTTGTATTTACTTCAAATTTTTATCATTATTTTATTGAATTAAGTTGCTAAAGGTTGTTTCAATGTGTAAAATTTTAATCCCAAAAAATAAAATAAATATAGAAAAAAATAAAAAAGTTTTAAAAAAAATTTTAAAAAAATAAAATAGGAAATAATTATTGAAAATAAAAACAGATATATTTGAGATCAAAAATAATTTTTTTAATTTTTTAAAAGTTTAGAAATAAAGACATTAGCTTAACCTAACAAGCAGCATTGTGAATAGCACTTATTTATTTATTTATTTACGGGGTTTTACAGCACGACAAATATATACTTATATTAAATAATAACGAAAATATTTATCATTTTTTGAGCTCAAGAATCTCGGATCTTAAATAAATTTTCTTCTGAAAAATCTCATTAAAAGATTCTGTGATTTTCATCGACATGTGCATTCCTATATTATCTGTTAAATAAAATAAATTATAAAATAATAAATAATTATATAAATAATTTTTCTTTTGAAAAATCTGTGAAAATCATATGCTTATCACAAAAGTCCAATTCTTCTTTATAGTAAATTTCTATAATTTTGAAATTTATTTTTTTTTATGTTCTATAAGCTCGTTTATATTCTTTCTTGATTATCTGTCAAGATATTGTCACATTGTCGCATTTCTAATTAATGTTTAAATGCTATCTAATCAAAATACACTTTAAACATTCTAATTGCAGTTTGAATTGTGATTGCTTGCACATAGAAATACATAATAATTACAAAATGTGTTATATATAAATTATTTTCTTTCTTTCTTAGTTCTTTTACAATTATACAATTATTATACCTTTGGAAATATTTAATCTAAAACTGACGTCATTCATTATTATTGGGGCAAAGTACTGCATGTGTCATCTAACAAATATTGGTTTTATATGAATTATTATATTGAGTGTGGTGATGCGGGCCAGAATGTTTCAGAGTATTTCAATATTTTTGCTGTGGTTGCAACTCTGTTTAGTCATCAACGGAAATCGCATTGCAGCAAGTGGCACAAATAAAAGGAAATGCAAATAAACCAAGTAAAGAGTTGGTAATAGAGCACGATTAATAGATATCCTGTATTTTTAGGCACTTAAATTTTACCTAACTTTTGCAGTGATTTCTTGCTTTTATTTTTTAATTAATATTTAAATAATTAACATAAAACATGACACAACAACAGCAATAACTAATTGTATTTATTTTCCTTTTTTTCTTTGCAGGTAAATTGCATTTATATATATCGATTTGTTAGTTCTCCATATATTTTTTGGGTAAGTTCAGGGCATAAATGCCATTGTAATGATAATCACCTTTAAAATTGTCGCAATGACAAAGAGCAATAATATTAACGTCTTGTTTGGTCTGTGATCAAAATTTATATCCATTTTGTAGATAAATTTATATATAAATTTTCTTTATATTTTTTATGAGAATTTTATTTGATTTTCTTGTGAATTTTGAAGTCACAGTTGCTGAGTGAATTGTAAGGAAAGAGTTTCGAAATTTCTAATAAAAGTTGGAAATATAAATTAATAAAGAAATGAAAAATCGGACAAGACAAAAAGTTGTATGAAATTATTGAATTATATATTTCATGGAAGGTTATAAAATTCCTTTTAAATTAAAAATTAAATTAAATTAAATTAAAATAAAATAAATAAATAAAATTAAATTCAAATAATATATATTTTATTCGATTCTATAATTCTTTTTAAGCTAAACATTAAATAAAAAAAAGAAGAATAACAATTTTAGTAACTCACAAGTAAGAAAATAATGATAAAGTTAAATAAATAAATAAATAAAAATATTTCCGATAAAATCTTTCTATTATCATTGTGTATATACCCTAAAATCAAGGAGTATTCAATATTTGTCACTTTAAAAACTTTCCCATCCGCCTGACTATATATAAAACTGAATAAATCATGAATGCCATAACGCAGTAACAAATACAAAAATGAATGCAATGCAATGCAGTTATTTAAGTATTTAAAAGCCAACACGTACTTCCGCTGACATTTTTAATTATTTATTAAATAATCCCTGGAAAATTAACATATTGATCTATACACTATTTTTAACTTCGACAAGGTCAATTGTTAAATTGAATGCAAAGTTCAATATGCTCTTTTAACGCCTTCTTTTCGTCTGGCTTTTGGTCTTAATGATGCCAAATATGGCCAAGTTAGCCAAAGCTGGCCATAAATATATGGACAAAACTATTTGGTGAAAAGGCCATTGACTGGGCTGCCTGGTAAACTGGATTGTCTGCGGGGCTTTTGACCATTTCGAACTTATGACATTGCATTAGCCCTAGACTCAACATTGCAACAAAAAAAAAAAAGAAAAAAAAAGAAAAATTCCCATTTGACATTCGCCCATTACAGTCCAGTTTTCAGTTCAGTTTCAGGTTCAACATCAGCAGTTGTTGGCCATAACTGGAACTGGCAAAAGTGTTGCACGTGTGCGGATATTGCTGCATGCCACATGCTGGGCATGCAGCCTCAGTTTAAGACTCTCAGAAAATCTTCCTCACTTTTTTAGCCATTTTTATGATGCTTTTGTCAGCTTTTTCTTTTATTTTTTTTTATTTTTTCCTTTTTGAATTTTGCCACATTTGTGATTTGCTTGGGGATTACAATTTATGTCCATCATCTAATGCGTTTTTTGGCCACTGATCAAATAATATGTTGAATGCTTTAAGTAAAGGGTATTTTAGTGTTGTCATGAAAATTGTTTATTAGTTTCATAAGCAACTCTGCAAGAGTATTAAATTTTTTCTTTTTTTAATTTTTACTCAATATGTGTGCAGCTGTTAATTAAAAGATTTAGTTTGCAAGCTCATTTATATAATCCATATCACAGCACATGCCACATTTTGTGGCATAGCTACAGTATGTTGGGGGCACATTAATAATAGCAACATTGTGTGTCATATGGACATTTTTTTGCTTTTCTTTTTCTTTTAAGTTTCATCCTAACAAGCAGGCAAAATTACTTTTTAACTGTTGCATATAAACTTGAGCATTTTATGCACATTATCCCTTAACTGTACCGTTGCCCACACACACACACACACACACACATACACACATTTATATTAATATCTGCTCAGATAGTATGTGGTATAAACGAATCTGTAGAGAGACTCTGGCAAAGATCGACACGCCTCGCTTTACAAAGTCAAAAATCGTATTTATTATATTGCATTGACATCTCATGTGTCATGTGGAGCGTATTAAGAGCAAACTGTGCATAGTGGTTGCAATTTTATTTATTTTTAAATTAAAAATAACATTGCACAGAGTTTCATAAATAATTGTGATGATTAAGACCAAAGATTAAAGGTAAAAACAATTGTTACAAAAACTTGGCCTAGTTTTAAGCTAAGTCAAAAAAAAAAAAAAAATAAGAAAAGACCAAAATTAAAAATAAATTAAAACAAATATTAATCAAATATTAATATAAAAATTTTCAGTCATCATTTTTTTTTATTGATCTGAATGTAATTTAAATATATGTATATAGATTCAAAAATGTTGTCCCAAACAAATCTTTCTATCATTTCTAAATAGTTTTCATTTTAAAACGTATTTTAAAACAATTTTTCATAATATTTTGCATCATTTGAAGCTATGTTTTAATATTTTAATGTAAATTAAAATAATTTTGAATTTTTTTTTAGTCGATTCACTCAAACTGGAATCTATTTAAGCAGCATACTTCGTAATTTTTGGGGAATTTAGAGCTACTTATTTATATTTATTTCAAATTATTTTTAATGGAAATAAAAATTAAAAATTCTTTGAAAAAGCCTTAGCTAAAAAAATGCTATAAATTTCTTTGGCATTTCGTGCAAATTTGGATTGCCAATTTAAGGAATTGAGTTAAAAAAATTTATTTATAGAAGCAGTGCTTAAATTTAAGCTGTATATCAGATAAAATATTGATCAGTGACTGTAAGCAGCCAATATACAAATCTAATAAATGTTAACATATTAAATAAATATTAATAAATACATTAAATATTAACATTTTAAAAGAAACTAAAGCATAGTATGGTAATTGTGATCCGCTATACATAAAATAAATATTAATAATAGTGTTTTTAATAAATAGTAATAAATACAATAAAAATTATTATTAAAAATAGAACTGAAGCATAGTATAATAAAAGACCTAATTATATTGCTAAGCCATAAATTCTCAAAAATTTTAATGTTCGAATTAAACTCAAAAAAATCGCCTTTACTGATGTTTTTGCCACAATTTAGCATTATACATTTTTAATTTCAAACAATAATAATATAAATTGAACCACTGTGAAGCATCTACTATGGAATAAAGGCCGCTCGCCGCCCACGAAACGAAAGTGTGGAGGAGTCAAGGGTTTTCAACAACGTTAAGATACAAAACGATGCGAACTTAAAGTTTTTTTTCCTGAGGCGTGCCTGTGTGTAGCTTTGTGTGTAGGTGGCCTAAACATTGAGATACCGAGAAGGAGGAGGCAGGGTTATAACTCCTTCCTGGCAAATGTTGTCTTTGCTGTTGTTGCCTGCTGCTGTCGCTCATTTGTTATGCGACAATGATAAATGTCATGCAAAAGTTTCGGCAGCTGTCAAAAGGCATGTTTTTTGGGGCATTTTATTTATCCTGTCAACCCACCAACAAAAAACCCTTAAAAAAGCCCAGTTTCTGAATCTCAATCTTCAAATCCTCAATCCATAGTTTCAATTTCTGACAACGGCGACTTTTGGCTGCCTTTTGCGGCGGCTGCTGCTGCTTTTAATCGCATATCTTTCTCTACATATTTGCGTTGACAGAGGAGCTGGAAAACACACAAACAAAACACACTATACACCACAATACTCTTCTTATACGAGGGTTGATTAACGACATCCAGTTGCACATGTGTGCGTTTGTATTTTTGTATCTTTTGGAGTGGCTTAAAGTCTAAGCCTTTTTTTTTTTTTGCGCCAGACGTCATAAGTATATAAATAATGTCTGCTGAAAGCGTGTCTTAACTCAAATTAGCTGCTACTGCACATATATATATATATGTATATATATATTGTATATATTATAACATTGTCTGCCAGATGTTGCTGTATGCCTTTTGCTCTAATTTCACACATATTAGTTCCGGTTAGTTCTATTTTTAACAAGTGAACCAAAAATTTTCAACTAAAAATTTTCTACTTAACACTTGGAGAAAATTGAGAGGCAAATAACAAAAACATGATTTAATTTCTTAATTTGCGCGCCTCATAAATTTTAGCTACATTTTTCTTTAGTTTATATTTTTTTTATATTATCTTGGCTTTATTTGTCGTTCTGGTTAGTTGAAATGTTTAAGTAACATACTAGTTGTGTCACTAAATTGCATTAATTAAAAAAAAAAATTAAAGCCGTCTTATGCTGTTCTGTATATAGTCGTATCTCCCTTGAAAGGGAATTCAAATTAACATTTAGCTTATTAATCCTCTGTACAACATATGTATAGAAATTCAAAAAAAATTTTTTTGGATTTTCCTATTTTGTATTTTTATCTGAAAAATTGCTTTAAAATTAATTTTTTCATTTTTGATTTTGCATTTGAATAGAATTTGAATTTTATTTCTGATTGCTTTTTTTTTTTTTTTTAAATATTTTTCAAAACATTTTTGGCACTTTTTTCATATAGTTTTTAAGCTATTTTTGGATTTATGTTTTTTTATTTTTATCTCAAAAATGCCTTAAAAATTATATATTTCATTTTTGATTTTGAATTTTAAATTTTAAATTTTATTGCCTTTTTTTGTAAATATTTTTCCAAATTATCTTTTATTAATTTTGGCCATAAAAATTAATAAATAAATTATTTTTAAACATTTTTGGCACATTTTTTCATATAGTTTTAAAGCTGTTTTAAAATCCCTTTCGTTCCTTGTAAGTTGATATTATACACTATAGTTTTTTTTAATTTCCAAATAATATATAAATAATATTTTTATACACTTTATCTATTATAGATATAGATAATAAAATTATTAAAGTGTTACATAAATATATATATATGCATATTTTTTTAAAACTCTTTAATAAATATTTTTTTCCCTTAAAAATTTTATTATTCAATATATTGTTTAAAAATAAGCAGAAATTCGCCCATTTTACAAATAAACATTTAATAGCATTTTTTTGAATTTGTATAATATTAATTTTTATACAATATTTTTTAAAGATTTTCTGCTCAGTGTACCCTAGTACAAACTTCAAATTTGTGGGCTAAAGCATTATTTTTTTTTTTTTGCTTTGAAAAATTAGCGCAATTTACATTTCTCCAACTTTCAACTCTCTCTCATACTCCTCAAAAAACTGACAACAGCCTGTTTTCATTTTTTTTTTTTGCTTTTCCTTTTTTTTTTTATTTTGACAATTTTTGTTAATGTTCAGTGATTTTGTTGATGATTTTTCTTATTTGTGAAGGACTTGGTCTACCTGTCACCCAACTCCTGCTCCTGCTCCTGCTCCTGTTGAGTCTCTCTTTTACCTTCTTCGCTTTGTTGGCTTTTGGTGTCCTCAATTTGTGCACAAACATTTTTGTGTGTTCAATTTTATTGAAGGCACATCTCCACAGCGGCGTGCGCGCCTTTATATATATATATATATGAATACAAAATTTATTCAGCCATAAAGGCGTGAAAATTTTTCTTTTCAAATCAAGGCACAAGGATTCTCTCCCCGTCTAATATTTTCAAACCCGCCCCCCGCATCGTTCCCTTTTGTCACTTGTCTTTATGACTGTGCCGCATTACACTTATTCACGCAACGATGTGATTTATTTGTGTTCTTTATGTTTCAACATCGTTGTTGACGTTTTGTTGCCACTACCCCTGCCCCTACCCCAGCCCCCCCCCCCCCTTTTACAGCCCCATACTCTTAACTGAATTGATTATATGGTATGTGTGTGCGTGTTTTCTCAACAAGGCTTTTGGCATAAAAAATTCAATTTTTATTTCAGCATAAAAATTCTTTTAAAGCATCATCAAGTGCCACCCATACCCCGCTACTCTGCCCCGCTCTCAACTTGCCTCCCACTCTTAAAAAAAATATATATCTTTTCCACGCATCTAATGTGAACCATGCGCTAACTTCGAAATTGCCAATTTGTGGGCAAAATGAAAACTAAATGGGCATATAGACTATATGGAGGGAACTGCGAGCTGGAGTATGTTGGAGGAGCATACTACATCTGAGCACATATGAGTCAGCATCAATATCAGAAAAAAAGAAACCCGTTCATTCAATGCTTGAATAGCTATGATTTTTTTTTGTTATATATTTTGTTTGGCATTGACACTTGAGTATTATTTTATAAAGAACATTTATAAAGTTGCTTTTTTTTTGGGGGGGGAAAAAACTTGAGTATTATATATGTAACATTTAAAAAGTTTGGCGGTGGGAGCGATTTGCGTGGGGTGGTACTTATAAATATGCCAAGTACTGTAACTTGCTTGTAAATATATTTATTTAATAAAGTTACACAGCATTTGCCGGTGATTTTATTAAAATATAAAAATAATATAAGTTTGATTGAATTGAAAGAATATCAGTTAGTTTTAAATGCAATGAAAATTTCGTAGAACTTAAATTAATTAAAAACATTTTTTTTATTAGTTTTAAATATTTGGCTTTGGAAAAAAAAAGTACAATTTTATTGATGCTATAAAAATTTCCAAGAATTTTATTTAATTAAAATAATTTTTTTTTTAAATTTTAAATTTTTTACTATGGAAAAAAATAATGTAATTTTATTTTTAATAAAATTCAAATTTTCAAGAATTTATAAATAATATTAATATTAATTTTTTTTTAACAATTTTAAACTTTTTACTTTGGGAAAAATAAGATAAATATTTTAATAATTTTTTTGTAATAAATATAAAATATTTTAAGAAATTAAATTTTATATTAAAAGTATTGCTAGGCCACATAACTTAAAATTTAAAGCATACTTTGTTTAAATTCAACTAATTCTAAAAATAATGTTATTTAAAATATTTATAAATATTATAGAAAGTTTAATTTCATGTTATTAAATTAAAGATTGAAATTACCTAAATTTAAAGATTTGTGAGAGTCTGCTGGCTGCAAAAGTTAAAGTTTTCTAAACTTCGTCTCGACTCTTAACATTCTTATATCAAACATTCTATAAAGGAATTCTTATTAATTATTTAAAGTTATTAATATTATGACAGAAAAACCCGGAATATAAATTTTCGGAAATAAACATTGTCAAATAAATAAATAAAATAAGTCAAATTAAGGCATATCAAAATTATTATAAAATATTATACTGCAAAACAAAAATTCTAAACTAGAATTTCAACAAAAATAATATTGTGCAATAAGTTACCACCGAAATAAAATTATTTTAAAATTCTTTATAAATTATTAAGAATTTAAAACAATTTTATTTGGTACATATTATTTATTGCAAAATATATCACTTGCAATAAATGTAACTATCGAAATAACATTATTTTATAACGAAATAACATTTATTTAATATTTTTATACTAATCGGAATTTTGTACAACTTTCTTAGTATATACAAAAAATTAATTTAAATATAGTGTGGCAAATATTTTGTATTTTTTTTAGCTCATAATGCTTTAAAAGCACACCTCATTTGAAGCCTCTACTTTTACAGGGCATCAATAAGCTAGAGACAACAGAAGGGCTTTATATTTTTTCTTTTCTTTTTTCCATAAACATATTTTAAAGAACTTTATTGTTATGCTGATGAGCTGGTCAACAGCTAAAGGCGAAAACAAAAACAAAAAACAAAAAAATAAAGATGCCTTACTAGAGAGCTTACAGAAAATTTTGCTCAATTTGAAAATACTTGAGTTTGGTGTTGTTTTTGTTGTTTTTGTTGTTGCTTGCGTACTCTTAAGCTAAGTTAGGTTCTTAATTAATTCGGAGCTGGGTTAAGGCAACACACACATGTGTGTGTGTATCTCTTTAGGGCGTCAAGTTATTACGGAGGGGGGAAACAGGACTGGAAACTGGGCCAAGAAATGGTTGGGGGACTTGGTTTGGCTTGGGAACTGTGGCTGTGGCTGTAGACTGAGCATCACTTCAATTAAGGCACTTCAAGGCATGCCACCGTGTGTTGCACGTGTTGTAATGTGCAGCAGCAAAAGGCGGGCACAACCCACGGAGTTGCCCGACCCTCCGCCTCTTGTCTTCTTTTCTTCTCTACAAGTGTCAGTCGCTGATTATGATGAAGCATCTTGTGTCATAAATAAACACGACACTTTTCGTGTGTGTGTGTGTGTATGGTATGTGTTTGGTGTGTGTGTGTGCGTGTGTTTGTTGTCCTGTTGCGCCTGCTTCATGTTGATTAACCCCTTTTGTAATCCATGCCGTTTAAAGCAGTTGCCAACTGGCACCCAAAGTATCTTCTACCTTGACTGTTGCCAGGCTTTTTATACTTGTTGTGTTGCCACATGCAACGCAGCACACACACACACGCACACACGTACAGCTGTGTGTGTGTGTGTGCTTATCTCGCTTCCTGTCAGCTTTTGTGCTCTTCTTCTGTGTGTGCGGTTTTTTCATGTGGCTTGACTTGAGGCAGCTTCAACAATTTCTTCAACGCTTGTGGTTTTTAATTATTTCAAGTTTTTTAGCCCTGTTTTTTTTTTTGCTTTTTGTTCTTGTTGCCGCGTCAACTGTACTTCTAGTTGATTGTTAATTAACTTATAGTCATGACTGTAAGCTAAAATATTTAAATGCAACATTTTGTCAACGATTTTGAAGTGTGAACTAAGTATTTTTTATTTTTTGTGGCAGTTTGGTGTGTTAAAGGCGCTTTAAATATTTTCTTTTTTTTTAAATATTAAATAAAATATGTTAGTGTATAATTTATTATTGTAGCAAACTTTTAATCAAGTAGAGAAAATGAGTTAGAAAAATGAAACAGAAGATATTAAATACTTGCAGCAAAGGTTTTTAGATACAAGCTTAATTTTTGACAGAATTTTCGGCCAGCTATAGGATATAGTGTTACAAACTGACCGATTTTTATTAATTTATATCTTAAATGCAGCAAAGAGTAATATTTGTGCCAAATTTAATCGGCATTGCTTTAATATGTAGAGGCTACATTGAATAATATAAAATAAAATATATATAAAATAGATAAATATTAAAAAAAAATAAAAATAAATAAATAAACGAACAGTTCTGCTGGAATATCAGGAAAAAAAACCTATATTTTTTAAAGTTGCAGTCTTACACCGTTTTTTTGTAAGCTCTTTTACAAATTTTTTATTTACCAATTTTTAATTTTACCAATAAAGTAAAGAGTTAGCTAATTAAACTTTTTTTTTGAAATCTTTAATTATTTAATTTAATTTTCTTTTTTTCTACTGCAACAAGTAAAAACTTAAAAAAAAACTCCTTTTTTTATCTAATATTACATTATTATGAATATTTATGATTTAACCCAAAAATTATTTATTTTTGTATTTAATTTCTTATTTAATGATTTATTTTTTATTTATGTTTATTTTTTTTTTAATATCTTTATATTTATTTATTTTTAATATTATACATTTTTTTTTACAATTGTTTGAATTCAATTGCACTTTTAAATGAGAAAATAATACAAAAATGTCATATTATTCATACATTTTTTTTATTTATATTTATTACATTTTTTTATAATTTATTTCATTTTTTTACATTACAAAATGTCATATAATTCTTTAATTTATTTTTATATATTTTTTTTAACATATTTTGTATTCATTAATTTTTTTTATTTATATTTTTTAATTACTGTTTTTATATATTTTTTTACATATTTTATATATATTATTTTTTTTTAATATTTATTATTTATATATTTTTATATTAATTAATTTTTTTTAATATTTATTTATTTATTTTTACAACTGTTTCAATTCAATTGCACTTCTAAAGTAGAAAATATTACAAAAATGTCATATTATTCATTAATTTTTTTTTATATTTATTTATTTTTATTACTATTTATTTATTTTTTGTACAACTTTTTAAATTCAATTGCACTTCTAAAATACAAAATAATTATACAAAAAATGTCATATTTGAGTGCATTTATTGCTCAATTTGCGTGGGTCACTCGGTCAACTCGTTTAAACTAAAACTAAAGCTAAGTACTTGGCCAGCTGGTTATTCATTCATTATCTCATTTCCGCTTGAATGAGCAACAACTTTATACTAAATATAAACACACTCAGTCACACACAGACACACACACCCGTACACAATACACACACACACACACACATTCGCTGTGCTGCTAAAAATTTAATAATGCAAATTGCAAGCGACAGTGAGAAATTCAATTAGCTTTGAGCTGTCGACAATACTTGCCAAGGGTCTGGTCTGGGGTTTTGGAACCCAAAAAAAATACAAAAAATAAAATACTACATAAAAAAAAAGTTCTCAATGTGTGTGTCGCGTCATGGCATAATTTAATTTGTACACTGCTCATTCATTCATTTTAGCAAGCATTCATTCAGCCAATCATTTAGCTCTCATTGTGCGCGTTATATTTACATCTATATACAAAAAAAATGTTATATATATACATAGATATATATATATACATATATATTTATTTTATACACATTTATTGAGCTTCATATTGCGACTGAAACCTCGCAGAATTATTTTTATTTTTTTCATTGGCCTTCAAAATATTGTATGAATTTTTGACTACCTTATTGCATCATAATTGCAAAATGGATAAATATTTAAAATGAATTTTACCAAAGAAAATTTCATATACAGGTATACTGATTAATATTTGATGTTCCAAAAAAAGTTTGATAATATAAAAATATAAATAAAAAAATAAATTAATAAATAAATTGATAAATTATATGTTCAGTTTTTTGTGGTTGTCTTAATTGTAGTGTAATAAAAAAACTGAAAATATATTTATCATTGCCAAATTTTTAGGAGCCCAACTGAGGATGAGAATTTTTCTTTTTCCATAGAAAATATACTTTAAACTACAATAACTTTTTTTATGAGAAGTGCCTGTTTGTTTTTGGTTGTAAATTGATTTGGCATTCAAATCGATTTTTTTCAATATTTTTTACTTTTTTTTTCTTTACTCTTAAACTTCAAACATTCATAACTTTGTCGAAACACTTCCGATTTTCATTCGGATTGCTATTTTGGTAATGGCTTAGCTTCTGTATCGATTTCTCATTCAAATCTGAAAATAAATTTTTTTCGACATTTTTAATATTTTTTCTGATTTTCGAATTTTATGGACCGCTAACTCCTAGACTTTAAGCACTCATAACTGTGTGAAAACTCAACCGATTTTTATGCAAAATGTCGTTTTGATCTTGTTTTGGTCTCTAGATGGATTTTCTATTAATATCTAAAAATACAATTTTATCGACTATTTAAATATTTTTTTTTAACCTGATTTTCATAAGGAGCTAACTCTCAGAATTCGAACCTTCATAATTTTGTCAAAACTAAACCGAAATCGTTTTCGTTTTAATTATTCTCTGGTCAATATATCGAATCCCTATTAAATCTGAAATTATTTTTTTTGGCGTCTGTTATTTTATTTCTGATAAAAAAAACTGCAAATTTTTTTTTTAGAAACTAACTGATAAATTTAACTATAAAATATAACATAATCAAAAAGACAATCAGCTAAAAAATCGCTTTAATTTTCTGCAAGTTAAAAAAATGTTGGAAAAACTAGAGAAAACATTTACCCTGTGAAATTTCCTTCTTTACAGCAAATGCTCTTCTTAGACTTTCAACTCTATTAACTGGAACAATAAAAATGCAATAAATGCGACAATTTAAAAGTTTACGGATGTACAAAATGCCAAACTGAAAAATTAACGTTAATAACTTAATGTCAGCTACAAATAGACTGTATAGGAATTTTTATGATTAACAAAACCTAAAAACCAATAGCAATTTATTAATGCTCATAAAGCCGGGAGAACAAAACATGCCAGAAGGCAAAAAAATAAACTGGAGAATGAAGTTGAAGCCAGAAGAGAGCTTTATAGTCCAGTTGAGTTCAGTTCAGTAATTATACTCAAGTGGAATTAAAGAAATTGCAAGCAATTATTATTTGTCATTAGTGGTAGTCGTCCACTGAGGAGTAGGAGGAGCAGCAGGAGGATGAGAATCAAGCGGGGGAATAGCACGATTTTCAATTTGGCTCGCCAAAACCAAAAACAAATGAATAGCCTTTCGTGGTGCGCATCAAGAAATGCACGAGAAACAATTAATTTGTGCGAATTAATGAATCCAAAAGGGGTGGGTAGAGAGGAATTGAAAGGGGGGATGTTGGTAGGGGGGGCGGCGGTAAGGAATTGAAAGGACTAAAGCAAACCCAAGAGCGATGCGATGAAAACAAACTGAATGCGAAGCATCCCATAGAACATGTTGATTGCAGGCAGGCGATTATGAGAATATGAAGAAGAATCCACATACACTGAGAAAATTTGAAAGGGTAGAATTGGGAAATTTTTTAAATGAGAAAATTCTAAATATAAATAAAGAGTAATTTTAAAATCGAGTCGAAGGTCCGAGTAGCTAATGCTACTGCTATATTATTATGTTTAGTATTTCATTTTTTTCATAATTTTATTATTAATAAATTTAAAATAAATAAATACAGTTTATTGTAGATTAAAGAAAGGCAATATTATATTTTTTTAACCCTGAAAATACAGATTTTTATTATTTAAAGTAGTTGAAGTTTACTGAATAAACTATAATATTATTTTCTAAAATAAAATATTTATTATTTTGCTTTTAATTTTTTTCTTACCTAGATTGCAAAACATTTTATTTTTTCAGATAAAAATAATTAATTTTTACCACGTTATTTTTTTTTATCATTTAATGAAATAAATTTCTATGGATGTGAATCATTTATAATATTATTTTTTAGAAATAGAATATTAATTTTTAAAGGCAAGGTTTTTATATATTAATTATATTAATTTTTATTATTTTTTTTTTCCTTTAATTTTTTACTTAGATTGCAAAAGTCTTTCTCAGAATTTTTAAATATTTTTATTGTACACAATTTATTTTTATTCTTAATGTTGATTTTTTGCATAAAAAATAATATTTTCTAGAAGTAGAATATTTATTGTTATGATTATGGTTTCTCTTTAAATTTTTTTCTTAATTTACAAAACATTTTATATATTAAGATTTTCTATTATAAATATTTTTTTAATTGATATTTGCGTAGAATAAAATTATATTTTTTAATGCAATTAAACAATTGTTGATAATTAAAAATGAGATGTAATAAATTAAATAATAAATTTACTCGATATTTATTTATTTTTTTTAATTATTTCCCTTGATTTATAAATGTCAGCAATTTAAAAAAAAAAATGTTTTTTGTTGAGTGTAGAGCGACAGAAGCGCCATACCCATCAATATGCAGCGAGTAGGAGTTGAAGGAGGAGGAGTTTGTGGAGTGATTGGGAAGCGGGGTAGCAACTGAGGGCAGTCCCTGTTGGACTCTGTGGCAACAACAAATTGACACTTGAGTGACGACGAAACCAACAACGGCGACGGCGTCAAATCGATTTGAGCATAACAACAAAAAACAGGGGCGCGATAAGAACACAGAATCCAATACGAAATATGATGATGGAGACCGCAATTGTTGTTGTTGTTATTGCTGCTGCTGCCACTGTTGCTGCTGTTGTGCCCCAAGTTGCCCCCCTTGTTATTACAGGCAACAGCAGCAGCGGCGGCGGCAACAATGAAGTTGCAACAATAAAGATGCGGCTGCTGTTGCTGCTGTTGTTGTTTTTGTTATTATTGCTGCTGCTGCTTCCAAACGATTTGTCGTTTGTCTTTGATAATGTTGTAGTAGTTGTTATTGCCGGCACATGCAACAAGATGCATAACAAAGAATGTGGCATGCAGCGTGAGTGTCTTAAAGGCTTATACTTGGCTGTATATTAAGCTGACAAGATTTTTAATTTATTAAGATATTTGAAGTAAAACTTTGAAATTGAAATCTTGCCTAGTTTGGTATTTACAAAAAAAAAAAAAAAAACTAGATTTTCAATTCAATCATTCAATAGTGTAATTTCTGCTAGTTCTTCTTTATACCAAAAAAAAAAAAAAAAAATCGATTGACTAATCGTTAAGAAAAGTTTTGGCTCCTTTGAGTTAGAGCAATGTAAACTATTCAAACAACACTTCAATAAGCAAAAATGATTGCCATTCCATTTGGAAAACAGGCAAACAAAATTGAAAACAATTTGAATTGAAATGTACTTTGAAAATGGAGAACAGAACTTGAAAGTATCAAAAGCGTAAATGCGATTAAGCTGCAAAATTAAAGCTTGCTTTAAGGCAGTTCTTATTTTTAAAGGGGAATAGATAAAATTGGGGCAAAATTTTAGTTAAATAAATTAGTCAATTTATTGGCTTTGTAATAATAAATGAAAGTGTTGGCTATAAATTGTTTAATTTGTTATTAATGTACAATTTCTGTATAGTTTTCTTAACAGTTTTATTTGTTCCTCATTTTTTTACTAGTCTTGACAAGCTATAAGTTGCATTTTATATTTTTCAATAAATGTGAGCATATTTTTTCCAAGCAACCAAATTAATATAAATACAAAATAAAATTATTAACGATATTTAGCTTTTAGTTGCATATAGTATGTAAATTTTTTTTAATTTTTTATTTTTTCTGTGATTTTTGTCTGTATTAAATCTAGTTTAATTTTAGTTTGTGAAGTAACAAAATTTTTAGAATATAAAAATTAAAGCATGAAAAATATTCAGCATTTAGTTGATTATAGGATTTATTTTTCTTAAATTTTTTTTCTGATTTTTCTCTGTATTAAATAAAGTTTAAGCTTGGTTTTTGAACACTCAAAATGTTGTGTTTACTGTCTGTAATTTATATTCTCAAGTTGGTAAAATTTGTATATTTTAAATATAGTTTTCTACTGCATGAAAATTTTTCACATTAAGAAAATGTTTTTTTATGCAAATATGTTTTTTTTTTGATATTTTTAATTTATTTTCATTTGAAAATATTATTTTTTATTTTTTTTATTTTACAGAATTTCTTAAAGAATTTATTTTTTATATACATATGTATTTTTTTATACATAAATCTGCCTTATTATATTTCAATTTTTTCACAAGTTGAAGCTAATTTTTTTTAGCTTTACCGCTCACTTTTCTTATGTTGCACAGAATAATTTGTTGCAGCTCTTTTTTTTTTGATGTTTGTTTGCCGCAAAAGTGCAAATTGCATTGTGCAAGAGGCGCATTAAGCTGTCAATGTCAGAAGCTGGAATAGAAACTATTAGTTACTTAACTGCAAGCTGAAAATCCTTAAACTTGCTCAACTATTCGAGATATTGAGCTATGTATGCGAACTGCACAAATTTTGTTTGAATTGCACTTGCTGTTGCTGCTTTTGCTGCTGTCTATTTGTTGCATCAGCAATGATGCTCCAAGCAGCAGCAGCAACAACAACAACATCTTCATCATCATCTACAGATAATGCTGTTCATCAATATGTAGTAGCAACCCTCTGCCTTGTGGCCCTATATAATCAACACTCTACGAAATGTTTGCTGCTCTTCACTCTTAAAGTAAAGAGCAACACAGCAGCAGTAGCAGAGCAGCAGCAGCAGCAGTAGCATCTGCTATTTCCTACTTTTGCTGCGGTTCGATTTTCAATACGTTTCATTTCGAATTAAGTTATTTCCAAGTCGAATGCAATTTACTGTCCCTTTGCACTTTGGCACTTCGCCCAGAAAATTCTGGGGTTTCAGGGCTTCTAGAGTAGTAGCTTGAGCTGCCAGTTAAGTAGCTCATCTAAATAGAGATGGAAGTGTGTCTAGAGTTGAAGAAAAACACGACTTAAATGCGCTGTAAAGCTAGCACGAAAAAAATGGAAAAATAGAAAAAAAAAAATGAAGATAAAAAAAAAAATTAAAATGAATTATAATAAAATATAAAAAAAATATTAAAATATTAAATAAAAAGCAGCACGAAAACCAACTAGACAAGATAAAATTAAAAAAAATTATCACAGATATTTGAGAAACAAAATAAAATGAAAAGTAAATAAAATTTTATATTTTTTTATTTTACAATTAAATTTAAACAACAACAAATGCTAAATGTTTTTAGAATTGGCTTTAAATGCAAATATTTTTATTTAAAAGTTGTAAAATTATTTTTCAATTAATTTCTTGGAATCAGAGCTAAATCAAAGGGTACATCAAGTAGATAATATATACAAGAAATTGTTGATATATATTTAATAAGTATTATTTAACTTCTGAATGCTGTAATTTCTTAAATTACATTATCCGTATTTATCATTTAATATTTATATTATAATGAGAAATAAATATTGCTTTAACTGTCAATTTGACTTATGAGTCCTTGGTCTGAGGAAAATATATTTTATAATTGCATTTAACAGAGAAACAAAGATATTGAATATGATGCATTAAAAGTCATTAATCAAAATTTATTTATAAATAAGCTCATTATATATTTTTAAAATGTCGAAACGCAAAAATAATTTATTTTTTTTCTACCTCTTAAAATATCAATGTGATATATTGTTAGAAATATAAAAAAATATTTTTTAAGTGAATAAGACTTTTTTTTGGTTTTTATTAAATGATTATGATGATTTTTAAAATTTATGAGATTTAATTTCTCCGTTTTATTTTTATTCTATAATTTTTAAGAATATAAGAATTTAAATTAAAAATAATAATTTAGTTCTTATTGATAACTATTTAATCATTTGATAATATTGCTCAGGCTTAACTAAACTACAAAAAAATATTAGTTTAAATATGCGCTAAATTAAAATGAAGTCTATTAAGGTTTTTTCTATAAATTAAAAAAATATGTGTGGGTTTATAAAATACTCATTAGCAAATGTACGCTTTATTTTCAATTATAAATTTTTATTTTTTGTTAAAAATAAATTAGTAATCATTCATTTACTCCAAAAAAAAAAGGCAATATTCATATCGTGTCTGTTTGCTAAATTTTGCTTAGTCATTGCCACATCTCTGGTCTTAAAGAAATGCTGCGTCATCAGAGCTCTGTCATAGGGTCGGGGAGGGGGCAGGGATAGAGACAGGGTTGCCAGCTTAATCATCAATGATGCTGTAAAAGAAGCTGCTGCACTTTTACCGTATTGTGGTACGTCGAATTCCATTTGCATTTGACTGGCGTCTGTCCCGCTCCAAAAAAAAGAAACCCTACCCCCCCTTTCTAACCATGCGCAAAGTTTTATTAGTTGCACTTAGAGCAAAGAGGGGGCAACTCCAACTTATATATTTTAACCCACTTTAAATAATGATTGGTGCTCTCTAACATTCTTTTTGTCTTTTCTCTTTCTTTACAGGTAATTAGAGAGCTGCCAGACAGACATTTTTTTAGGGGGTATGGCGCCCTCAAATTCACAAATTATCTGCCATTAATTAGTAAGTAATAAAAAGCGAAGATCTGGCAACGCTGCATTGCTTAAAATTTGACGCTAATTTGACTCTGAGCGCAACAAATTCACATGACTCGATTTAAACGCAAAGCAACGCTAATTGATAGTCAAAGTTTAGGGTCAGAAAGTGAGATTCTAAATATATATAAAATATATTTATATATCTATCGGAATAATTTGCAATTTTTGATTAGCATTAATTGTAAATTAAACTTTGACCTAATGTTAAAACGCATGTTAAATTCTGTAACAGTTTCAATATTTAAATTTATTTTCATTAAATTTGGAATTTTTGCAAAATGTGAAAAGCGTAAATCTCACGTAATATAGTATAATATGTAGCATATTTCTAGTGTTGCCATATTCTTGGTCGACTGCCTGTGAAATTGCGGAAATGTTCGAAATTTAATATCGCCACGTTCAAAGATTGATTCCCATGTTAAGCATCTCATCCACGCCCCCAAATGGTAAAGACACAGTGGGACTCGTTGCACACACACACATATTGTCGCTGTGCTTTGGTGCAGAACAGTCAGAATGTTGTACAGTGTACAACCACTGCAGTGGTTGAAAATAAAATTTAAGGTGGTTATAAATTGGTTTAACTAATGTGGAAGTAAAGTTTTGTAAAGCAGAGTGATCGATTAGGGTTAAACAATTTTTTGAAGTATTTTTATATAATCGCAAAATTCTTAAATGCTTAGAAAAAAAAAAATTGAAGTATTAAAAAAATTTCGTTATTTAAAAAAAAATTTGTCTTACATTTATTTATTTACATTATGTTTTTTTTAAAGTTAGTTATTTGTGTAAAAGCTTAAGACAATATCTTGCAATTTGGTTAAACATATTTAATTTTAATAATATTTATTTTTATAATAAACAAATTTTTTTTAAATATTTTGATATTCATATTTTTACAGTCACAAAACTCATAAATCCTCAGAAAATAAATTAAAAAAATTTTTTTTCTCACATTTATTTGTATAAATTATATATATTTTTATTTTAGTTATTTTTTTAAAGGATTAATGCAATATCTTTCACTTTGGTTAAACGCCCTTAATTTTGCTTGATATTTTTTTTTGTATATTTATTAATTTAAAATTTATATATTTTATTTATTGCAACAAATTTCAAACTTATGATCAATTTAAAATTATATTTGCTACCACTGTGCGGCGCCCACTTCTCATAAAATGTTGAACGCCATCATCGGCTGCTTTGGCTGCAGCTCCGGTGTATGAAACCCCTTTGGAATTGTTTTTAATACTCTGTTTTTGAAAGGGAAATAGAGTATGTGAGTTTTGATTATGTTAGTTGAATAAATGAATATAAATTTGACATTTTAAAGCTAGAGTAAATATTTTTTATAAACCTGTTGATGAAAGTCCGTGTTACATGGCGTCAAGATATTTTTTTCGCCCAATCTCTTTTTCCCGGAAATTCGGGTAAAGCCTGTGTCTCCCTGGCAATAATTAAATATGCATTAAAAACATTTCCAAACTCACCTTAACCTAAGCCAGAAAGCAAAATTATATCTCTATTTATTTACTCTGTATATATTCATCAATTCTTTATAGCCAGAATCCGCATTTTTGATATAAAGAAAACCGTTAACATTCTTGAAAAATTTAGTTTTATCTGTAAAATTGTTCAAAAGGCAACGAACTTTCAACAGAGTATATTTCCGTCGAAACCAATATTTTTACTCGTATTATTCTCTCCTTTTTTTTTTGCATTTTTACGTTTGTATCTTCTAAAGTGCACTCTTTTGTGCTGCGCCTTCCAAGTTATGGACTGCGGTTTCTGATTAAAAACATTTGTAACAGAGCCTTTTGTTCATTGAGCGTGGCCAAAAGAGCTGGAGCAGGGGCAGACAATGGAGGCGTGTTGCATATGCAGCTGATCAGCTCTATTCAAGCAGCTCAAATATAGATACAATACCTATAGAGAACTACACAGAGAGAGAGAGAACGCTGACTGTATCTCAAAGCAGCCGCAACATAGCAAATTAATTGACAACTTTTATTAGAAAATAGTTAGAGAAGAAGGCAATAGCAACAAGAACAGCAACAGCAACAGCAATGTGGCAAATGAATACCGACAGCCGCAGCAGCAGCAGCAGCAGCAGCTGTGTGGCAGCAACAAACGAGAGCCGCTGGCTAGCAAATAATAAAATCGTAAAAGAAATTAGAAAACAAAGCCAACGGGCGAATGGAAAATGGCAACAAATACAACAAGCAACAACAACAACAGCAACAACAACAACAACATCAAACCAATTGAATTGAATATACAACCGAACAATCCATACAAAACAGACAAACGAACTGAGAGAATTCATTCCGCAATGTTCTAAGAGTCCAAGCACTCAGACTTGGAATGCCAGCGGCAATTGTTGCTGTTGTTGTTGTTGCTGTTGTTGTTGCTGTTGCTGCTGTTGTTGTTGCTGTTGCAGGAGCAACTGACCAGTTCCAGTCTGTTGATTTCAAGTTGCGCGCGGTGTGAAACGAGCCAGTGGGGTGCCTGGGATTCTTTACTTTTCAAATACCCTGTAGTCGTCAAGTGTATGCTAAAAGGGTATACAATGATAAATAGTATGTAACAGACATGTTCTGGTAATTGAACTATATTTATTATTATTGTAAATTGTTGTTTGTTTAATTATTATATTTTATGTAAGAAGCAAGTTAATTCAAATCGCAAATTATATCCAATAGGTGAAAATGATAACGTGCAAATGAAATTCACCTTCATAAACTTTTGTAGCGTATGAAAACTAAAAAAAATTGATAGATTCAAATTGTAAGTATAGAGCAAATAAATTCCAAACGCAAAATCTACCCAAAAGGTGGAAATGAGAACATGTAAATGAAATTCACTTTCAAACATTTTTCTAGCCGGTGAAAATTGAAAACGAAACGATAAATTCATGCTTTATGTAAAAGACAAGTTAATTCAAATCGCAAAGTCTAGCCAAAAGGTGAAAATGAGAGCGTGCTGTTTAAATTCGCTTTAAAAAATTTTTTAAGCAAGTAAAACAGCTAAAAATTGGTAAATACATGCTTTATGTTAAAAGGAAATTATTTCAAATCGCAAAATTATCCCAAAAGGTGAAAATAAAAATGTGTAATTGAAATTCCTTTTTAAAATTTTTGCAGCACTTGCAAATTAATAAAAATATAGATAAATGTATTTTTATATATACATCTAGACACATTGATAAATTTTTTTTTAATAACTCTACAACGCCATTTTAAAGTCAAGTATATATCTGCAATATAATTACTTAAATAACTTCAATATTTAATATTTAATCGCAGTATATTAGCAATGATTTAATGCCATTCAAAAGCCAATTATATAACTTCAATATTGTGCTTTTATATATATTTTGCAATTTAAATTTAAATTTCCCTACGGTTTATTTAAAACCCTAGATGAAAACGTGCCACAAGGGCTGCTGATTTGTTTACAGGGCATCACATTAGTCGTAACACTCGCATTTTAACGCATTCTTACTTATTTAATAAGTATTTTTCTTCACATAGCGTTTTATTACACTTTCCCTTTTTGGTTTATAATGCTCTAAGCATTTAATGTTCACTTTTTGTTCGGTTTTTATTTGCTGCTGCTGTGCACTTTAATTTTTTTTTTTTGTTCTTTGTTTTAATTATACAAATTATTTTTTACATTGCAATGATGCCTTGGCCTTCGCATCAATCAATCAAGCAATCACTCAATCAATATTGAGCAGTTAATAATTGCAAATGCACAGCAAACACACATCGATAAAAATTATATGCTGTGCATAAATTACGCATACGCCGCCGTAGACGACAAGTGCTGCAAATCCCACGGGGACGGCAATTTCGAATGCAAATAAATTCATTAAAATTCTAAAATAAAGCGAGAGAAATTGTTGTTGTTTTTGCTATTGTTATGCATGCATACATATGTTATTTTTGTTGTTATTTTTTTTATATTATTTTTATTATTATTATTGTTGTTGTTCTTGTTGTGGTTCGTTTAGCTCTGCAAGTTAATAAATCTCAATGTGAAGTGTGAGAAGAGAAGCGCAACGAGCGCATATTGCGCGCTTTTGCTATTTTATCTATCTAACTTTCATTAGAACAACAAAAACAACAACAACAATCGCAACCGCAAAAACAGTAGTTGCAACAACAACAACAAAAGTCATAACAACAACAACAACAACAACAAAGGCGACTGCATTCATTTGTCCGTTCATTGAACTATGCCGGCAAATTGTAGCAGCAGCAAATAACAACAACAATAATAACAACAAACAGAGAAACAACAACAACAACAGCAACAACAATAAATGTAAACATTGCGCGCATGTGCGAATTTTTAATACCCTATATGTAATAGACAATAAAAAGCATTTTAGTTAAAATAAAACAAGCTACAAAGGCAATTTTTTCGATAATTGTAATATGAAAATATTAAGTTGAAAATACATGTAGAATACATTTATAAGAAATAGGGAATATATAGCATTTTATATATATGAGGTATTTTGAGCCTCTTTCCCATTTTTTTTTAATAAAAAAGAACTTCTAATAAATATTTCCTTATTTAAAAAACTTATAAAAATGTGAAAATAAATTTTTTTTTAATTTTTTATAGCTCAGAAAAGAAAAGAATTTTTTTATATTAATTTTCCTGCTAAATTTAAAATTAATTTATTTAAAATTCCTAATATACAACTCGTTAAAGTGATTAACTATTTTGTACCTTCTTTGTTACATTTCTAATAATTTACAAGGTATTTTCTTAGTCGCAGCATTGTCGAACTATGTGCCACACACCATAAATTACTTGTGCTTTGTGCTATTATTATACCATGTAACCCCATAATAAAAAAAAGGGTTAAAAAGGGCATTTTAAAATTGCTGAAAGTTATGTAAGAGGCAAGTGTGACGAACTCTGTGTACTTCTGACTATATATATTTCTGGTCAGAAAATTGAGTAATTAAATTCTAAAAATTATTTAATTTATTAAAATCTAATTTTTTTCAATTATATATTTTCCGAAATTTTCATTGTCAACTGAAAATACATAGAATTATTTAAATAAATTTTTTTTCAATTATATATTTTCAGTTATTTAAACTTCCAACTAAAACTATATAGCTCTTTCTTCTATTTGAAATGTACAGACATTTTTGCTGATGTAAATTTTGCTAAAACGCTTCAGTTAACCCACTGAAATGAATTTTATTTTAAATGGCAAATGAATTCAATCCGATAGGCTAAAAATCAAGTGAAATTCAATCCGCAAAAGCAAAACATAAAACAATAATAGGAACTGTTAATTGACCGATATCTTTTTAAACATTCAGTTTGTTTTAAAATTCATTTTTAACTTATTATTTATTTATATTTAATTACTTAAGCCATATTTTAGTGTTCTTCATTTCCATCTACAGGGTATTTTGTTAGTCTATTTTCTCTATACTTGATCATGCTTACTTGTGCTTTCTGCATTTGTTGTTATTTGTTGTTGTAAAAAGCCATTAAATGTTTTGCCTTGCGCCCTCATTCCGCACTTTTGTCTTCCTCTATGTCTAGCTCTGTCTTTCTCTCTCTGTCTGTCTCTCATTCTGTCGCCCTCTCTCTCTCTCTGATAGTCTTTCAGTCTACGCTGTGAGATTACGCATACGAGCTGTTGGCGCAGCTTCTGTTGTCGCTGCTGTAATTTGTTTTTTTTTTTAATTTTTTCTTTTATTTTGCGTAAAAGCATTTTACAGTTTTCATTCATAAATGTTGACAAAAGTCAACGCTGCAACGCTGCTGCAGCGCCGCTTGCATTTAATGAGGTTTTGCAATTAGACAAAATAAATATAAATAAAAAAAAATAAAAAAATACAAAACCCCTTTAGGGGCGCCTCTAAAAGCGGCACAAATTAATCGAAGCTAAACAGAAAAATCATAGCTTGGTATTTGGGTTTCTAGCTTAGCTAACCTGTTTTTTGTTATTGTTGTTTTTGCTGTTGTTGCTGTTGTTGTTATTATTGTTGCTTATGCAATTGCAAGTAATTCGAGCGGCGAACTCGTTTCCATGCTAACTAAATGATTGTTGTTATTGTTGTTATTGTTGCTGAGATTGTTGTTGCTGCATTTTTAGGCTAAAAATAAACAACATAATTGCATATTTTTACTGCCAGCATCATTTGGCTATTGTCGCAGTTTATACCCTGCAAACAGCGAGAACAAAGTTTGAATTAAGATGAACCTTAAAGTTGAAGAAGATAAATAAATTCTATTAAATTAAAAATTGATTTTAAATATGTTTTTACATTTTTAAAAATATAATAAAAATTTTATTGACATTTTCAAATTAGACTAGCACTTATTTGGGATTAAATTAAAAATATATGGAGATTTTAAAATTCGCTTATGTTTCCGCAATTATTTGGTTTAATGATATTGAATACTTTTTTCATTTTTAAAATATATTAAAATGTTTTATTAATATTTTAAAATTAGACTGTTCTATTGGAAGTTATTTCGGCATAAATTAAATATTGTAATTAATTGCGTTTTTACATTTTTAAAAAAATATAATAAAATATTCGATAAACATTTTAAAACAAGACTGAATTGTTTGGAAGTTATTTCCGATTAAATTAAAAATATTTCATCAAAACATAAAAAATTTAATATGCGCTAATTTTCCAGCAATTCTTTGTCTAAAACTCGAATTTTGTTTTTTTAATAATAAAAAATTTTTATACTTATATAAAAATCAATTGAAAATTAGGGAAAAATTTATATTTTATTTTTTTTTATATTTTTATTTATATTTATATTATATATTTTATTTATTTTTCAATTTCACTATTTTCTACACACTTTACAGAGTATTCTATGTGTGCAGCATACTCTGCCCTAGCACATACCAGTTTATTTTGTATTTATTTAGCTTTTCTGGTTTTGTTTGTTTCCATATTTTGCGCAGCGGAAGAAGCAAATTCAATTTTTTTTTCGATTATGTCAATCAGGTCTTGTTTGTGGAATATTTTGTGTGTTTTTTTTTTTTTTTTTTTGTACGCGGATGCGCAACGCATTTAAAAAAACAAAATACAATTTTTAAAATAAATTATGCAATTCTTTTGGTGTATTTTATGTTTATGTAGAGCAACTAATTGAAAGTCATCGGAAAGCTGAGACTTTCTAGAAAGTTGAGAACTCCAAAAATACAATAGGCAAGCTTTCACACGCCACCAAAAAAAAAGCGCAGTTTGTCTCCCTTCCCACTTGAACTTTCCTACCCCCTCAGGCACTATCATATATCAAAAACCCACGGTGGTCTATCTATAGTCTCTATAGACTGGTCACAGGGTCTTCAGTTTGGCTGCATACAGCTGTGTGGCACTGTTAGACTGGCCCAGACTGTTCGGGGTGTTTACCGCGCAATCTTTTTGGCCACTTGCGACGCGCGGGCCGCCGCCACATGAATTATTTATGTGCCTAGCTCTCTTCTGTTGCAGCTGCACAAATACACACACAAACACACACACACACACATACACACACATATATTTGCATAATAACTTGCATCATCTGATGGCTTCTCTCTCACGTTGATAGCCCAAGCGCAGAGTCCAGAGACCAGAAACCAAACCAAACCAAACCAGACAGTCAGACAGATAGTCAGACAGACAGACACATTTTTGCCCGCAGCCAAAAAGGCGAACGAGCCTTTTAGCCTAAAAATTCAGTAAAAACTTTGCTCAGTTTTTTTTTTTTTTTTTTTCATTTTTGTCTTTAACACTGCGACATTGCTAGAAAATTTTCCAGCTCTTCTTTTGCTGCCTTTCAGAAAATTTTATCAAATAATTAACTTGATGTCCAGGCTGTCAAAATAAATTATTTAGCCTGTCTGCCATACAAGAAATTTGATCTACGAGTAATATTAGATGGTATAATGAGAAGCAAGTAATTATAATAATTTAAAAGGTAAAAAATTATAATTTAAAAGGTAGAATTCTTTTTATTATTTAATAATATACTTTTTGCCAGCTCTTCTTGGTTTATTTGCTATATATTTTCAGTTTAGAGTCTGAAACTGAAATCAAATAAATTTTTTGATGTAGACATAAATTTTTATTATCATTTTGAAAAGAGTTATATTTTTAGAGAATTTATTTCAACTGATAAAATTTTTTTTTTTTAATAAATTTAAGGGTCATTTATAAAAAATCAAAAATTTCTGAATGTTGACATATTGCTAGGCTGTAAATTAAAAAAGGATAAAATTTTGAGTTTCACAATTCATAAATCATATTTTTATCTACATTCATAGCTTTCATCTACATATATATATGCTATGTATACATTTGGCATAAAATATCACTTTAATTAAATCAAAAAATTCATAAGTTTTGACAGTGCAAGGTTGTAGAATTATATGACAAATCCAAATTAGCTAAAATTTTACTTAATCATAGCTATAAAAAGTATTTTTAGCGGTTTAATGCGCGGGTTAAAATTCTAATTGACACTTCGTTATTATTATTATTTTTTTACTTGATCGGGTTTTTTTTTTTAATCATTGAATTCTTTGAATTTGCAATCTCAAAGGAATATTTATTTGGTTATTTATTTTTTTTATATTATTTTAGAAGACAGGCAATGCTGTCCTGTAAAGCAAAACGTTGTAATATTTCCTAATTTTAGTGAAAGGATAGAAAAATCCTAAAGAAATTATATAAGTCTCAATTAATTAATGACACTGACCCAGGGCAATTTTATTTGCCATAACTCTTGAAATTATATTTATTTATATATTATAAATTATACATTTCTAATTTACATATTTTTTTTGACACATTTATTTATAAAAGAAAAAATTTCGATTCGTGTGATGTTTGAGTTTTTGCTTAGACAACAAGTTCACTTTTTAGATTATGTTTAAAGTATAAGTATTGTTAAATTCTAAAAACAAAATAGTTCGGTTCCAAAACAGCTCAGACTTGTTTTTTTTTTATACATATTTTATAACTAAGAGTTTGTAATAATTTTATAAAAATAATCAAAAATTTGTGACAACTTTGTTCAGTTTTTAAATTGAATATTTGCCAAAGAATTCTTATTATTTACACCCTAAACAAACAAGATAATTTTGTAGTTATATATTCAGCTGGTATCTGTATAAATTTTCTTAACTTAACTATATTTCGAGTATGGCCAAACAATGGGCACACTTCTGGCCATATTTTAGCTCTGCACTTAACTCTTTTCTGAAAGTCAGAGTCCATTGAGTTATTAAACAATATGATAAAGTCAAAATAGTAGCAAGTCTTTAGACCATTTGTTGCCAGTTGTTGCAAGTTTGCCAGTCCCAGTGCATGTTGCAGTCAAAACACGCGTCTCAGATGTTTTATGCTCATTGCCCAGGTAAAGGGCAACAACAACAATAATAACAACAATAACAATGTGAAGTTGCAAGTCCAACTTGCTGCGTGTGTGTGTCCATTGTTTATGCAACTGTGCAGCAACTGTGCCAACTCCAACTCCAACTCCACTTGCCACAAATATTTGTTAACGTGACCGTGAACTGGCATAATGTGGCACGCGACGTTTATGCCACAACACGTGCCACCAAAATGAACTTCTTTTCAAGTCTCTGTCTCCCTCTCTCTCCCTCTCTCTCAGCTAGAGCTTCGTTTTGTATGCTTTTAGATTTTGTTAAAGGATTTACACGCATTTTCGCACAATTTGTCATAAATCTTTGAAGCCTCTCCCCCCAAACAGTGAAACCAAAAAACAATTAATATTTAAGTAAGTTTTTGTTGAGCATTTTAATAGCTTAATTTTTGGCCTCTTGACTTTCACTTGACTTGAGCAAATTTATGATGAAAGCCTTTCAATTTTCATAATTTTGTGTCTGCACTCTATTCCAGAACTCCCTTGAATAATAACAGAGAGAATGGAAAGATTTACGCAGTTTGCTTGCAAAATTTATGCGCTGACCAGAAAATTTGAGACCCCTTTTGTATTTTTTTCTTGTTATTTGTTTGTTTTGTCTGCACTTTGATGACTATGTTACTTTTATCTGACCCGAAATTAACTTTTTAGCATTAGCCTAAAGCCTTTGCTGTTTTCTAGTTTTTTTTTTATATTATTTATGACTGGCTGCCTAACATAAATTCTGTGCTGAAAATATATACAAAATATCTAATAACTGTGACTAGACTAGACACAATAATGTAGAGAGAGTATTATATTAGCAAACTAGTTAGAAAAATTCAATTTATTGAACATGAGATGACGCTGCATGGAGTTTAACTTCTTTTTTTATTGCCAGAAATAATTTGTAAAGTCTTATTTCATTTGAAATTCGATTGTCATATTTATGATTTAATTTTTAAAGAGTTTAATTCAATATTAATTGCTAGAAAGTGCTCACGAAATTGAATTTTTTTTTAAATTAGAATTTTCTAAAAAGCAACTTTAACGCAAAACCAATTTAAAATACACAATCGACAGTTTTTATTAGCAATATTACTTTGTTTGTTTAAATTTGTATTTTTAATGTGTAGCTGCATATATTTGTTGCATTTTATGCCCTGTATTCAATTAAAAATTTTAATTTAAAATTGTTAAAAATAAAAGGTGATAAATATATAAAAAATTTATATATTCTAGAACAGCATCAAAACTACAAATTGATCTAAGCCTGTCGCTCTATTTCTATAAAAGCTTAGCTCAAACAAAGACCCATTAAATACACTATATTATTGTACACTATTTAATCTTAATTTGAGAGTATTTCATAGTCAATCAATTTAATTTTTTATTGAATCAAAAAATTCCATAACAATAACGTAGTATTAAACACTTTTCATACTTAATAATTAAGTATTTACACAAAGGCATTTTAAATTCACACAAACACGTTGAAATGCGGGCAATTTGTATGCCATCAGCGCATTTTTTACATTCCTATAACGTACATAACTATTAAAATACCCTGTAATTAAAAAGAAAATAATATAAAATTTATGCAAAAGATATTGATAGTATTATAAAATAGCTTAAAAAGGCAGAATAAAATGGAATGAATTTGTAAAAACATAAAACAATTTACAAAAATATAAGTCAGGGTTTTTTGAGCTTAAATTGTAATTTTTCAATAAAAAATAGTTAAAAATAATAAAAAAAATTATAAAATAGTTTAAAAAGGCACATATAAAATGTAATTCATTTGTAGAACCATAAAACAATTTACAAAAATTTTATGCATATTATTTTTGAGCTTAAATTGAAAAGTTAAAAAAATAAATTTAAAAAAAAATATTTCCTAATAAAAGCGCAGAATAGTTTCCTAAAAAAAAAAGAATAATATGCAAAGTGAACAATAATAATAAAAAGCACACTATTGTATATTTATTTATGAATGTAGCAACCATTTGGAATTCCATCAGATCGTTTTTAATTTAAGCATAACCATATGCTAATTTTTTAAAAATATTTTTTTATTTTTTTTTATTATTTTTATAACTATTTTTTTGCTGCTGCTGCTGAGCTGCAAATTGTTTAATTCTCGTACACACATTACTAAGCTGTTTGGTATGCAAAAAATAATTTGTTGTTTTTACTTATATATTGGCTTAGTTGCTTATAAAGCTATTGTTATTGTTGTTGTTATTGTTGCTGTTGTGTGTGTGTGGGCGTGTGTATAAAGCAATCAACTTGACTCGACTTGAAACAGCTTGAACCCCCAGCTGGCCAAGTTGTTGTTTGAGAATGTCACAGAATTACGTGCCCAGCTATGTGTCATGTTCTTAATGGAGCCTGAGATGGATCGAGCAGGTAAATAAAACTGAAGATTAACAGAGGGAAGGGAGGGGAATATGGAGGGGAATACATTCAACTGCATTAGCTATAGAGCCCCCTTAAGTATATAACATATATATAATTTATTATAGAATTAACCTTCAACTTTCAAATGTCGTTTGTTTGGCTGCATTTGTTGTTTATATTTTAAACGAGCTGGCACTCCAAAAACGTGCATTTAATAGACCTTGGCTGAGCTTTTTGTTAAAGTTTTTTTTAATATTTTTTTTTAGTTTTTTTCTATTGTTGTTTTATTTTTCTAACAGCAACAGCAGCAACAAATTATGAGAAAAACTTGCTGCGGTTGTGTTTAGTTCATTGACACAATTTTCATGTTTTGTTTTGTGTTTTTGTTTATCATGTTATTGTGTAGTCAGTTTGAACTTTTATTAAACAAGTTATGGCTATGGATATGCAGACAAAAACAACAATAAAAATAGCATAACTATAAATATTTGCAGTGCAATGAAATACTGCTGACTTAGGGACAACAGCAAAATAGCAGCAAATATTGTACAATTTGTTTGTTACCCTGCAAAGAGTTTGATTAAAATGCATATGGGTTAAATTTATAAAAATAAGCATATTTATGGTTTATTTATTGGGAGATGGAAGAGAGATTTTTAAAGCTAAAAAGAAGTATATTTTACTCAGCTTTCAATTAGATATTTGAATTAAAATGCAGCTGTTGATTTTTTAAGTAAAAAGTTTAAAATAAATGAGACAAAATTTGGTTTACTTGAATTTGATTAAAATGTATTTTGGTTTGATTAGAAAAATAGGCATATTTATTTATTATTTATTAGAAGATAGAGGAGAGATTTTTTAAGGCTATAAAGAATTATATTTTACTCAGCATTAAATTAGATATTTAACTTAAATTACAGCTGTTGATTTTTTAAGGATTTGTAAAGGAACAATTTAAAAATAAATCACAAAATTTGGATTAATCAAAAAAATAAGAATATTTTTTTATTATTTAATAGAAGATAGAAGAGAGATTTATAAATGCTATAAAAATTGTATTTTACTAAAAATCAAACTAAATATTTGAATTAAAATTTTTTTTTTTTGATTTTTGAGAAACAATTAAAAAAAAATCCGCCACAATTTGGTTTACTTAAATTTGATAAAAATGTGTATCGGTTTAATTAAATAAATATGCATATTTTTTTATTATTTATTAGAAGATTGACGAGAAATTTTTGAAAGCTATAAAGAATTATATTTTACTCAGAAGCAAAGAAGATATTTGACTTAACATGGGTCTCGTGATTTTTTTGGAAGAAATAAAAATAAAGAAGGCAAAACTTTTTCTATTTCAATTTATTAAATTAATAGAAATAGCTCTATTTTAAATTTGAAAGTTTTATATTAAAATCAATTTATTTCTGTTCTTATTAATAAAATGTTAAATCAAGTATAAAAATTGCTCAAAATTTAATTTAAAATTATTTTATGCTCGCTCTTAATATTTTTGCAAAGACACATCTAGAAAGGGTTTCGTTTTGATTTATTATAATTATTATTATTTAATAAGGCTTACAAATTAGTTGATTATGGGATCTTTGACACTTATTCTTATTGAATACAAAATAATTTTTTAAATGATTTGCTTATTTTTATTTAACAAAGCATCAAATACTATAGTTTAATCAAAAGTAATTTAAATAAAATTTAAAAGTGAAATATAATTTTATTTAAATTATAATAGATTTAAATACATGGAATATATAGTGTGTATTTGAGATTTTCTTCTAGAATCACACACATTCATCTAGATAT
Source organism: Hirtodrosophila alboralis (assembly GCA_035043045.1). Lineage (NCBI taxonomy): Eukaryota > Metazoa > Arthropoda > Insecta > Diptera > Drosophilidae > Hirtodrosophila > Hirtodrosophila alboralis. Next base: position 343,898 of record JAWNNH010000457.1, on the reverse strand, counting down.
ATAATTTATTACAAAATATATTTCAAAATCTTTAACAGAGCATCTGCTAGTCCAACAATCTCGCCTAGAACATTTTATTTGAATTTCTTTTTTAATTTTATTGGGATGATGCGCAAAAAAAACGCACAAATAAACATTCGAGATTCTTTTTGTAATTTGTTTTTTTGTTTTTTTTGTCTTTTTTTGTTTGTGGTATTTTTTATTGTTCACGGACGAAAACTCTTTCGCATATTACACAATTTTTGTTGTTTATGTAGGCGCCAGTAACTGACACATAGTACACTTACATATATATGATTTATGGGCTTTTGTTTGTAGTCTTTTGCGTAGTTTCACAGTCCATTTGGCTAATTGCTGCAGTTTATAGAATCGACATTTTTTTTTCCTCTTTTCCTCTACCAATTGAACATTAGTTTGTAATCAAGTTTTGTTTTCAAACAAACACAAAAATTAAAATCTCAAAACTACAAGTGCCATTAGTTTAGATGAATGCCAAACAGAAGCGCCACTTGAAAGATAAAATATATATAAAAATATATATATTATGGCATGTTTAAAGAATTGAAAGATTATGAAATGTATCTGCTTATTTTCATATTGTGGTAGAAGTCTTTTAAATGAAATATGCTTAAGCCAAAAAAGCATCTGAAAGCGACTTTGATTTTTTTACGAAATTATTTAACAGAAAATGAAGATGAATACGCAATTATTTATAAATTGAAAATTTCAAAGCTAAAATCAAGCATGAGCAAATAAATAATCAAAAAAAAAAAAAATAGGTTCGGCAAACTGATTTCTAGCCCTAATTTTAATTTCTAACCCTAATATTAATTTCTAGCATTAATTAAAGTCAGAAAAATATAAAAATAGTCAAAAAAAAAAGTTATATTCTGACTATAATTTCTAGCTCATATTAAAGATTGAAAAATAAAAAAATAGTCGAAAAAATTGTTATATTTTGACTTTAATTTCTAGCCCAAATTAAAAATAGAAAAATATAAAAATTGTCGAAAAAAATATTGTATTCATATTTCAATAGCAAATCAATCTTGAGCTCAAACAATTTAAAAAATGAAATTCTTTAAAAAAAAGCCCGATTGTTTTTTTTGTGGAATTTTATAATACAAAAATCTAGCAGAAACGTCTTTTAATTTAATAAATATTTATTTTAATTTAGAAAACTCGTTTCATGAATTTTTTTTAGAATTTTATTCAATATGTTTTATGTATTTTGAAAAAAAGATTTATGCGAAAACAACAAAATTTCAAGGCTACCACATCTTAAGAACTTGCGTGATTATTCCTTATAAATATTTTTGCTTGTCTGCTCTATAAAATTGAATAGATTTTTCTTTATTATGAATTTTCAAAAATTGTATGCTCTGCATTCCAAAATATGTATAAAGTGCTCTGCCTATTTTTTTTTAGACTGGCTTTTTAATTATATGCTGGTATTGCAACGTCATCATCATCATTAACATTATATAGGGCCTTTCTGGTAATGTTGCCAAGTGACATTTATGATTGGATTGGAAGGGAAAAATACTGTCTGTTGTTGTGTCTGTTTATATTGAGGCTGTTTTTTCAAGTGTAACCCTAGGAAACATAATAAAAAACACAAAAAAAACATTTTCTTTTTTTCTTTTCCTGTGCCTGTGTGCATATGGGAAACTAATTAAAATGGCATGTCATGAAATCAAAAGCTGAGTATTTAATGATGACGTTGTTAAGTGAAGTAAATGCCTTTGCTGCTATAATTATCCAATTAGATACGGTCTCTATTTGGATCTCTTTCTTCAAACCTGATGGCAGGTGTTTGTTTGTGCTAGTTATAAATATATAAAAACAAACAAAAAAAATTCCTCTGAGGTTTCTTCACAAAAAAAAAAAGCAGTTCAACTTAATCTGTCATTGAGTCAGTCAGTCACTCGGTTTGTCAGTCACATTTCTGCTCCAGTGAACCCAGCCCCCATGTCTGGTAATTCAAAACTTGCCTTCGACATGATTTTATTTGCATTTTTTTTTCAGTTTTTTTTTTTTACAAACATGAAAAGCGAATGCCGCTTTTAGCGTCTTGACAACAGATTTTCTGTTTTTTATTTTATTTTTATTTATTTTTTCTTGCTTTGTGCAATGTAAATCATAAATTAACACATGAGAATTTATTTTTATTACCAAATAAGCCATTGGAATTTACGATGTGTTTGCACATTGACAAATTCTTTTTTTCGGACCTTCTACTATAACATAAATAATGTCGCAATTAAATTGTTGAAGGCGCCACAAAAATGTCAAGAAATTGACCTATGTTTTTTTTTTTGTTTTTTGACCGCTAACTAAAGTTGACAGCTAAGATTGGAATTGGGGGATTATAATAGGTTCAACGTAAGGTTATCGTGTGTAGTAGTGTTATGAAGAAATTTTTGTTTGACTATAAATAAAATGAAAATATATTTTGTTGGGCTTTAAAAATACTTCCCAAAAAGCAATTTATGAAATAAAAATTGTTTGTTGATGCTTATTAAAAAATTTAAAAATAACTCTTATTAAAAAAAATAAAATAAAAATTGTTTTAAAATAAAAATAAAAATTATTTTTCAATTTTCATTATGAAAATTTGGAACCAAAAATAGAATTTTAATATATTTGAAATCAGCTGCTGTGCAAGATTTAATAACATTTATGATGTGTGGCTAAATACCTTTCATATGATATATAACATGTCCCTAAAGGACCAAAATTAAGAATCATTAAATTATAAAAAATAACTTTTATTTTTAAATAAGAGTTAATGTAAAAATTATAATTATTATTAATAAAAAAATTAAAAAAGAGTTAAAATAAAAAATAAAAATAAAAGATTATCCTCTTTTTAGGATACTGCACTCGGATTTAGTGTATCTAAGATTTTCCCATTCATCTAGATAAAAATTTTACTTTTTTCCTAGCCTCATGATTCCTAGTATTTTGTCACCATTTTTTTTAAAGCTCCAAATTTTTATTGCGCGATTAAAAAAAAAAAATTAAAAGAAAAAAAAATATATTTCTTTATAAGTTTATTTATTTTAATAAATTTTCATAGGATTCATTAAAATAAATTATTTTAGTTGTTTTTGAAAACATTTTTTGCAAACTATAAAGTTGTATATAAATTAGAAATTTCTTACTAATTTTTTGAATTTTTTTGAATTGATTAAGTCTTCAATTTCGTGCTTAAAAACAATCCTCGAACTACTAAAATAATACTATATTTTTCTAAGCGAATCGAACATATTTTTTTTGTATTTTTAAATGAAATGAGTAAATTAAAAATTGGATTTTATTATGGTCAAAATTGTTTATTTTATATTACAATCATATTAACATCTGTTTAAATTTTTTCAATAAATGTTCTTTATTTTAATGGTGATTGCCTTTAGCGCCTTGTACTACCACAAAGTGTGATCAAATCTTAAGCCGCTGCAAACACATAAAATGTCAAAATAAAAAACACTTAAAACTTAACCCAAAGCCCAAACAAGCCTCAAGTTATATATTTATTTTTTAATGATTATAACGCCTTGGAATTTCCTTTCCTCGCCCATAAAACTTCATCGAGTTCAGGTCATTGTCGTTCAACATTTGTGACATTCCCCGCATTTGCCATTTATATAGTATTTATATGGATAATTTTCTTATATATTTTTTCTCATATTTTTTGGGCGCGTGCCAATGTGATATGGGATAACCATATGAGCTCATTAACATTCCAAATTCCAATAGCAAATATGCACAAATATTGTATATATATTTTGCAAAAATGTCATATCAATAATTTGTGTGTGCATTGGGGATCGTTGAGCTCTGTTAGGTTAAATATATACAACTTAAAGTCGACATCATTAGGCTTTAAGCAAAAAAAAAAAGGATCGTTTCGCTGAAAAGTCAGGGGCGCTAAACAAACACACGATAGCTAAAATAAAAACCCAAACCCTAAATCCAAATTTCAAAGCCCCACCTTTGGCCGCAGACGTAAGTTGATATGACTGAGCTTGACATGGGTTTGGGCTCTCAGATTCTAGGGTTTGCCGCCCTGTTTTTCCTCTATGCAACAAAAACTTAATTCGACAAAAACAAGCCAAGGGTAAAATACAAGTTAGGTGTGATGACATGTGGATATATGCCCAGGATGAGGATGTGGATGCTGTTGCTCAGATTGCGTGTTGTTCTGGTTAGAGAGCGCACTTCAAAGGTGTTTTTCCCTCTAATGCAAGACAAAGGTGATGTAAAAATGCCATGGAGAAAGTCAGAGAAAGACAGAGAGAGAGAGAGAGAGAGCGAGTGTAGTTACCGGCAGAGATGATGACGACAACATTGCGGGGTTTTTGGGTCCTTGGGTTGAGGTAAAAAGTGCGCTTCTGTTAGATGAGATTAAAATTACCAAAGAGGACTCCCATGTGTGTGTCATAGTACAAACTACATACATAGTTTGCTTTTTGGGTATTTTACTGCTCAGACTTTTAGCCCCGGTAAATCTGCTTAATGTTGGCAAGTCTGGTTAGCTATGTGGCTTCCTTGACTTGTTCTTTGTCTCTTGAATTTTGCTACTGCCACTGCTGCTACCTTGTTCCAAAGCATTAAACTTGATTTTTCAGTCATTTAACACACAAAATTGTATACAAATGCAGCCACAAAGAGTTTTCAGGGCTAAAATCAGTGAGATAAATAGTTATATATATTGTAAATGATTAATATATTTAGGTAAATCTATTATGCAATTTTTAAAAATTTTTTGAAAAGAGATTTAAAGGGCTTTTTTGTGCTGGAAAATTCGGTTATAGACTGAATAAATTAATTAAACATTAAATAATAATTTCTCTTTTTCCAAGATTGTTAATATTTTTGGCAAATAGCCCGAAACCATGTAGCTGTTAAATAGTTATATAGTTTGTGAATAAATAATATATTTAGGTAAATCTATTATGCAATTTTTTATATTTTTTTGAAGAGATTGAGAAGATATATTGCTGGGAAATTCTCTTTGAAAAATTCACAGTTGCTAAATTAATGAATTAAATTTTATATGAATAATATATTTAGAAAAATCTATTATGCAAATATTAAAATTTTTTTGAAGCGATTGAAAAGCATAAATGTGGTGGGAAATTTCCTTATGAATATTTATGGTAGCTAAATAAATGGATTTAATATTAAAAAATAAATTTTTTTTTATCCAAAATTGTTAATCCTTTTTTTGTGGAATAGCACGAAGCAATGTAGCTGTATATAAATTTAACAAAATTACCCAAAAAAAATGTATATTAAATTGCAATAGATTTTATAATAAATACCTAATATATTAATGTCATATTTAATCAATTAATTAACAATGAAACAACATGTATTTGCAAGTTTTCATCAAATTTAGTATGAGAATTATTTTTATTCCATTTTTAATTACTTAATCCGATTGAGAACTGTAAATACCCCAAAAAACTAAATTTTTTTTAATAATTATATATTTTAATATTTATTAAAACAATTAGCAGCAGTTTAATATGCACATTTAATTAAAATGAAGTTACATATTTCAATGTAAGAATTGAATGCTTGTTTGAAGCAATAAATATTCTATGCACCAATGAATAATTATATGATATAACTAATAAACAGCTTTATCAGAACATTAAAAGCATTATAAAACATAGATACTATGGACTGTCAATTAGATCTGATGAATATTTTTAAATAAAAAAAAATATAATGTGGTTTGTTGGCAATTAATCTTTTAAAACAGTTTTTCTGCTATGCATACGCATTTTATTTAATATTTTACTGATGCGGAATAAAACGTAAATTTGTATTAAGATATTAAATAATTAATATGCTGCAATTACACATGTGAGCAGGCATAAAATGTTTGTAAATAAATCGATAAATTATATATATATAAATATATATTTTATTACTTTAGCTATTTAATGTTTAATGATGCACAGCAGTCGTACAAATAAAAATATGCAATGCAGTTTATGGCCGCATAAAAATTTTCGCACAAATTGTGCAAAGAAGGCAAAAGTTTTTTCTGTTTTTTTTTTTTTTTTTTTTTTTTTTTTTGGTGGAGTTTGACAAATTGCAGTTTCATGTTAGCAGCGGCTATCACGGGCCATGTCTCAAGTTTTATGAGCATTTAAGGCGCCAAATAAAACGAAAAGAAAATGAAATAAAGAAATGTTGTCAATATGTCGCCGTTGGCCACACTAAAATGATGCCAAAAACCTAAGATTGCTCTTCAACACATTTGCAGCGATTCTGAGGCACATCTTTTTAGATACTCTATTTGTTAAGAATAGAGGGGCATATTGGGTTTATGCTATGTAAATATAAAGCTCAAAAATGGTGCATTATTCAATTAAACACTTAGCTTTTAATTTAATCAGAAACAAACTACAGAAAATTCTGAAAAAGTCTATTCAAGTCTATTAAAAAACACAGAATTTCCACAAAATAATTTTAGGGTCTACTAAGGAAATTTTTCATCCTTACCAAACTGAACCTACAATATATACTCTACGCACTTGTTTTTGTATATAAACATGTTAATTTTCATAAAGCAAAAAATCTTAATACACGACTGAAACTGTTGCATACTTATAGGTCCTGTTTTTTGTTCGTGTGCGAGCCTGTAATTCGTAGCCGGGCTTGAATGCATGAAAATTTTTGCCGATTAACCTTTTTTTAAAATTATATTCTAAGGAAATAAATCGATTATTTTATGTTTTAAAGAAAAGTTTAAAAAAAAAAATAATTTCGATAAATAAATGCGATATTCTGATAATAGCTACAATTAAAATATCCAAAAATTGTAATAAAATTTAACTAAATATTTTAAATTGAGTCAGAAAATTGCATATAAAATTGTCTTAAAAAAAAATACCCGATATGTATATGTTTATTTAATTTTATATGATTATATATATATAAATAAATTAAATTGATTTTATTTAACGACATTCACAAAGCGAATATAAAGATCACAGCTCTATATCAATCTTAAATACAGAGCTACTGATAATTTTTTAAATAATTTAAGATCATAAACAGAACAGAGTATACAAACGTTGAAGCAACTCTCGACTGAAACTTTCTTGTTATATGTATATATTTTTTATATGTTGGGTAACATTTATTAGAGCATATATCCATATACTTACACACATAAGTAACACACACACATGCACACACATACACTCGCGCATTCCAATGAAAATTTTAGAAAATTGAATTGGCGCATTGCGTCATGTGTGTGTGGAAGCATACGTGTACACACCTCACCCTCTCTTTCATTCAAATATTTCCCCAAAGGAAGCTGCAAAAAAAAGAAAAAAAAAAAACTTGCACCCTAAAGTTGCGCATTAAAGTGCAAAAGGGCATTTGAAAGCTGAGACAAGGTAATGGCCAAGTGTAGAGAGTATGGGCAAGGAGGAGTAGTTGAATTTGGTGGGGGTTTGGCAGTGGTATGCTTGAGCAGAGTCCCGGCACAAACACAATCACACTAAAAGGTGTTACACCGCAACACCGACTTTTATGACACACTGTGTCCATAGCCCACATAGCCTCAATCTTGTTTTCCCTGCCGCTGCTTTCATTTTCCCTCCCCACCACTTCAATTTGAAGGCAATTGCAATTGTTTTTTTTTCTTTTATATTTTCTTTTTGCGACACACACACGCTTATTTATTTATTATGCGTGCTTCGGCGAGTTTTTTTCTTTGGTTTTTATTAAAGAAAAAAAAAATAAAATAAAAAAATATGAAAAAAAGTTTCAGCTCACGCAATATGATTTTCACAAGAAAATTATAAAATTATATGCACTTTAAATGTGCTTAACTACGGATACTCATTATGCAATTTTAGCAGGGGTAATTAAGTTACCATAGAGATTTGCATATAAGTAAATAAATATTGTGTAATTTATTAGACAAAGGCTGAGAATGTCTTTGTGCTTAATTGAGTTTGAATTAATTGATAGAAATTTATTTATTTATTTAATTAGATCTAATTTAGGTGCAAGAAGTAAGCAAAACATTTATTATTTATTTTTTTTTATCACAAAAATAATTTTCTTTAATTTAACATAAATTCATTATTATCATTTATGACTTATTTCAAAATTTATTTTACTATATGTAATTTTTTATTTTTTTTTTTATATTATTATTTCATTAAAAAATATATATTATTTAAATAATCACAAAAAAGAGATTTTTTTATTTAATATAAATTATCTATTATTTATTATAATTAATTTCAATATTTATTTTACTATACTTCATTTCTTATTTATTTATTTATTTTATTAAATATCTGAGTCGATGACCTTAGATGCTAGCACTCCCTCCATTTTTTAGTTATTTTTGATTTTCTTGTATAATATTTAATCATGTCAATAATAATTATTTAATATTATTTCATATTTATAAAATTTTGTTCAAGACTATTGTTAGTATCACTTGAGCCCACTAAAGATTCTTTATTAAATAAAGCAAACAATTTTTAATTTTATTTTGATTTTTAAAAACAATTTAAAAAGCACTGAAAACTTGAAATTTTAATTTAAATTTTGTAATATTTATTTTTTTTAATAAAAACTAAATTTCCAATTTCTTGTGACTATAAAACTCTTATACAAAAAATTGACATAAATTCGTTTTTAATTTAAAATTCTGATGAACAAATACATTTTATATTTTGTAAGGCAAACTGCATACAGTATAAAAAATATTTATGCCAATAGTTTATGCTAGGTTATAAAAAGGAAAGTAATAAAAACTATTTTACCGCATGTTTGGAAAGAGTTGTGTGGCAAGTTCCTTAAACTATAATTCTAGAGATTCTTTTGTTTTTTTTCGCTAACATTTTTTTTTTTATTATTTTTTACTGTAAAATTGGCAACATTGTTGCCACTCGACAGGCAACAAAGGCAACAACTATTACAAATGTCAGGCAGTTGCCTCTTTCAATATTTATTGCATTTCAGTTTTTTTTTGTTTTTGTTGTCGCCAAGTTTTCGTAAAATTTGAATGCAATTTTACGAGTTTTTACGCCTTTTTTTTGTTGTTGTTGTTGTTGTTGTTGTATTTTTTATGCGTTTGTTGCGGTTGTGTTTCAGTGACGTGTTTACGCATAAAAATTTTTCACTTTTCCACTTTTCTTTGTGTGTGTGTGTGTGTTGAGGGGAAGGTTGTGCGACATGACGGCAAGCGAGCTGTAAAATTTACATTTATGCGGTTTTCACATTGCGATCTCCCTTTTTCCGGCTAAAGCGTTAGACGGGGGGGCCGGGCCAAGCAGGAGTTACAAATTGTAATCCGGCGAAAAAAAAAAAAAACAGAATAAAGATACATTTGTTGAGGGTAGAGAAAGTCCATACAAAAATTACAGATTACAACAGTTTTTTTTTTTTTTTTTTTTGCCAGACAACAAAATTTTTATGCGCATTTTTTGCAAATGTTTGCTACAGTTGTTATTTTTTTTTTTTGCAGTTATTTGAAACGAATTTTTAAAGTCTAATAAGAGGCAAAGAAGAAATGTCTTTGGGGTGTCGTAGAAAGTATATTTAAGCAGAGAGAGAATTTCAAGGAAAATGCATTTTTTTCGAAGGTTGCTTGAGTTGTATTTTTTTAAATTTAATTAAAGGTGTTTAAGCTATTTTAATTATTATTGAAAAACTATCTACAAATTATCAATATTATCTGCTAGAAATATCTGTAAAAATGGCATATGTATTATTTTTTTAGATTTATTTTTTATATATTTTTATTTTGAGAGTTGAATGAGTTGAGAAAGAGTTTGTTACATAGTGAAATTTTAATGTGAAAAGTTTGATATTAAATTTTTTAATATAAAAAGTTTATTTTTATAACAACATTCACATATTCTCTTCTTTCTTAAGAAATTTATAGAAGAGTCCAATGAACCAACTATAAAATAATATAAAAAAATAATAAAAAAAATAATATAAAAAACTATAAAAAATTGATCTTGAAATTCATAATTATGTCCTGATATTTATATAAAATATCACTTATGATTTTATGGTCTTTATAACCATTGTTTTTTTTCTTTTTTGAGAATTTATCTTTTTTTTTTTAATCCTGACAAAGAGAATTTTCTATCTCAAGCCAGGTTGACTTATTAATATTTAAATATATATTATTATTTTATTTATATGATATTGGTTTCTCATTTGTCACCAAGAAAAGGAAAGAATTTCTGCCAAGTTTTATGAAGACAATTTAAATATTGATATATTTGTTTGCATTGAAATTAAAAGAAATAATTCGTCTGTTCCTGCGGATCGTATAAAATTATATATAAATATATACTTTAAGTCATATATAATGATAGATATATTTTTTTTATTTTCACAAAGACCTACTTCAAGACGTTACACATATTGTAACAAACTTAAAATACAAGTATAAATATACCCTATAATACTATAAAAGTAGTAAGCCAACCCCAAGTTGTTGGTCAATTGTTCGTTGAGCTGTTTTGTTGGCCAGTGTTGTTGTTTGCCCTGTTAATGGCCATGTTGCTGTGGTGTTGGCCAATGTTGTTGTTGTTGTTGTTGTTGCTTGTTGGTTGCTGTTGCTGGTGGTGGCATATAAACTGGGTTTTAATTTTCTAATTACACACGGTAAACAAATGAAAATTTATTGTTGCCGCTGTTGGCTTAAATGTGTGTGTGTGTAAGTGTGTGTGTGTGTGTGTGTGCCACTGCCTACAAACTGTCTTCAGTGGAGGGTGTGGCGCCCAAGCCCCTGTTGCCACACGCTCAACAGCAGCAACAGCAACAGCAGCAGCAGCAACATTTATGCAAACAGACAACAGGCTATGTGTGTGTTAGTGTGTGTGTGTGTGTGTGTGTGTGCCCCACCTTGCTACGCATTTAGTGAAATACCCTTTATGACTATGCGCCCCCATTTTGGCTCAGGGGTTGCCGCCAGGAGCAACAGCAGCAACATGCAACAGTCGCCGCTGTTGTCGTCGTCGTCAATTTTGGTTAACGCAGCAAGACACAAGGGTAGAGACCCAGGCACGCACAAAACACACCCCCACACACACCTAACACACACACACACCCCTCCCTCCCTTTATGTACACTCACACTCACCTCCATCCAAGTTACAACAAAATTTATTAAAAACGACGCTTCGCTTGTGGCAGCTGTTGTTGCTGTTGCTGTGGCACGATTTTTGCCAAGGTGAAATAAATGTATTGCATAGGCGCCGACCGTACACAAAATAAAAAAAAAAAAGAAAATATTATAATAATAAAATGTAAGACCATGCAAACAAATCGTAAAAGTTCATTCCATATCCTTTGAATGGTTATTTATATTTTTTTTTTTTTTTTTTGCCTGCCGCCCCTTTGGGTACCTAAATGTAAAAAAAAAAAAAGAAAACTCTATCGAAGGTTAACATATTCCATACACTTTCCAAAGTTTATGTCAGAGCGCAAATTAGTTAAATTAATTAAAAGAAATTAATAAGAATTTATTTAATATATTCGAGCACAGTTTCTGTTGCTGCAAATGGAATCTTTGAGAGTGTAGGATACTCCTGGCAATAAAGTTTGTTAAAGAGTTTGGTAGAAATTTATTTTGAATATTTTTGTATATTTTAGGTGGATCTGGGTGGACATATGTAAATAAATAATTATTGAATGCATAAGAATGATTGAATTTTATTTAGGATACAATTAAAAAATTAAATACAATAATATAAAAAATAATAATATAATATTGGCGCGCTTTGCTACGCCTTCACCCCTTCACATCTTCACAAAAAAAAAAATAATAATTATATTCTACCATGTCGCTATAATTGTAGCTTAAAACTTCGACTTGAATATCTCTAATAACAACACCCTTGTACATATTACCCGAGTTTTACCCACCCGATCCACAAATAAACATAGATTCTGTATCAGGAATTTAAGAAAATGTTTTCTAAAATATTAAAACAGTTGTTCAACTAATTCAAGATCTTTTATAAAGCACAATTTTTAAAGATATATAACAATATTTATTAAATTATAATTTTTAATATAATTTTGGAATTTTATGTTGAGTTCATAAGAAAAGTTAAAATCAAATGTATAAGGCGATCTCAAATAAAATCAAATTTAAATATATATATATAGAATTAGGATATTTCGCAAATAAAAAAATCCTTTATTTGTTATCCCGCAAGAACTTAATCAAATATATTTTTTTTAAATATTTTTTTTTTTTTTATTTTTTTCAATTAATCTTAATATTATTTTTCAACAAAAAATGACGTCGATCCAGCTAGACTTTCACAATTTAACAAATGATACGTCACTAAAAATCTTGCCAATTTTGCAACAACTTTAATTAAACTTAACAAATAATATTTACAAAAAAGAATAAAAACAAAAAAGAAAATTAAGTGTTATACCTAATAACTTAGGTATATTTATATTTATATTTATTTATTATTTTCCATTTGTTTATTGAGTTTCCCAACACTACATTCCATATTAAACATATATTTTAAATTAAAGCACACACTCATAATTTATTAAAGCATAACTTCAAGTTGAGCTCATGCACACTTTAAATAAAAATAAATAAAAACTCTTATTTTATTTTTTTTTTAAAAACATTTAATTGTTTATGCATGTGCATGAAAGTGTATGCAAATTCGTATTTCCGTTTTAAGCGTGCTACGTTTTTTTTTATTTTTTTTGTATACGAGTCCTTTGGGATAAGTGCACGCACGTGTGTGTGTGTGTGTGTATAATGGTGACCCCGCCAACGTCTGACTCATGCTTTCGCAGTCCTGGCCAGGGACTGACTGACTCATATGTAGTCCTTGTTGGCGTTTTTTCTTTTTTTTTTTTTGGTGTTTTTGCATGTTTAGCTTGGTTTTTATTTCACGGTTAAGTAATAACATACGAAATTACCTTGAGGGGGTTGAATTTTCCGGCCGACCTTAGAGATTTGTATGTATTTTGGTAATGTTTATGTGTGCAACACATAGAGTGAGATCTCCTTTTTGACCGGCTAATTTAGTCATATTCTCATTATTTCCTGCTTGGCTTGTTGCTGGCCACACACACTTTTCATAATATACACGTTTACTCGAACAATATATATCCTGCGTGTCCTTATTTTATTTACATTGTATGTGCATGTGAGTCCCGTGACTTGACTTTAAGTATGTCCAAGTACTTACACATCAGACAGACAGACACACATAATGATAAAAGCCTCAGTATTAAGTAGACAAGGCACTCTTTTTTTTTTTCTTTTCTTGATCATAAAATAGACAAGTTCTTGGCCTGAATCTACTTAGTTGACATGTTGTCTACTTTCGACTATATTTTGGTTTTTTTTTTAGTTTTTATGTTGACATTTTAGTACAGTCAGCTTAAGTGCATATGAAAACTTTTTATCTACAGAATTTTGATAGCTCTGAGTAGGCTCTATTTTGCTGATGCTCCTATTGCAAATTTTGGAGGTAAAGTTGTTTAGAATTTTGTGGAAATTGTTAAAAGAAAAAAGCCTTGAAAGGTTTTAGCATGTTTTGTTAACAAGCATAGAATAAAACTGTTTATAATTGATTGAAAATTAGGTATTTAACTTAAAGGCAAAATATGTGATTAATAACATTATTAAATTGAATTAAAAGAAATAGATAAAAATTAGGAGTCTAATTTAAAGGAAAAAGAAATGATTATTAAGATTATTAAATTTAATTAAAAAAAAAAAAAATGAATTAAAAAATATATGTCTAATTTTAAAGCAATAGAACTGACCTATAAATATATTAAATTTAATTAAAAAAATTTTGTTTTAATTCTATATTAATTTGATCATAAATTGCAAAATATGTGATCAATAACATTATTAAATTGAATTAAAAGAAATTGATAAAAATTAGGAGTCGAATTTAAAGGAAAAGGAAATAATTAATAAGGTTATTAGATTTAATAAAAAAAACATTAATTAGAAAATATGTGTCTAATTTAAAAGCAAAATAACTGATAAATAAAATTATTAAATTTATGCTAAACAATTTTTTTTAAATTTCTGTATAAATTTAATAATAAAATGCTAAAAATGCAAAATTACGTTTTAAAACGTAAACGGAATTGAGAACACTCTGGCTTAACTACGATTTACAGAACAACTTTAAATGAGAATTTTAGAGAGGCTAAATGAGAACTTAAAAATGGCTTCAATTTAAATATGATATTAAAAAATTACTGGCTTTTTGATGTTAGCTTTGTGTGTGTTTAAACAACAACAATTTTTTTGCGTGTGCTCAACACTTTTGTTGTTGTTGTTGTTGTTGTTGTTGCAACACTTTGGCAACACTTGAAGTGACGTCAAAGTGCAACTCATTAAAATTGGTTGAGTTGAGGGCGGAGCAGGAGGGTCAGATGCTGTTAGACATGATTAAGTGCAATGAAATGAGTAAATGGCGCCTGCTAAACATCAAGGGAGAGATAGAAGTTAAGGATAAAAGAAAAAAAAAAGAAAACATAAAAAAAAAGTGTGAACAGCCCTCTAAAGTGCCATTGTGTTTGTCTGTGCTTAGCTCCTTGCAGCTGTCAAACACGTCCTTCAAGTGTGCTAGAGTGTGTGTGTGTGTGTACGGGTGTGTGTGTGTGCGAGTGTGTGCGAGTGTGTGTGTGTGTGCGAGTGTGTGTGTGCGAGTGTGTGCTCGAGTGTTGCAAAAGTACTCAATTAAAAACATCAAATGTGCTTTACTTTGGCTGCTAAACACTTAAGGATGTCGCCTTCAGGCACAGATCAAGGATGAAATTAAGCAGCAAGCTGGTTGGGAAAAAGTGTTGTTCCTTTTTTTTTTTAATAAATTTTATAAAAGGGACACAAACATTCCATGTCTATTTATGCCATAAAAATGTGGCAAAAATTTAAAAAAAAATTATGAGCCTTTAATTACTATATATATATAAGCATGGGATTTATGTTTTTTTTTTTTAGAGAATTTACAAAATTTATTAATTAAAAAAATATAAAAATAAAAAGTTATATATAAAATAAAAAAATTACTTGTATAATTATAGATCAATTAAAGAAAATAAAAATAAAAATCATATAAATCACTATTTAAAAATAGATCAAAAAAAAAAAATTAAAAAAAAATAAAAATAAAAATTTTAAAAATCACAATTTAAAAATAAAAACTTTATATACAGTTCTTTTAATTTTCGATATTTTTGTTTTAAATATATTATAGAAGTCGTAAAATATCAGATTGGTTAATAGCGGCTTTGTTCAAACAAATATTTTGCTTTTCATGAAATAAATACATGAACATGAATAAATATATAAAAATATGACAACTTTATATCGATAATTAACATAAATTAATCGATAAGTTGGCAGAACTCGACAAGTAACTAGAAAAAATTCGAATTAATGTTTATTTTATGGTGTTTTCTTTCTTTTTCTTTCTGAAATTCTGTGAAATGAAGTTATGTAGAAAAAATTTAAATGGATTTTATTTAAAAAATAAATAAGTTTCTACATCTATTTACAAGATGAAATATTTTGTTAATTACAAATTTTTCCAATGCAGATTTTACTTTAAATAAAAATTCAAAAAGCATTCTCTGAATAAACAGAATATTATAGGATATTACAGTCTTTTAATTTTTGTTGCGCTTTTATAAAACTATGGTACCTCTATCCCATAACAAAAATTTAGAAAAATGCTTTTATTTAGCATGCAGACAGACTGTCCTCTGCTACATACTGTATGTACAGTGCCCAACAATTGTTGACTGCCAGCCTGTCTGCGTATTTGTCTACCACGCTAAAATTGCTTGTGGTTAATTGTTTTTCACGCGAAAAACTTCAATAATGTAGATATTGCCTGGCAATTCCCCTCTCTCTACTATTATTACTTCCTCACTTTGTGGGTTGATTTTGATTGTTGGTTTGGTTGCCTTTTACCTCTTTCTCCCCCCTCTGCAACCCTACAGCTATGTGTTGCCAGTGGCATTTTAGAGAGGGGAAATTGTACGCAATGTTGCAACTTTATGACGCAATGTTACTCTTGCATAGTACAAAAAAAGAGGGCCAAAAGAAATGGTCAAGGCAAATTCAATAAGCGTTTTCATTTGTCAAAGCTGTGATTTGCGAGCTGTTTAGCTTTTGACACAAGAAAATTCAATTTATTGCAAATATTTGTGCGCCAGTGGCAAAAAATTGCAAATTAATTTGTTTTTTTTTTTGTTGCTTTTCTTTTGCTTAGTCTCTCTCTCTCCATTTTCTCTCTATGAACAGAGAAAAATACAACCAAAGCAACTTAAATCAAAGTACATATAAATAACAGAACTGGGAGCACACAAAAAAAAAATCCAATAAAAAGAAACAGGCATCTCAAAAAAAAGCGCAACTTTATCATAACAAAGCCCAAGGAAATGCAAAAACAAATTACAGCAAAGAAAATCAAAAAGTATCTTGTCAAAAGTTCAAGTTGATCGACAGTGTAGATGAGCTGTAAATATTTACATAATTTTTTTTTTTATATATTTCGATAGAATTTAAAAATAGCGTCTTAAATTAATTTCATCGGTTGACTTAAAGCCGATCGATTAGCCGAAAGTCCATTAATTGCAGAGCGAGATGATTTTTATGGTGCAGAAATGAATATTAAATAAATAAATAAAAAAAATAAATTATTTAATATGTTCAAAATGTGGTTTATAATTTTTTGAAAAATCTTTAAATATTTTTAGATATGAGAACGTTAAAATCGATTATTGATTTGTCAACTATCAATATTATTAAACGTAATTTTTAATGATTGTTACCAGATAGTAAATTCGATATATACATTATTAGATTTTTATGGTTCAGAAATTAATATTAAATCAATAAATCAAAAAAAGAAATTATTTAATATGTTCAAAATGTTGTTTATAATTTTTTAAAGAGATTTTTAGATATGAGAGCGATAAAATTATTCTTGATTCTTCAACTATCGATATTATTAAACGTAATTTTTAATGATTATTGATTTGTCAACTATCAATTTTATTAAATGTAATTTTTAATGTTAGTTACCGGATAGTAAACTCGACATATTTATTTATTGTATAAATGAATATTAATAATTAAATATATTTATAATTAAACATGTTTCAAATGTGATTTATAATTTAAAAAAAAAACTTGAACATATATTTATATAATAAACCAAAAATATATCGAGTAACAGCTCAATAAGTAATTTTTCAGCTATCGATAATATTAAATTAAATTATTTATGAATTATTATTATGAAAATTATACATCCAATATATTTTTAATTTTCAACATTGCAAATTTTCTAAAACAAAAAAAATATCACTAAATTTATGACATTTAAATTGCATACAAATTTTTTATATCTGTACAAATTCATATAAACGCAGATATAAATGCACATTTGCATATGCCCCTTATGTGCCACATTACGTGGCATTAAAGAAAGAAAGAGCAGCTGTGTGAGAAAAACGAAAGAAAACTTGAAAAAAAAAAAGAAAAGCAAAAAAATTGTGAATGAGAATGCGAAACTTCTATTATAGCGACTTACTTTCCACATCGTAGTACAGTTGCTAAAGTTGTTGTTGTTGTTATTGTTACAGCATGTCCTGCAGCCTTTTTTTTCTTTTTTGCCGCTGCTCCAAGTAATGAGAAAAGCTGCGAGCCAAAAAGATGATGAGCTGAGCTGAGTAGGGTTCCAAATGCAATATTTATTAAAGTCGAAATTATGAAGCCCTGTAAATAAACTTGACCAGCAACAGCAAAAAAAAAAAAATAAAATAAAAATATCCCAACTCAATTATTGCGTCTCGATGATGTCCTGAGCGAAGGTTCTGTCTTTTGGTTTTTATTTGTTTTGCCATTTTTTTTTATATACTCATATATATATTATTTTTTTATTTTTGTTATTTTGTTTGTCTTCAAGGCCTGGGCACATTGATTATTTTCACAGAATTGCGTTTTTTTTTTTATTTATGAACGTTTTATTTCAATAATCAAGTTGAGCATCGAATGCTGACAATCAAAACATAAACATTGTCCTGCATTTTTATTACAGTATTTTTTATATATATATATAACATAAAATTGCGTTGTGTAATGAAATAACAACAAGTGTCCTTTTTCTTATGCTTCCAAAAGGGCCGCAGGATATTCCAATTAATTGTACATTTATTTTTATTTTGTTATTATATATCTCTGTGATTAAATGTCCTTTTTCTATTCTCTTCTCTTGCAGGTTGGTTAAAATACAATATAAATTGACAGGATGTCGGAATCTAAAATAAATTTTTAATGTAAAATTGGTAAAACTAGAGTATATGATTTTTGCTTACCCATTGCTGATATGTTAAAGCATATAAAACGAATAGGAGAGCATAATTAACCAACATATTAATTGTGCCAGAATCATTGAAAGTACTATAAGAATATAATCATATAAAGCTGAATCCAAAGCCGGTTGAGCAAATCGCATATACAGGACAATGAAAGCTAGAGTGCCAACACAAACGAAGTAGAGGGTATAATTAATCTCTAATCTTTTGGCTTTTTGTTGCGGCATTTTAATTGTATTTTTTTTTTTTACTATTTATTTAAAAAGCAGAAATTTATGTTTTTGACAGACTCTTGTAAGGGAACTATTTTTTTTTTTTTTTTAATAAAATAATGAAAAAAAAAATGATTGCAAAAAGTATCAAAAACAAGTTTAAACAGAACAGTTTGAGTTACAGAGAAATCTAATCAATTCCAAGTATATTCTCTGTGTATTACACACTTCTCAAAAAAACCTCTAATATCCTTTCTGAGGCTTTAATAAATGGGTTTAGTAGTCAGGTCTCTCTTCAACTCGACAACAGGCGACAGTCAACAATCGACATCATCAAATGCAGCAACAGCAAAAGGCGGTTACAAAAACAAATCCTGTTGAAAATCAGAAATGCAGAGAGAGATAGTTAGAGATAGGTAGAGCAAAGGCTCTGACAGGACCATAAAGCGCCACATGGGTATCCCGGGTAGCAGCTTAGAATAGTTAGTGCCCCATGGGAGCAACAACAACAACAATAACTCAGGAATTTCAATGTTTTGTGCAAAATGACAAAAAAAAAAACTAAAGTACAAGGAATGTAAAGTGGCAGCTGGAAAATGGAATGAAAATCTAGCAGTTAGGTGACAATTTTAAAGTTGAAGAAGGAAAAGAGATGGAGTAAATGAAGAAATGAGATTAAATACAAATGAAATTAATTAATTGCTTACTTCATCATAATATGATTCTCTAGATGAAAGATTTATATACTCTACTACAAGTCTATTTATTTTATATATATTTTTTAAATAAAACATCGATAGAAACTTCAATTTATTTTCAATTAAATATTTTAAACACTGCTTCAAAGCGCTTTAAATAACTTCTTAAAAAATGTACGTAGAATTTGGTAAAAAAAATCTTTAAATAACATTTTTTAATGGCTTTTAAATAAAATTTAATAAAACACATAAATGATTATTTTTAAAGTGAAAAAACATTTTTTAACAAGTTTAACAAATTTGCAACATTTTTAAACATGGTTGAAAGGCAAAAAAGGTATAAATCTTTTTATCAAGAAGTTAATATAGTAAATAATTTTCTTCATAAATATTAAAAATTTTAAAATTAAACTGAAATTTTCAGGCACCGAAAATAATTTTTATTATCAAATTTTTATTAAAAAAAATGTCAAATATATGTAAGTAGAAGGTTAATTTGTGTTTTAAAAAATGTCCTCAATTTTTTGCTATAATTTCTTATACTTTTTTTTAGTCTTTAAAGTCTCCACTCTGGCACTTTTAGCTATTGTCATTCTCAAAAACTTCTATTTTAATTGCATTTAAAGCAATTCATTTTGTAGGCTCAGCTTAACATTTTGGTCTTGAGTTGGTTTAGGATTTTAGTGAAAATGTCCTGGGGCTAACCTCGTTTCTGACTTACAACAAAAACAAAAAAACACAAAAAAATAAGACCCAAGCGTTGCATATTGTGAAAAGGACTTGCAGTGCGAACAATTGAATTTTAATTTGTATAAACTTCAGTGCCAGAGACCCAGACAGAAGCAAAAGCAACAACAGCAGCAACAATAACAATAAAAACTGGCTGCATTTAAAGTATATTCATTCATTTTGAGCGATGCCGCAACGCTAGCGGCTATGCAACACAAAATGTTGCATATTTCATGCAACAAACACAAACTGCAAAGGTAAAACTAATGGAGTCGTGCATGGCTTTTAACAGCATTTAGTTAGAACTAGGTAGAGAGGCTTTGCCTCCTGCCACATGGTTTTCACTCTTTTCTATCCTTTTTGCCTTTTGGCCACGAAAACAATTTGCAAATTGCTGGCCAAAAAATGGCGCCGCCTTCACCTTATGCCATCAATTCAACAGCAATTACAAAAGGCAACAACAACAACAACAACAATAACAACCACAACACACACAACACACACAACACACACACACGTTGCACAAAAACAATGGTGCAGCAACTTTAACGGCTGGTCGCCTTGATCATTATCAGGCTCTATTCCTGGCCATGTCCTGGCTGTGTCCTGGCGAACTGACTCTTAAGTGACTGCTGCGGCTGCGTTTTGTGGCCAGGCTTTGAGAGTGTTAAGGTCGAATGCACAAGCACAATATGCAAGCAGTGGCGTTGTCTAGAAGGGCTTTGCTTTTGAAAGGGGTTGCAACAGACACCTCGAATACTCAAAAAAAAAAAAAAAAAATCAGACCCAAAAAAAAACAAATATTTTTACTCATATATACATGTTTTTTGTTATACATGTACAGTCCGCAAGCAGTGCACTGCAGGCAGCTAAGCAGCTGCACAAGCAAGCAGTGCACTGCTTCCTGTTTCTTTTGTAATATGAAATATGTACTTTAAAAAATAGTTTCTTGAATAACTTGTGTGTTTTTATGGCAATTATTATAATTATTGTTTATTTTTATATAATTACACTATGCAATAATTTGAAAAAAATTCTTGTACCCCGAACTTTTTTAGAGACGATTTATATGTAAAATATGTTGCTGATTCTGAAAATACCATTAAAAAAATAGGTTGCCGGGAAAGTTTTCAAGATAATCGAAAAAAATAAGACTTTCTAATATGAAGGACGTAGCAACGCGCGCCAAATCAACTAGTTATTGATAATTATTAATTTTTTACAGTAGAGTAAGACCGACTTTGATCTTTGGTCTGTCAACATATATAAATTTCTAAAAATTTTCGAATTTCTCTGTATTAATGCTCCCGAAACAGTTTCACAATTTTTTCCACTCATTAATTTTTTTTTTTGCCACAAAGTCGAATGAATAATCTCTTCGCCACATGTTTGCTGGCTTTAAAAAAAAATAAAAAAATAAAGACATATTAGTAAGAACGCTTTAATATACTTTCACACCAATTTTGTCGTCTCGTATCTCTCTAAGCCGCCGAAATTCAACGCATTTCTAAGGTCTAGACGTAGAAACAAACAAATCAATATATTAAAGCAAATGCAAATAATTCAACTACTTATTTTATTATCAGCTGGATTTATTGAAAAATATATAAAAAATTTTTAATAAAAAATACAAATTTCCATTCACTTATTTTTTTTAATTTTTATTTTGTCGAATAATTCCTTTGCCCCGCTTAAAATACATAATTTTTTTTTTTATTTTAAACAAATATATTCTTTAGAAGAATAAAGAGTAGAATTTATTTATGACACATTTTTTGTTATATTTTATTTTTTGCACAAATTTTCTGTAGAAGAATAAATAGTAGAATTCATTTATGACACATTTTTTTCTTTTATTTTATTTTTTAATATATATATTCATGAAAAATATATATTAAAAAAAATTAGAAAAATTCCCCTTTAATAATATTCCAAGTAAGCCACTGCATTGCAAGTAAGGATAGGCTGTATAGAAATTATAGAGCAGGCATGCCAGACTTTGCTTCAAACATATGCAACAACAATCGAGCAGGACGACACCTGGTCGTCGTCGTCGTCGTCATTGTCCTCGTACTCTTTTTACCTGCTCCTTCCTAACACACACACACACACAAGCAAAACGAGCGCGAAAACTTTAGTGCTTTTCCATAAACTAGTTGGCAGCAGGAAGGAGCCAGGCGGGATGAGGAGGAGGAGAAGCAGGAGGGGAGCTCAGTCCAAGAGTTTGCTTTTTTATGTTGGCGCCGCCTGCCGCGGCCGTTGGCCCCTTAGTGGGCTGGTTGGTTGGCTGAAGCTCTTATTATTACAGCTACTATTATTATTTTTATTTTTATTATTTCTATTTTTTTATTGTTGAGTCGCGCGGCACGAGGCACGAGGCACAGGAAGCGTGCGTCGTCATGTAGGCGCGCCAGCCAGACGCCTAAAACTATGCCTCAGCGTTTAGTGGCAATATCAGCAAAAACACGCAAACCCAAAGAGGGGTAGGAGGTGGGTTGACAGGGGGTATACAGGGTGTTTGGGGTGCTGTCGTCCTGGCGTTGCATGTTGTCGCAGGCTTTTGCAGCTTTGCCAGCGCCGCCAACCAAAGTAAACAAAAGAAATGCGATATTTTCTTTTTTTTTCATATATTTTTTTCTTTTTTAGCTTTTTTGGCCACAAAACTTTCGTTAACACGAGAAATTGCATGCAGCCGAAACTTACAGCTGGCAGAGACTGTATGTGTGTGAGTGTGTGTTTGCCAACTGTGGCACTTTTTTTTGCAGTAGCAACAGCGGCAACAACCCAACGCTGAAGGTTATTGTGGCAAATTGTGTTTTTGCATGAAAACTTTAAGCTGCTTAAAGATTAGTCGGAAAAGCACAACAAACAATTTTCTTTGCCACTTCTCAAGTGTGTGTGTGTGTGTGTGTGTCTACTTGCAACATGCAACTAATGCTGCATTGTGCCGCCGCCTTAACCTCCACCTCATAGTAGTCACTCGAGTTATTTTCATTCCCATTTGCCGCATGACAGCAGCTGTTGTAACTGAGTATCCTTCTTAACTTTTTTCGTGGCATAAGTGTTTAAATTTTTACATAGAAATAAAGTTGAAAAGTCAAAGTTGAAGTACTTAAGATATACAAATATATATAAATATGTATATATAATTTATATATAATACTGTACATGCTGAATATATATTTAAAAGCGATGAAAATATGTTGTACATGAAGGAGAGATAATATATTATCGTGTATTATAAATCTTTTAAATGGAATATATTTTAGATATTTAAGGATATATCTATTGTTATTTAATATCTATTGGATATATAATACTGTAGAATATGTAGAATATATTTAAAAGCGATGAAAATATGTTGTAAATAAAGAAGAGATATTATTTTGAATTATAAAATTATTTATTTTATCTTCAAGTCTACTAGAGTCATAATTGGAATATAGTTTAGATATTTTAGTAAATATATAAACAAATATTATTTTGTTTTATTTGTCTACTGTTAATTGGAAACTGAAATCAAATTTTCTGGCGTGTTAAGCCAAGAATTGCACAAATATATTTAGGCCATATTTTTATCTTTTTACTAGGGATGTTAAGAGAGATATTCTTCAATTAAATCAATTATACTAAAAACTTTAAAGTTATTATTTAATTGCTGAATTTAGCAATGCTTCCAGCGATATTAAGATTATCGATTAATTTAACAGAAAGCTGCATAATTGAGAAAATAACTATTTATCGTTGATTTTAGCAATACTTTCTACGATAATTCGATTATCGATTAATTGTACAAAAATTGAGCTAGATAGATTGCTCTGTTATAGTTAATAAATAAAATACTTTAAATATTTAAAACGCTTTTTAACAGTTTACTTTAAAGAGATTTTTCTAGTCTTTTTATAAATTTAAAAAAAAAATAGTTTTTTTATTTGATTATTATAGATTAAACGTATTTTTACAAACTGACTATTCAATAATTATTTTTTAAAAAATTATATTAATTAAAAAAAACAATTGCCTTATTTTATTTTATCAGAATATATTTGCTTTTCTATACACATAGTTAAGCCACAATTAATTTACTTTACACCTACTAAGTTAGGGTATTTTTAGAGTCAATACAACCTTTTTGGACTGCCTTCAAAAAAACTGGCTGATTGTCAATCAAAAAAAGCGTATAAACTGAACATGGTCATAACAACTTTTTGGTAGCTGCAACGCCGACAAAACGTTCTCCTCTTAACTCGAATGAACATTGAGCATTGAGCATGAGATTGCAGTTGCCAAGAGCCAAAACAAAACTGCAAAGTGTAGTCCGGTTTTTGGGTTTATTTTATTTTTTTCTGTTGTGTATTTTTATTTTGGCCAAGTTAGCGGCTTTAGTTGCGTAATCTTTGGCAGCCGGCGAATGGCAAATGCTAACCAATGGCGAATGGCAAATGGCAAATGGCGAATGGCAACTGGGCAACAATTGGCGACTGGGGCAGCAAAAGCCATTAGAATAAATTATAAACATGGCTTTAATGAATTTGTGACGCCATGTGTGTGCAATGGAAGCGCACACATATGACTCATTAGAGCATCCGTTGTTAGACCTCACCTCACCTCCTTCTCTCCATCTCTCTCTGGGCCAGACCCATTGACAATTAACACAAATAGCCAAATGACTGCGTCGTTGGCAGGTGTTTCAACTTGCAACTGCAGCATTTGCAACAATGTGGCATGCATAACAATTAGCTTAAGCGAAATTCAAGCAACAAGACAATGCACAAATGAATGCTCCTGCCGCAGCTGCATGAGCTAGACACTTTATATAATATAAAGTGTCACAAAGAAAATTTGTCAAAAAATAAACTTGAAAATTAAAATAATTATAATAATAATAATAAAGCATAAGAGCTGCTGCAAATGGCAAATTGAAAAGTGGAAAATTCATAATTATATATATAATTAATACTATAAATAAAGCATGGACTTTGTGGAAAAAGCTTGACAGTTTGTTTTCCTTTTTACAATAAATTTGAAAGACTGCAAGAATTTTTTTTTCGGATTTTTAAATACTTTGGAAAGACCTTGAACATTAGCGAATACAGTATATTTATTTATTAAGAACAGTTTATTGGAATTTTAAGACTGTACAATTCTTTTGTTAAAGGAATCCGACAGCCTGTTATATTAATATTAATTAATTTCAGTTTTATTTACTTAAATGTTAATAATAAGGACTTACAAATGGGATTATGATATAGTGTCCATAAACAGTACAGGCGAGTTAGAATATTATTCTTAATATTAGATATATTATTGAAGCTTTAGAAAAAAATTAATACTACAAAAACATATTCGAAAGAGAGAAAAATAATTAAAAAATACTTAAAAACCTTGTTAGCTGTTAAAATAATATTTTTAAATAATTTATTACATTCAAATAAATCACATGTGGGCAAACAGTATTTAATTAGAAAAACTGTAAACGAATTATTTAATAATAGAGTCTTAAAGCTATATTATATATGTGCTAACATTATTATTAAATAAAGCTGATAATGCCTTGTTCTGTGGCAAATATTATAAATTTTGTTGAATAATTTTTTAAAATATTTTTTTGTTGTTTTCTTTTTGGAAAAAATTAGCTAAATGCCAGAACATTTTTAATATTAAATTTCCAAACACAACTTGACTTATATATTAAATTATGATAATTTAACAATGCACTAAACTAAATTGAAAAACTGAAATCTACAATCTATAATCTATAATCTCAGCAAAAAATAAGCATAGTGTTCTCCAACTTCTCACAAGTTTTTAATAGAGTATTTACAAACTATGTATTTTATTTTTTTTATATTTCTCAGCTTCTTTTGTTTATAATTTTTTTTCTGTTGCGCTCTGTGCCTTCTGCTCATTCATCAGAATTTTTTATTTTTTATATTTTTTGCTTTTTTTTTGGGTCATGTCATATGCAGTTGTGTGTGCCCAACGGCCAAGTTAGCAACAACAATAAACTGGCAGCTGAATTTCATCTTAAATAGCTGTTATTATAATATTTTTCGTTTTTTTTTTTGGTGACTTGAAAATTTCTCACGATTATGTGAAAAAATGTTGATGAGTTGATAAAAAAAAAGCAAAAACAAAAAATAAAAATAAATACTAAAAATAAACGCACACGTAGCACACTTTACTGCAGATAGCTAAAACTGTTGTCTAACCGGTTTACTTGTTTTGATTTTAGTTTTTTTTTCGAATCTCGTATCGTATCGTATTGGTTCCAGTTTTGCTTTTGCTTTTGCTGATCTATCATACACATATACACATATAGGGGTATATACAAAAAAAAAAGAAGTATTTTTATAAGCGCATTTTTATAAACAGCGTCATGCATAAATCACTCGCCAAGTTAATTCAATTTCACACACACAAAGACAAGATACTGGGTTACAGATACTTTTGAAAATTGTATGAGCACATATATATATATACATATCTATAGAAACTGGGCCCCCATTCATTCAATCTTCACTGTAAGTAGTAGTCTGTCTCCCAAGTTAACCAAGTTGCAATACACCAAGTTTGCCGGCTTTTGGCGCGCTTCAACGAAACAAGTTTTTTGTTTATAAACAGTTTTTTTTTGTATTTTTTTCTCATCTTTTCTACTGCTGCCAGTTGTTTGTATTTTATTTTAAAAAAGTATACTCTAGCTGAAGGGTATTATAAGTGCGTTAGAGCAGTTGTTTCAGATGTTTGATAAGGGGAAAAAAAAAAACATTAACAAGTTTTGATTAGGAAAAATAAGTCGGAATGTCCATGGAAAATTGTCTTGTGGCTTTAAATATAAAATCGAAATAGATTGAAGGGGAAAACTATATTATATAGCTTACTGTTGGAGCTTAAAAACTTCTTAAATTTTTAATGTACTACATAATTTGATATATATAATCTAGATACTAGTTGCTCATTTAAACAGTTTAACAAAGACTTGAAATTTTTGTATAAACATCTTTTTATTTATCAAAATGAAGAATCTCATTTTTTATATATTTCTTATATAAAATAAATCCTGTATATTGTGTAAAAATTAGTGAGTGTAATTTCGGTACTATATATTAACATATATTTATTTATTTATATAAATAAAATTGTTGCTGTAAAAACCTTTCAGTTTGGTATAATTTATAGTTTAATTAAACTCGTCAGAAATATAAATTTTATTATGTTTTATGTAATATAAACAAATTAAATTCAAAGACTACTATATCTTATGGTTACCATTGGAAAAATCTATTGAAAATGATATTTCTGAAAGCAAAACTTTATTATTAAATAAATTACTTATTTTTTGTAAAAATAAAATAATTATTATAATATATAATTAATCCTTTTTCTGAGATTTCCATTAAAAAAAATCGACTAAAAATTTTATTTCTGAAAGAAAAACTTTTGCATTAAATATTTACCCCAGTTTTTCAAAATTAAATTTTTTATTATTTATTGATTTTATATTTATTAATACTGCAACAGCTACAAGGCGTCGAATTTATAGTTACTTGGGCTTTTGCCTGGCTATAAATTTTTAATTAAAAAATCCCCTAAAGAGTATTTAAACTTCGTTAAACCAATAAGTAGCTATCATTTCTTGTTTGTTTTATTGTTATTTTTTTTTTTTTTGTTTTTTGCATTTTGTTTGTTTTGTTGTCTTCACAAGTTATAAACAAGCCGCGTCGCACAACAAATGACATAATTTGATATTCAAATTCCAAGACAAACAAATTTTAATTTGAAAAGAAAACGAAATTGAATTTCAATTTCAACTACCTGCCTTCAAAGACAACAGAATGACTGTCAGACTGACACAACTCTGACTCGGTTCCATGGCAAAGAAATATGCTAATTTTGAAACAAATGCGAAAGGTTTTTTGATAATAATGATGAAGAAGGCGCGCCTCCCCGCTTTTGTGTATTTTATATTATTTTTATATAATTTGTTGTATGTTTATGTATAATTTTTGTGTTAAACATTTGAGAGCTGGAAACATGAATAGCTTTAACTGTTAAACAAAAGACGCTATACATAAAGTATATATACTTAAAGATAGACAGACATATATATATGATGTCATCTTCGAATATTTCTAAGGCCAAGCAGCTGAACATTCCATAAGATTACGCACTATATGAATTCTATTCAATCTATGATCTACTATTGCATCAATTGAAGTACATTCTAGTTTGTGTCTGATTATTTTTGGCTTTTCTATAATAATAATTTATAAAAAAAATATAGTATAAGCTTATTAAATAATGAATCATGCCAAGATAATGAACAGAACAACGGCATAAATGACAGCTGACTGGCGTCGTGCTGTTGTTTGTTTAGATGAAGTGGGCAATACTTGAGTTGAGTTAAAAAAAAATTAAAAAATAAGTAGCTTACTAATTAAATTTGCATATAGAACTGAGAACCGTTCTATAAACGTTACATACACTACAAAAAAAAACTGTTGTTTATATGCGTGAGAATATGAGAATGCAATACTTTAAATAGTTGACTCATTGCAGTGTCTGTGTCTCTCCATCAATTGTGAGTTCTGTTGAGTTAACACAGCAATTTTTAAAGGCCATTATATTAAAAAAAAATAAAAAGAAAAATAGCTGATAATAATGATGTTCATATAGCTAATAATGATGTAGATGATTCAAATGGGCGCCACATGACTAAGTCACACAATTTCTTGGAAAAATTTACTTTTTTACATGGAACAAATTATAGTACTGAACAAATTTGTGAATGAAATTTTAAACTACTTAAATTGCAAAAAGAAAATAATTGACGCTGAGTCACTTGAGCATCTGTTTAGCAAATTGCTATTTACTTTGCTTGTGTATGTGGTTTTATCAAGTAAATAAATTTATATATCTACATCATTGCTTAGATTAAATTCAAACATTAATTTTAACAGCTTTTTGCATATTTATAAACATCAAAAAGTGAAAATTCAAAGCAATGGCAATCATAGAAAACACACAGCATAGACTCACATACATATTTTAAGATTTATGATACTTAAATCACTTTCAATTAATATTTAATTTTAATTACATAAATATTTCGTGGTTAAAAGTGTGTATAGCAAATGAAAAGCAATTTAATTGAGTCAAATACAGAAACAAAAGCGAAGGAAAATATATTTAAATAAACAGAATTTTTATAAATAAATTTTGGATTATAGAAAAAATATTTTTCAGGCTTTGCTTGTAAAATGTAAAAGTTATTTAAGAATGTATTTTTCTTGATAAATTATAATTACATTTATTGACAAAGTTCATAACTCAATCCAAGAAAATATTTTTTAGATATTTGGCTATTTTTTATTATATGGAAAATTAATTTATTTATGCATTTTTTAAGTATATAAAATTGTGTTGTTATTTAAGATAAAATAAATTTATGGCTTGACTATGTCATAGGGCTTTTAATAAATTTAATAAATAATTTTAATGCAATTGAAAGTCGTATATATAAAATAATGAAAATAAAATTTATCATGTATATAATTAAAATAAATTGTTGTTGTTTATTCAAGGAATTTCTTTAGTAAATGACAAAAATATAATCAATGTTTAAACTGTCGAAATTAGAGTTTAGTTTAATTAAAAAAATTCTAAGAAAATTTTGAATATAAAAATATAATTTTTACATAAATGAATCGTATATATTTGTAAAAAAAAAATGCATTTCTTGAATAGCAAAAAAAATCAATTTAACGAAATTTCTGTGCTTGTCTATTTAAATAATTTAAATATATTAAACTAATTTTACAAGAGTAGAAATAAAACGGAATAAAATCTTGACAATTAACCGCAATTATATTTATACTAAAATAGTTGATATTTAAATACAGAGTAACTAGTACATTTAAGAATTCCCATCTAAGTTAATTTTGAAGTTCATACTCAAATACTTATAATATACAAATCTATAATAATTCAAGAGTACTTTCAGCTTTGCATAAATGCTAGAAAACAGTTTGAGAACTAAGTATCAACTAAAGCATTTATATTTTGTTTATTTATTTATTTTTGCCACAAAATGTTTTCTACCACATTTAACGGCAAAAATTTGTGGCTCAAGGCCTCTGTGCAACATTTGCACAATGCAACACACAATTTTTTTTTTTCTTACACACCAAAAACCAAAACATTTATCTAAAATAAGTTTACAGTAACGAGAAGAGTTTGTTGTTATTATTTTATTGTTATTGTTATTGTTTTTAGCTATCTTTCAGGCTGACAGCATTTTGTGTTGGTTTGTGTATTTTGTTTATTGCCGCCTGTCTGTGCTGCCTGTCGTCCTCATAATTGAAATCTTTGGCACACTTGACTGGTCCGAAAATTTTCAAACATTCAACTTTATTTTAGCCAACTTGTTTCACATATTTAATTGCTGGCAAACTAAATATATATACATATATAAAATATGCATATGCTTAACAATTTGTTACAAATTTATAACATTTATGTTTTTTGGGAAAGTAAAACTTAGTCAAGCAGTTAAATCTACAAGTTCATTGAGCTGTAAAGATATTTTATTGTGTGTTGAGACAAGCTTGAATATTATGTTCAGAAAATATATTTGTTAATTAAACTGAAAATAATATTGAATGCTGTCATCGCAAAGTCGCA
Source organism: Hirtodrosophila alboralis (assembly GCA_035043045.1). NCBI lineage: Eukaryota > Metazoa > Arthropoda > Insecta > Diptera > Drosophilidae > Hirtodrosophila > Hirtodrosophila alboralis. The sequence goes on along the minus strand of JAWNNH010000457.1, from coordinate 313,166 downwards.
AAATACTTCAATTAACGCACATGCAAATTTTTGTCATAATTTAGTTAGAAAATAAGTGAAAATAATTGCGGATGAATAAACACCGACCGCTCTATACTCGGTGTGCATATTTTTAGCTATAACTTTTATAGAAATTTTTATATATTTGTTCTCTATTTATGTGTCAAGTTGGAATTCAAAATTAGGTGTCAGGGAATAAGACTTTTTATAAATTTTAAATACCAGCGAAAGCACATTAAAATGTGACTTGAACTTGGCATAAATCAAATATACTCTATAGATAATTTTGCAGTCGAGCATAAGTATCCACAAGGCAACATTTTGTGTCGCGTGTTGCCTCCAAAAAAAAAAAAAAAAAAAAATAGAAAAAAGATATTTTTGTTAAATATTAAACTAAACGGCTAATTAAGGCAGAAATTTCGTTTTTTAGCTGCAAAACAAATACAAACAAAGAAGCAAAGTCGCAAAAAAAAACGCTATGTTTGCCCAACCTTGAGGCAAGCTATACATAGATGAAAATACAAAAAAAAAGCAGAAAAAATTGGATATAATAACATATATATGCTATATATATATATAAAAAGCCACACATTGCCGCAGATGAACTCATATATTGTATTTATATAGTATATATATATATATACAAATATATCGTTTCGCTGGCTTTTGAACTCAAGTAGTTGATTCTTGAAACAGAGACAGAGATAGATGATAGACCCAGAAATTCGCATAGTAAGTAAAATAATTTTTTTTTTTTCGCACTGCTAAACCAAAATATACTATTATATAGATATACAGTCATTTAGACAGACCGACCGACAGACAGACAGACCGACAAAAACGCCAAGTGTATAAACATACAGAAAATGTGCAAATTTATTTAGCCTTGATAAATCCAAAATTAAAGATGCTCATCTGACGCGAGACTGGAGACCATTTATATATCTTATGTGTACGCACAACATGGTAAATGATAGCAAAAAAAATAAAAAAAAAAATAACAGATAAAATAAGAAAAATCTATAGAAAGTCTGTTTAATGCGTAAAGAATTGAATACACTTTAAATTTGCTTAGATTTTTAAGTAAATTTGATTTTCTAAATTACGACAAAATATTTGTTTAAGTGCAGTTGTAAATTGAAGTTTTTGGTGTATAAAATATTAGTCTCTTATAGTTTGGGACTTTAAATTAAATAGTTAATCAGCTCTCGATATTGCTTTTACTCGATAATTTTTAATCAGAGATCGCAAATAAGAGCTATGAGATATTTAAAATCCATTTTTTTTATTAAACATTTAAAATAAAAAATAATTTTTATATTCAAATTTTACATAAATTTTGGCAAATAATTTTTACTACCAATTTTTTACGGGTAAAAAAAATAATAATTATTGCCAATTTTGAAAATCAATTTTTATTATTAAAAATTTAAAATAAAAATTTTTTTATTCAAATTTTAAATGAAATTTGGCAAACAATTTTTGCTGCCATTTTTTTCGGGTAAAAAAAAAAAAAATAATTCTTGCCAGTTCTGAATGAAAAAAATGTTTAAATTATTTTTAATTCTAAATTTTTATACAGAAATAAATAAAAGAGTAGCGATCTCGGTTATATGCTTAAGTTTAAAATATAAAATTATTTCTAAGCTAAATTAATTTTAAAAGAATTTATACACCCATAACCTGGTCGAAAAATCATCAGATTTTTATTGGGATTGGCGTTTAGAACATGGTTTGACCTCGAAATTAAATTCTCATTAAAATCGGAAATTGAAATTTTTGACACCTTTTTTTTTTTTGATATTTTTGATCTCTATAGAAACTATAGTTTGAGAAACTTGGTCGAAATAAAAATACTATAAATTATCGTAAAAAAAATTCAATATTATTGAATAGTATCGATATCGATAGCGATGAAACCTTAGAATAAATTCTTTCTCAGCACTAATTTGAAATTACTCAGATTTTTTATTGTATGGATGCTTAAATGTTTTTGCATAATACTTGCAATCAATTGTTTTGGAAGGTCTTTGCTGATGTCTCATCACAGAAGGCAGCACAACATGTTGTAAACCGATTAATCTGCATATATCAGCAACTGAGAGAAAGAGAAAGAGGAAGAGAGAGTGGGGTAGACAATTGAAGAATTACTTTACTTCACTTCTTATAGCTTGGTCTGAACTCTGCCGTTGAATGATGTCATTGCAAATTGAATTTACCGAGTTCAAACGGAATTTATTCAACTGTATATAGCCCCTGGTTGCCAATAGGGATTCGCATTCAGTTACATTTCTGCACTTTTGCGTTTTTACTACCCAATTTTTTTATGGTCTATGCATAGTTTTCTGCATGTACTCTCGTATATATATATCTTGTGATTGGGAAGACGAGCTACTCTATATATAATTTTTGTTGTTGCTGTGGACTGTCAACTGGATCTGTGTGCTGCGACATTGTGACTCCGTTGAGCTCATAAAAAGGTAATAAAATTTTTGTTTACCTTGGTAATAGGAAGTGAAAAGCACACACATTTGAATATATTGTATGGCGAAAAACATATTCCAGTTTTACTTGACTTTACTTTGCTTTTGCCTTGAGTGGCCTGGCAAAAGTTTATTTGCCCAAAAGGACGACGAGGCCAAAAAGGCGGCTTTATAACAAAAAAGAAAAAAAAAATGAATGTAAGAAAACAGCAGGATAATCGCAATCGCAATCGCAGAAACTTCAAACTTGATGTTGTTGTTGTTGTTCAACAGAGGAAATTGATTTCTTTTCGTGGTTTGCCTTCCTCTTTAGCCTTGTTGTCACACAGAATTTATCGATGATTGGTTTCGCTCCTTGTGCATATTTATCTCAATGCAGATTTTATGCCTCAACCGTGGTTGGAGGACCTCTTCATAATTGCATTGCTATGCATATAAATAAATGTAGCAGGCAAAGATACTTCTACTATATTAGAGCTTCTGTGTTTATATCCATAATATATATTGCATAATAAACTGCTGTGCTCAGCTCACACAAATCATTGCAAGAAAATTGCACTTGAGTTCATAATTTCACTTGCAGATTACAGATTACTTTTTTTTTTAATACTTACTATTGTTGGGGAAAAGTCAAGCGGTGTAGACAATTTAAATCATTTTAAGTTTTGCCGAAAAAATTCTCAACTCATTTCTGAGCGGGTTTAATCCCTCTTTCCAGCCAAAAAGGCTTCTTGCCAGGTCAAGTGGCATGATAAAATGCCATTTAAGGCCACTTGGCAGCTTAAACGCCGCTTTGCTTTTACCAGACTTTAGTATGACTTTGGTTTTTGGCTTTAACTTTGACTTTCCCTTTCATTTCTTCACGCAAAACGCTTCTCATAAATTGCCATTGCCTTTTGCCTTTGCCTCTCTCTAAAAATTTAAGAGTCCAAAAAGTTTGGCGTGTCCTTTTTTTTTTTTTTTTTGCTTTCCACTCGAATTTTATTCATTTAGCCCTGGCCGCCCGAGTTACCCGCAAAAACTTGGCAATATTGTTGCTTGTTTAGGCCTTCATTAAAACTTTACCAAGCTGGGAATATTCTCTGCTTCTACTTATTTGAGAAATACTCTTGTGGCAGGTATTATAACTTGGTAATTAAATGTGTAATATATTGTGGAAGTTGCGCTTAAAATTATAGTTTAAAATATAAGTGTATTTTTTGGCCAAATGCTGCCAAAGCAACAAGTAATTTAATATTAAATTATAATAATAAAAAAATAATGAATAAAATAATAACTATTAGAAATAAATTCTCTATTTTGATTGTCTTTTTTTTTATAAAATATAGATGAAAATATTGAATAATTGTCATACGAAATACAGATGGAGGGAACAATCCTTTGAAAGTTGGGAATTAAATTTTTAATAAATTAAATTTAAAATTTATTTTTAGTTACAATGACAGTAAACTATTTTTTTTTTTATCAAATACTGTTGACAATATTTAATAATTGTCTTATAAATAGTTTCTCGAAAATTGGGAATTTTTTTATTTAATAAATTAAATATAAAAATAATTTTAGTAACTATGACAGCAATTTATTTTTATTTTTCTTTATTTTTTTAGTTAGGTGAACTAGTACGCTAGTGTATTAAATCTTCGGCACTTAATATTTAGCTATTTTTCTTGTTTTGTTTTTTGTTTTGTTTCTTTTTTCTAGAGCTATATGAATGTGACAGCCGTTTAATATCGTGCTCTCGCCTTTGTTTGATTTATTGTTCTTTTTAATAATTTTCAAACTCCTTAAAATTGTGTTCTTGGCATGCATTTAGCGAGTTATTAACAATTTTGTTGCATAGTGCAGGGTGAGAAAATAGTTTAAAACTTGTATATTGCATTTCAATTTTGGAACTTAATTCTGAGGCCTAAATTTTGCTGACTTTATTTTTTTTTTAATTTTTTTATTTTATTTATATTTTATATATATTAATTTTTTTTATTTTTTTTCATTATTTTTTATATCTTTATTTTTATTTTTTAATTTAATTCGACAGTTTCTTGGTTAAGTTTCAATAGTTTTTTAGTTTGTTCAAAGTTAGTTTGATTGATTTTTTATTTTGTTCTGTTCTGTTTTGTTTGATTTGATTCTTTCTTGGTTAGTGACTTTGATTCTTGAGTTCTTTCTTTAGGTCCTTTAGTTCATCATTTTGTTCAGTTCGTTCACTTTGTTCACTTCTTAAATTTATTGTTTAGTTAGTAAATTTATTTACTTATTTCTTTCGTTTGGCTCGATCATTATTATATTATATCTCTATAAATAAAACTATTTATCCTGAGTGATTAACTGACTAATTGTCGACTCACAAACAGGCCAAACAATAGAAGCTAAAAACCTAAAATTTGTGGCAATAACTTCCTTTTATATGGAAGGTTGGAACTCTGGAAAAATTATATTAAAACGATATCGGGGAGAGGGTGGAAAATGCATTTTAAAATTACATTTGAAAATCTAAGCTGCAGCATTTCAAGTGGCGCAGCAGGCTTAAATAATAATGACTATATAGAATATGATTAGTTTGTTTTTTTTTCTAATAAATTTTTTTTTTAAACGGGAGCGGGATGATCTAGTATATTATATTTTTATATTTCAACTATTTCATAAGCAAACTTAAATAAACATCACAAATAGAATGAACTACCGCCATTCATATAGTTTCAGTTAACTCTAACTTATTGCATAGTTTGATCGATCTCATATTGAACAGCGCTATATAAACATATAGTAAGTATAGGCAATTTGCATATACTTGCCGGCAGGCTGCTTAAATATGCATTTGTTATTGAATTTTAGTAACAGCTGTGAGCTGTGTGAGCTGTGAGAGCTCTCAGAGCTGAATGTTTGTCGGTTCTAAGCAAATGTGCGCACATATGTGGCGTTAAACATTTTCGTAGTATACTTTGAGGGCGCTCAGCCGTAACTAACACCAAGGCATGTATATGTGTGTGTGTGTAATGCACATGAACTTTCACCTTTAACTTTTGGCTGATTTTTAGTAGGGAAACAAGTTCGCTGTTGCGCTCTTCTAGTGCTAATATGTGTCTAATACAGCGTATTAATTTATTTAAATTCCACCCACACACACAGAGAGAGAGAGAGGGAGAAAGAGAGTGTGTAGGTGAAAAGGCAACAGCTAAAAGGATACTCATACAGATGTGGCAAGCACATCCTGGCAGCAGCACACCAGCTGAAGCCATTACAACGTTCAATGACACGGCAAAGTGCGCGCCGTGGCAACTTTTTTCCAGCCCGTCTGACAAGCTCTCTCCACATGTGGCTGAGTTCTGAATGTCTGCTACAAAGGGGGGGCAGGCAACAGGGGCAAAGAGGTTGAGCAGTCTCTGGTCTCTCGGTTCCTGGCTCTTCCGTTCACTGCTCACAACTTTGCTATCTATGCCCCGATGATTACAGCAGCCATCAGCGTTGGGTTTCTGCCGTTTGATGCTGCACAGCAGCAGACACACACACACACACACACACACACACACACTACAGGGAGCAAAAGCAGACAAGCAACCAGGCTAGGAGCAAAGGACATGCAGCAGCGGGAACAGTTCGCTCTGGCAGAGTATCGGCATCCCTTCGTACCGTTCTAATAGCTTCTAATGCATGTAATGTCAGCTCACGTCAGTTTCCGCTACGCTTCCTTGCCGCTTTTTACAGGGTGTCTGTCGGGGGCAGGGGGAGGTTGTAGCAAATGGAACCCGTTTCCTTTTCTATCTATATAAACCTTTTCTCACCTGTGTGCACTTTAAACGCCTGCAAATTGCGTCTGTTGTGAACCCAAAAATATTGATTGTCTTTTCAAAATTGAATATATATATTTGTTGATGGCCCAATGACATTTAATCAACATGGTTTAATATTTTAAATGATTATAATTTTATTGAATAGAAGTAAAAACTGATTTAAATATAAAATGTCCATAGAAGAAAATATTAATCAAAATTATACCAAGCTCTTTAGGAAATTTATTAATAATTTATTTATTTTATTTTTCAGTTATTTTATTTTTCATTTATTTTATTTTTCAAATATAAATAATTTGGTGTAGTTAAAAACAAAATCACATTTTATTTATATCTAATTTTTTTAATTACAAGTTTAAACAATAAAAGTTACTTTCGGTACCTGCTTAAAACTGCTTTCATTTATTTAAAATTAAATAATTTAATCTCCTGCAAATCGAGTATATTCACTGTAAAATAAAATGCAAAAATTTTGGTTTAATTTTCAGCTTAATTTTTAGCTTCACATTTATTCATTAAATAAAACAATAGCACTAATTACTTAACTTTTTCTTTCATTCCAGGTAAATTGCATTTTTTTCTTCAATTAAAAATCCACTCTTTATTTGGGGTAAGTTCGCGACAGTATAAAAAAAGAAATTCAATTTTAAAAACAATTGCAAACCTGAAAGAGCTGAACTTTGCTTTCTGGAGAAGAACACTTTAGAAATATTATATATTATATATTTTTTTTTACTCATTTTCAAATCATTTAACATCGATTTATCAAACTCATTTCGAAATGCGGAATCGTTTAAATTTTTAGTTTGCAGTAATTTGATTTACATCAGTTATGAAATCTGAACTTGAGTATAAAAAATAATTTTTTTTCTGCTAGCAATTGCGATAAATATTTGTTACTCTCCTAAGAATTTTAATTTGGAAATATGAAAAAATAAATACGAGAATACTTTAGCCTTTAAGCATATTCAGTCTTTAATAAAATATTAATTCGATGCCCATGTTTTAAAAGACATTAAAAAGTTCTAAATTGAAAGACCTGCTGCTAAACCTTTTTTTTTTTTAAAAATTATTTTCGATGTTTAATTGAATTTTTATTCAACTTTTGTTAGTTTCAAACCTAAGCGAAAAAGTTGGAATTATTTGCTTTTTTTAAAAACACTTTTAAAAATAAATAAATGACATTTATTAGGGTAATATAAATTTGCCAAGACTTGTTTAAAATATAGCAAGTTCTCACATCAAAATTTTCATTGAGAAATTTGTCAACTTAATAAATTGTTTTCTCATACATAAAAGCTCAAGACAAACGGAGCTCCCAAAATAAATTATATTTTTTAAAAATATTCATACAAAAAAAAACCAATCAAAAGAATGAGGTCCTGTGATGCTCAGTCTGTAAGTATATGGTAAAATGGCATAAGATTATTATATCTAAAACCCTCTTAATGTAGACAGACGTCTCGCAACAAAGTGCAGATAAAAAGTGTCCTAAATGCAACAAACGACTAATACATGAAAGTAAAGCTCATTCTTTATACCAGAAAGAAACTTTGCAGGATAAAGAACAATTACCGGATAAAAATAGAACTTGTTCTAATAAATATCGTCAAAGTTCTAGAACCCTGAGTCAGCAGAATCTTGAAAAGTATGAGAGTAAGGCTAGGACTCAGGATAAGAGCCTTAATATGGTTCAAACTAAGGATCAGTCTTACAACAAGGATCAAGTACGCTCGGAGCTTGATTTTCCTTATGAAAATAAAGAAAAGCCGATGTCCAATCTGGTAGATAATGTGCGTGATAAATGCAATCATATATCGCCTAATCACTTTCATGGGGATGTTAATATTCCTTTGGAATGGTCGGAAAATAAACCAAACATAGTTGGAGATGGTATAATGTATAAGAATTTTAACTTTGGCGGAAGCTCCAGTACTGTGACTCACATCAAGGTTGATGAGGCGGTTGAAACTACCAAAACTTGTCCTTCTAGAGATCAGAATTGTTCGCCTTTAATGCAATCAACAAATGTTAATGAATATTTGGAAGATTGCTTAAATGATTTCTATAAAAAATTTAAATCAGATAGCGGTTACTCAGATCAGTGTGTAATTAGTGCCAAAAGCGGTGAACAATTGCGTGAAGTTGTACGCTTACAGATTATGGAACAAGAGCGAATATTTAATATAAACAATATTAATAAAAACGCAACAATTATTGAGAAGAAGGCAACCACATCCAGTTTGACTGATGAACTGCATAATAAATCCAATTCCGATAGTATCAAAAATATGGTCAACTTTGATATTATTTCGCCAGTTATGGACAAAGTACAGCGCTTGTATTTAAATCAACGTAAGGAGGCATTGGCTTTAATAGAGGATCTGAAACGTGTGCCAAGCCAGGTTGGTAAGGTTTACAAAAATGTTAAAGAGAATAATGATACCACTTAGGTAATAACAAAGTTGATTAAATTGTTAAATGTGAGTTATGTAATTAAATAAAATGTTGGCAGTGTTAAATTATTGTTATTAAATCTAGTTTTCAAGTTATTGAGCTAGATTGATTATATTTGGCACAGGGACTCATTTACATAGCTGTCAAATAGGAATAATAGACAAAAAATTTGACAAAAAAATTGTTTTCAATATATTAAAATTAAATTTGACAAATCGATGTAGTATTATAAGCTGAACCGTTTGTTCAACGTTTTATTAAAATCGGAACAACTGATCGAAAATTTGTTGTTGGGGCAATTTTTCTATTTCAAGCAGGGACCGCATATTTAAAAAAAAATTTATGAAATAAAAATTATTTGCTGATTTAAAAAAAAAAAACAATTCAAAAATAGCTCTCAGCTTAAAAAAAAAATAAAAGTTATTTTTCAATTATAATTTAATATAATTATTTTAATTATAAAAATCAAAAATAAAATTTTTATTTAATTTAAATATTTTTGGAACCAGCTACAAAATTTAAAAATATTCACGATTGACATATTTTAAAGCATATTATGGATTCTTAAAGAATGAAAAATTGATTTTATTTTTAATTTTTTTAACCTATAAGAGCTAAAACTAATTTATATAATAAATTTAAAAATAAAGCTTATCCTGTTGGATACTGCAAGATACTGGCCCTGAATTAGTATATTTAAGATTTTCCCATTTATCTTCATCATTATTAGCTTTGATTATTTTTCGCTCATTTTATTTCTATATTTGTGATCCCTCAAATATCTGTTCAAAGTTTCATCAAAATCGAAGCACTATATATTATAAAAACAATCGATCGAAAAAGTGTTGTTTGTGCAACTTTTTTTGTTTTTTAGAAATATCTCAATTAAATTTACCAATTCTGAATTTAATTATGCTCTAAATAATCTGATAAATTTTGATCAAAGTCGCAAGACTATATCATACAGCTCCCACAGGAACGATCGCTTGAATATTGTAATTTTTTTAGAACCAAAGTGTATTTAACTTCGGCATGCCCAAAGATAGCCTTTTTTTTATCTTATTTTTATTTGAAGTAATTTGTATTTGGAAACTTTAAGCACAGGAAACAACCCAAAGGCGGTTATTAGTACATCCTTATTTGCATGTTAAGAACTCGTGTCCTTGCGGCTGTTGCAATTTGTAATAAATATTTATGTCAGCATCCCTACCCAACAACAGTTTGTTGTTATAATTTGTTGTTGTTGTTGTTGTTATGGTTGGTGCCCCCAAGATACAACAACAGAGAACTTAAAACTCTTACATATTGATGAGCGCGACGATTAAGTAGAGCATGCCTAATGCATGCAGATAGAAAGGGGAAAGGCAGGTGGTGTTTGGTTGATGGGACTTAACAGTAGTCGATGTCGATGTCTAACAAACATGATATATATATACAAACACACACATAGTAGGATGAAAAATCCATAGACGAAAACTCATCAATTTTTATGCGGCTTTTAGGTATTTTTTTAAGGCTCGTTTTTTTTTTTTTTTTTTGATATTTGTTATGAAAGTGAAAAATGTTTTAAAACTTTGTTACCTGAGCTTGCCGCCTGTCGCTAATGTTATGCAGAACGAAAGTAAACACAGTTTTTGGGAATGGGATATATCTATATATATATATGTTTCTTGTTGTGGTTGGGTCTCTGCTTTTAGGCCAAGCTTAATGCATTTAAATGAGAAAATTACTCGCAAGTTTTTGCCAGCAAGACTACTAAATAGCTACATGGTCTATTTAATTTGACCAAAAATACTTTAAAGTGGCAAACATTCAACCCATTTTACACATGCTTGATTTATTTAAAAAAAATATAAAAATAAAAATAAAGGGTTAAAATGGTTGCCACAATATGGCAATATGGCATACTTAAATTGGAACATTCTCTAATCGTTTCTTTATTCGCTTGTTGTTGATATTGTGGGCAAAAAATAGAAAAAAGCTTTTAGCTAAAATACTCAGTTTTGTAATTAAGGTCAATCGCTGGATTTTAGCTGCCAATTGCTTACTTTAAGGATTCAGCATCAACTTGAAATATGAGCAGCTAAATATACTACTTATATAGCTAATAATTATGCATTTGGCGCAACTAGGCAATGCCCTATAAATTATATATTGCTATTTAATAAAAATACTTTAACTAAAAGATAAAGCCAAAAGCAAATATAAAAAAAAAAAATTTCTTTAAAAAATAAGTTACAATTTGAAGAAAAATTTTATTTTTATTAAAAAAAAAATAATATAAAAATTATTAAATATATATTTAAGCTTTTAAACATGGATTTTTGCTGCTTTAGGTATATTTCAAAACAATTTAATATTTTTAATATTTGACCTTACTCATAAATTCATTAAAATAATTTTTGGAAGATCTATTATAAATTCGTTAATCTGAATTTAAAATACTTGATATACATTTAAATTAATAATATATTTATATATTTACCACTATTGAGAAATTCATATTTTTCGGAATATATAAATTTTGCAAAAAAAAATAATTTGCGTTAAGTTAGGTATGTGCAATAAATATTAACATTAATATATTATTTCACAAATTAATATTTTATTTATAATCTCATAATAAAAAATAATTTCATCGGACTTTTATTTGAATAGACCATTTTTACTATTAGTAAAAATTTCTGTAAATTTGTTAGCCTAAACGACAGTTTCAATATTATTTGTTTTATAAATATTTGCAACTTATGGTATTTTCTAAGATTTTTTTCATACTTTCTCTAAATTTAAAAAAATATTATAACCTTCTGATTTATGGGACAACATAGTTTGTCATCCGAAAATAATAAATACAATAAATTTGAATCTAAAAAAATACTCAGCTCTCGATACTTATCGTATTTTTAAATATTTTCATAATCTAAAAAAATATATAAAATATATAAATTAAATAGTTTCAATACTATTATGTTAAAAAAATAATTTTAAAATTGGATATACATATCTATTTATTTTTTAGAACTTATATAATTATTATTAAAAATTTATGATAAAAATTAACAGCACAATATCATTATTATCGTGAATACAATGCTTAGATATTTTTTATTAATTCAAAGTATTCAATATTTTATACTCAACATCACAAATTAGAAAAAAAAAATTAAAAATCAATAGAATAATTTTTTATATCACAGAATATCACAATTTAAAAAAAAAAAGGTAAAAATCTATAGAATAATTTTGTTTATAGCTGTATAAATTTATTGTATTAAAATATATCTGTGCAGGGTATTTGCTTTATCAGCTAGACTTATTTAATATGTTTTTCATTGCAGTGAGTGTAAGCTAGTTGAGCTCTAGTCCTTTAGTCTCTTGTTGTTTTTTTTTGTTGTTGTAGTTGTTGGTGTTACTGGACGCGTTATCGAGGCGACAACTTTGGCAGCACTTGGCTTTCTACTCCCACCTCCCACCACCCTCTCTCTACCCTCTCCCCTCTCCAGTTGTTGTTAGCGCTGTTAAAGTGTCGTCATTGTTCTGCTGAATGTCGTCGATACAACGACAACAACGATAACAAACTACTATGTATACTATATAGCTACGCATACTGGCTGAATGTGTGGGTTAGAGGGGCAGAATTGAGGAGACCAACAGTCAATCTCAATCCCAGTACAGGCTTTCTCCCTCCACCCCCCTTCAAACCATTTGAGTTGGACGTATGCTCGTAGATTTTTATTGCCACTGAGCCCTGAAGTATGCAACGTTTCTTGTTGTGCGCCCCCTTTCCACTTAACATTCGCAACTTTCTTCTTTTCATTCCCATTTTGATTTTCATCTCTGTGTGACCCACTTTACGCGCTTTTTATTTACTCACTTTTCCTCTTTTTTTTTCTCTTTACTTTCTTTATTTTTTTTTTGTCGCCCTGTCCTATTATTATGTGATTTTTATGAAGCTTTCGCTTTCACTTTTTCTTCCTTTTCTTTTTTCTTTACACCTGATTGTTTTTTGTGTGCGCTGGCTTCATTTTATTTTATTTTTATTTTTATTTTATTGCTTGTTATCTGTGGCAGCAATAGCAATTAAATAGATTTCAGCATAATCATAAAGGTAATACAATAATGCAAGTTAACATAAAAGTCAGGCAACAAAAAAAAAAACAGAGTACAGGCTATAAAAAAATGCAAAATACGCAGGATTAATTATTAAAGCTTCAACCTTTGAAAGTTTTTGCTGCAGCTCGTGCGCAAAAGTTGATTTTATTTATATTACAGCAAATGAAACAAAAAACGGTTGTAATTTAAGTAAAAATGAGATAGTTGAGGGTAATTGACTTAAAGATACTCTGTTTTCGGCAGAGAAAAAAAAAAAAATTATTTTTCAAAATATAATCGATTTTTTGTATTTTTTTTTGTTGTTAAACGTTGTTAAATAAAATAATGAGACTATGAAAACAAATTCCAATTTTATCATAATAAGAATTTTTTTTTCTGCACATTTTTCATGGAATTCTATTGATAAAAAAAACCTCCAAAAACAATCTGTAAACTGTCAACAGTTTATCAACATTTTTTTGAATTGTTATCATTTACACATTCAACATTTCAAACAGGCAACAGATTATCATGAAGTGCAAATATTTTTAACATATAAACACACAAATATATAATAATTTTTTTTACTATTATTTTATATATATGTATATCAACACCCCCCCTGTGTATAATAAAATAAGTTTTCAGCGCTCAAGGCTCATTAATCAGTTTCTCATGGCTGAAATGTTGCAATATAATAACTAAAAAAAAAAAATGGATATAAATTAAATGAATATTAAATTGATATGTGGATTAAAAAACCTTTAACAATTTTCCGCTTAATAAGCAAATAATAAAAATATTTAATTATAGCTAAAGTGAAAATTCAGGACACAACAAATAATTAGGCTTAAATGTTGCGCAATAAAATCAAGATATTGACACAAAGTATTGGAAATTCTACATAATATACAGAGTGTGATATATTGAGTAGAAAGTTTTAAAGTTGAAATGTTTTATGGGATACTGTAGCTCTCCCATTGGATTAGCTTTTCACGCCTCATGGCAAAAGACTTGAGTTGGCAAAGCAACGCAATAATTTGTGTAAATAATCAATGTGCCTGGAAGAGGGGGAAACTGGGGCTGAGGCAGTTGAAATGAGCTCCCTTATTGACATTTTGCCTAGGCCTAAGGTCCTTTAGGTCCTTGGCTGCTTGGCCCCTTTGTGGCCAGGGCAATTAAATTATTTATAGCATGATTTTGTGCGCAGCCTTTAAAGTCCAAAGTCCCTTATTTATATGCAGTCAATGGCAAATTCAAAAGCAAAAGCAATTCTAACAGCCATTGCCTCGCAACGCGTCTAGATTTGAAGTTCTTAATGATTTGGGTAGTGGCAAGAAGAAGATCAAACCCATGGATACCCCGCAGGTGTAGCCTTACCATCCCACCCCTCCCCAAAAAAAAACCCCAAGTTCCCCCCTGGGGCGGCGTTACGCACAAATGAACAGGCGTTCTAATTACAAAGAGCTTAGGCTTCAAAAATGCAACAATTGCTAATTTGATGAGCGTCCGTCCTGTACGTCCTTGCTGACTGAATGAAGGTCCTGTTGCCAGCTGAAATAATAGAAAAATTAAAAGCAATTCTTGGCAGGACCTCAACAACAGGAATAAGAACAACAACAAGAACAACAACAACAAGAATACAGACAACAACATTGACTTCCTGTCAGACAGGCGAACAATTATGGCAAACACCTTTTTGCCGTTAATGCTGTTGTAGCCATTATTAAACTTGCTTATTATACTCTCTACTTGGCCTGAAGGGTTAAGGAGTATATTGGGTTAGGGTAATATTTGTCTGTTTTCAATTTATTTCGCTTGTATTAATATTAGAAAAGACAAATTTAATATTCACATATTTTTTTAGGACTCTTTAAAAATGTCATAAGAAGGAGAAATGTATATGATTCCAGATAATATAGTCTAGAGCACGGATCGCAAATTTTATAATTTTTATTTATAAAAATTATGATTAAAAAAATTATTTTGGATTTTTTTGTTAATATTGGCAATAACTCTTTTTTCGAACCGAAAATAAATCTTTATAATAAAAATTATTTGCTAATTATGTATTTATCGATATAAAAAAAGAATAATAATAATTGTGAAATAAAAATAAAATTACATTTTTTTATTTAAAATTTTAATATAAAAGATATATTAAAATATATATATATATATATAAAAGAAATATTAAAATTTTATATATATATATTGGTTCAGAAAATATTCAAAATTATTTTTTATTTTTTTAAATTAAAAATAAAAATTGAAAAATAACTTTCACTTTAAACTTTTAAATAAAAAGTGTAATTATATTATTATTTCACATTTATAAAATTTTTATCGAAAAATACTAAATTAAAATGTTATTTTATATTAATTTTGAAAAATAACTTTTATTTTCAACTTATAAATAAAAAATTTAATTTTATTATTTTTTCACAATTATTATTGGAAATAAAAATTTATCTTGCATCCTTATTTATCTGGAAAATTTTTAAACAAAAAATGTAATTCTATTATTATTTAAAATCAATAAAAATTTTTTTATTGAAAAATACAAGTTGAAATGTAATTTTTTAATAAATTGTGGAAATACAAGTTTATACTCTTTCCAGAATCCTGCAGCCTAAATTAATATATATATAGAGCTTGTGCATTCATCTAGAAAATATTTTTTAGGCTTAATTTTTTTGAACTCCCAACTGTTATTTGCGATCCCTGGTCTATAATCATTATATTTATTTTAAAAACTCCTGCTGCAAGACCGCCACAAATTCACAGCTTTACAACAGAGTATACTGCAGTCGTGTGCTGCTTGTCATGTCAATGTTGTTTACCTGTTAAACTTTTTTTGGCTAATACCATTGAAATTTGTGCATAATTTCAGGCACTTAAAGCAGACGCTTTGTGCGTACTTAAGTGGCATCAACTTAGAACAGCATTTAGTAAATTTTTGCTTTTGTTTTCAGTTTTCTGTATATATATATTTTTGTATTTTGCATGGAAATTTAAGAAGTAGACGTCGCACTTAATTAACTATTCAAAAATGTTTTACAAATTACCCAACGTGAATGATAAAAACAACAACGACAACAACAAGAATTGAAGCAACTTTGCATATCGTTAGCGAAAAATGGTCACCCTTCAAAAAACCGCCACCCCTAAAGAAAAAAAAGCCAACTCTCAAAATACCCTACCTCAGCCCGCAGCCCTTGCTTAGGCAACGGAGCGTATTATGAACGCCTTTTGATAGAAAACAGGCCGCAGACCAATGCTCTTTGGTGGTGCTTGGTGGTTGATTTGGCGGTGCTATGGGTTTGCTTCTAGTTTGACTCTACTCTCTACTCTGCTTAGGCTCGTCATTTTCATTTATTTTTATTTTATTTTATTTTTGTTGGGGCCACATCTTGTTTGTTCGTCCTTGACTTGTTGTGAGGGCCATTCTTCATTTGACTTTCAAATAATAAAGCATATTTTTGGGCGCTGAAGCCGCATGAAGAAGAGAGAAAAAAAGGCAGCTGTAAAATTTGTGGGTTATTTGTTGAAAATACATTTTCCACATTTTCGGTTTTCTGTATTTTTTTTTGCTGGTATTTATTGTATGTTTTCTGGACCTGGCTTTCATTTTATATTTTTTATATATATTTTATTTCATACTTTTGCCGGTGTAAATATGGGTTTTCGAGGCATTTGATGTGCCTCAGGTTTTGGGTTTAATTTTTTTTGGTTGCTCGGTAAAAGTGCAAAAATGCCAATTTTATGCATGAGGAAATATTTTAAATAAGTATTAAAAAATATTTCATTTAAATGTAAATTTTTTGTTGTTGCCTCCGTAGGCATGATGTCACATGTCATACAATTTAGAGAGAGAGAAACCTCCCTCCCTCCGCGCTCATTTACTGTACATTTATCTCATTTCTATATATTTTTTCCATCTTCCTGCTAGTTAAAAATTATGAGTTACAATATGCACCCGACTCTACAAAACTGAACTGATGTGAGAGTTTCAGGTAAACATAAAGACAGATGCTTTCAGCATCACCGTACTGATGGGAAATGTCTGTCGTTTGTCATAAAATTAGCAGCAGGATCTCATGCTATTTGGTTTTTTTTTTGTTTACTACCCGTCAGGGGTATTATGAATTTTTTGTGAAATTTGTAATGTTTTGAGGAAGAAGCTTTAAAAGCGTATATATTTTTTATTGTTATTAATAGATTAGTTTTCTATTTAAAATAGTTATATTTTTATTTAAATTCATTTTTATTGTGTAAATTGTGCTATATAATTTAGCTGCCAGAATAGCGATGACTCTAAAATTGAATTGTTTTAGGAAAAACCAAAATTAAGCTCAAAGAATAGTTGCTTTATATATCCTTCATATTCTATCTATAGTTTAAAATTTGATATAGTTTAATTATGAAAAACGCTGAAAATTTGATTTGTGTTTAGTGTAGAACAGATGTGACAGCTATAAATGTCTGTTTGATTACAATTTACAGGTTCAAGAAAGTTTAATCCAAATTTAATTTAATCACAGCATTAAAATCTTAAAAATTTCTTGAAAATAGTAGAAACAGTTTTGCTTCAATAAATTATTCTTTTTATACCAGAAATGTATAGTTGTATATACATTAATAACATTTAAAATATTGATAATTGAACAAATGAAAATTAGATATTTTTATAAAGATTTTAATTAAAAAAATTTGAGTTTTAAGTAAAGATTTTTCTTAAACTGCAGCAAAATTTGTTGTACATTTTTTTGTTGTTCACAATTGCAATTATTAAAGACTTTTTTCTTGTATTCAAAGTAAAGTAGCAAGAGTTTTTAATTTTCTTCATTCGTAAAATTTTTGTCTCTTAATTTTATTCTTTATTTGGTTGATAAAATGCAAATTATATTTTTAATTAGAGATTTAAATTTATTTGAAGCACAAGTTACTGGGTATATTTTTTTAAGCACAATTGAAATTATTAACAATATTTTTTCTTTAATTTAAAGTATTGTGGCAAGATCTCTTAATTTTCTACATTCACGAAATTTTCCTCTACAGATTTTTTTTATATATTAATTAAAAACTTGATTTTTGAGTTAAGTTTTTAATTAATCTGCTGTTCAACTTGCTAGAAATATTTTTTGAGTCACAATTGCAATTATAAAAATTGTAAAAAACATTTTTACTTTAATTTTAAGTATAGTGGCAAGAGTATTTAATTTTCTGCATTCGCGACATTTCCTTCGCTTGATTTTTTTCTATATATTGTGTGGGTGTCTTGTCCTTGTTGTAGGGTATTTTTTTTATATTTATTTTTTTTTGCCTCAACACAAATTAGTTGGTGAATTTTTTATGGCTCAGACTTTTGACTACACGCGGTGCCACCACACATACATCTTGTTGTTGAACCTCCAGCCTACGTTTCTGTTTGGCTCGCCTGCCCTCCGGGATGCTGCTGTATTTGCTCATTTTGTGGGCTGTTTGTTGGGGCAGCTGGCGGATGGCGGGGGCGGGGGCAGATGGCAACACACCTGCTTGACACAACGATGAATGTTGTTGGGCGACCCAGAAAATGAAAATGAAAATTGATGCGGGCCGTGAGATTTTTCACGCCGCATTGTCAAGTGTGTTGATTCGATTAAGATGCGGTTGAAGGTGGGAGCGTTCGTTGAGAGTTGCCTGGAAGCTGACTGAGGCTGACAGAGCTGTTGGCTTGTCGTATTTTGTATATACATACATGTCTCGTTACATGTTGTGTAGGCACTTGCACTACCATTTCCATTTCCACTTTTATTTCCATTTTCAGCATACACATATGGCCCACAAACCCATTTCAAGAGCGATGGCAGCATGTCTCGACAAACCGCATCATAATTGCAAACAGCATCATTTAGTATACATATATACTTATACAACATCATTATGAACACGATCATCATCATTTTTATGATCATTATATGCACTTGAACATTTAAAAACTGCAAATTCCATGCGAATCTGAAGCAGCACGCGAGCCAAGGGAAATTAAAATTTCCGTTTTTTTTTGCTGCGTGTGAAACTGGAAAAAATGCAATAATAATTGCAAAAAAAAAAAAAAACAAAATTAAAAAAAAAATACAACAAAAATAAAAATAGTATTTGCAGGCCGCCCATTGTGTAGGCAATTTGGATGTCTCTGTCTTATTTCTTTGTCGCCCATGTGAGCAAAGTGACCCATACGAGCATGAGTGTGCACTGAGAAAAAAACATTTTGAAATTGAGAAATTCAGAATAAAATAAAATTGACTTTGTGACATATATACATTTATATATATATTATTTTTTATCAATTTTATTGTAATATTAACAAATTGAGAAAAAAAAATTTTCCAAGATTTTAATGTGTGGAGATACTTAAAATATATATTTATTAAAATTTTGAAAGTAGAAAATAAATTATTTTGCGCCTTTTTGATAGTTTTTTCTGCTTAAATTTTAATTTAACTCTCAAAATGTGTTTTCAAAAAATATTTTATACTAATTTCAATGCTGGCAATCGATTACAAGTAAAATTTTACAATTTAAAAATTTTAAAAATTTTTTCAAAATTTAATAGGGGGTAGGTATGCAAAAAATGTAAAAATTTCGAATTTCAGAAATTATAAAAATTTTAATGCCACTTTAATGTAGAAGAAAAAATACGAACAAAAAGACATTCCGTTAAGAAATCGCTTCAATTTTAACGAAGTTAGGGGATTTTAAGAACATAAAAAAAAATTTTTTTTTATATATTTTGTTCATTATTTTTATTTCTTTTATATATTACAATAATTTCCATTTTCAGAAACTATCAAAATTTTAATATCACATCAATGTGGAAGACAAAATACGGAAAAAAAGACATTCCGCTTAAAAATTCGCACATTTTAACTAAGTTGAGAATTTAAAAAGTTGAAAAAATAAATTTTTTTTTTGAAGAGAATTTTTTTTTTATTTTAATTTAGACAAAAAATATCTTCAGTATATTTATTAATTTTATTATTTATTTGTATTTTATTATTTATTTATATTTATTTTTGTTTTTCTATATTATTATGGGGAGATAACTGCGATCTGTAAGATATATTCCAATGCCTGTCTAAATGTATTGAATAATGAATGCAAGAATTTTTATTGATTTTTAAAAATTCAATTTTCCTTGTACTCTATAAAAAGCTTGAAGAAAAGCCTACTTCTACTACCAACATAGAAAAAATTCTCTATCAAAAGCCAACATTTTTAATATTTATATTCAAACTATTTATTTTCGCTCAGTGTATCCGGTTTTTGGGGCCTGTGTGAATGCAGCAAATGCCGACAGTCGTGCGGCAATCATTTCAAGGCTGCACGCAAAGAGCAAATGTTGCAGCTGGTCGAGAGTTGGACAAATGCTTGGCCTTATTGTAATTGCATTATGCTGGGCCATTGTCATCATCAACAACAGCATCAACAATTGCAGCAACAACTGCAACAATATTCTGTTTGTCCACTTGTCTTGTATGCTGTTAATAGGTTGCATCTTCTCAAGTGCGTCATCATTTGGGATCTGTTGCTTTTTAAGAAGGATATCCGCTCTTTTGCTTTAGCTTATATCAGAATGTGCTCTATATATATATATCTATATATATATATATAATGTATTCCGATCTGAAGTTGCTGTTGCTGTTGTTGCCATTGGCATGCGGACATCATAATTACACATCGCATTATTATGCAGTAAAAATTTCATTTTCTTTTGCGTGCGTGCGTTTCTCTGTATTTCAATTTATTGCACAGCCGTCTCAAGTGTCTGTTGTACATTTCTTTTGATGACCTATAGCTGTTTGGGATTTTTTTTTCATTTTTAAATGGGGTATATTGGTTTTTAAATGGGAAAATCGTATATCAAAGTGCAATGAATAAAATAAAATAAATAAATAAAGTTGCTTTAACTATCATAACGTTAAATAATTGTATGGAAAATATGGCAGAAAGTATATTATGTGTAATTTAAATATATAGATGCCCTGTAATTTAGTGTTGAAATAAGCCCTAATCAACACTTTTTATAAAAACAAATATTTTCAATGGAAAAAGTGTTAAATGGCAATATTTTTGATTTATTAAAGGAAATTAGGTATTAATTAGTAATAAATAGTAATTGCAAGTTCTTTACAAAGTATTAATATATATTTTTGGGGATATATTTTATACATGATTTTTGCTTAAAAGTCAAATTTGTTAAGTGTGTTAGGCGGTAAATTTCTTTATATAAAAATAAATTACAATATTTATTATATTATTTAATAAAATACTTATTTATAAAGTTACAATATTTATTATATTAATATAATACTTATTTATAGGTTTATTATTAATTGTATTCTGAAATATTTAACTGAAAAAAATGCTATAAAATTTGCTAAATATTTTTTAGTCAATATTTTTTTAAAATTTAATGTAACTTTTCATATAAAATTTTACTTTAAAATTCAACTCAGCAATTATGAATATTAGTGCCAAAAAATTCAAAAATTCAAAATCTGTTTAAACTGTTAATTTAACATACAATATTTTGGTTATAAATATTTATTTATTTCTTAAAAAATATAAATTCATATTTTCTTAAGCAATTTTTTTTTGTTTTTTTGCTTAAGCTTCTCTCACATTATTATTTTTCTTTTAAATGCTACAAAATATCTGTTATTTCTTTTAACCAAAGCTTAAAATTTATTTGTCTTTAAGTGACTCTTATGCAGAATTTTTTCATAAGTATTTTTCAGTTTTTATTTTACTTATGCGCCGAGTAATTTTGCCATTGTGCTCATTGAGCGGACCTTGTTGAGAAGTTTATTAAATTGGCAAGTGGCCGTTTGAAGTTGAGATTTTTTATTTTTTTTCATATTTTCTGCCTTTTTTGCAGCAACAATATTTGATATTAAATTTCATTTTTTGCACCACTCAACAGCACTGGCAGCAGCAGCAGTTGCCACCCAATCAACCCAATCCATCAACATATTTTGCATTTGTTTGCGTGCCACCGCAAATATTTCAACTCTCTTTTCTCTCTCACTGAGTGCCAAAGTAAAAGGTTCCCAAATGCAAATACATTTTCAAACTATATACATATTTGGTAATGTGTGTGTACAAACAAAAAAAAAGTAAATAGGAGACGGTATACAGATGTGGAAACGCACTTTTTATACTCTATGAGGTGGTGAAAGAGTTGGCTCATTATTCTAGGATTTTATGGAAATGCTGTGATTAATTAAAATTGCTTCAAAAAGTTGGATAGTAAAATTTAAAAAAAAAATAAATATATAAATAAAAATCAATATATAAAAAATAATTATATAGAAAATAAATGTATAAAAAAAAAAAAATATATAAAAAACATAATAAGAAAATACAAAATTATTGAAATTTAAAAATAAATTAATAAATAAAAATAAATAAATAAAAAATAAATATATCGAAAATAAATATATAAAAAATAAATATTAAAAAAATTAATATATAAAAAATAGATATATCAAAAAACAATATTAAAAAAAATATATATTTAAAAAATAAATATATAAAAAACATAATAAAAAAATAAAAAAATTTATGGAATTTGAAAATAAATTATTAAATAAAAATAAATATATAAAAAATAAATATATAAAAAATAAATATATAGAAAATAAATATATAATAAATAAATATTTTAAAAATAAATATATAAAAAACATAATAAAAAAAATAAAAAAATTAATTATATATATATTCCTTTGAAAGACTAATAACACCTGTTGAGTGCAAAAAGGTTTGCCTATATTCAATTTAAACTTGTATTATCATAGGAATGTTTGATGTTCTTGATAAAATACAAAAAATATATAAATATAAAAAAAGAGTCACTAAATTTAATAAAAGATTTCTTATGGAAACTTTAAGAATTGCTGCAGCGATATTCCGAATATTTTATTCACTCAGATAATTTAAAAGATTTAATCGAAAAATATCTAAGGCCAACCTATACTATTTTCTTATAAGACTATAGATTGAATATATTGTTATCACATAATTATAGCTAGGGTTATTCAATTTATGAAAGATGAGAGCTAAAATATTTATATATTTATAATATATTGTGAGAATCTAGCTGGATTGACGTCATTTTTGGAATTTGAAACTAAAAACCTTTCCAATTTTATTTATAATATATTTTTTTCCTCAACCATAAATAGGCGTATACAGAGTATTTCAGAGTTGATTTTTTCTAGTTACATATTTTTTCACTGCTTTTCTTCACATATATACGTATATATATTTATATATATTTTGATATTGAGCACACATCGGTACACTTGAATGGAAACGCGACTTGGTGTATTGCATTGAATGCATTTTTTTGTTGCCTTGGATGCCATAAACGCTTTGACGCCATCAATCAACACACAGCAGCAATGTTGAGAGCGTAAGACGCATATTTTATCTGTAGCTGTATCTGTAGTTGTATATGCATCTGTATCTATATAGATGCACTTTTTAGCTGTATCTGTGTCTTGTAGCTAGGGCTGTTGTGCAGTTGCAACTCCTGTCTGTCTGTGTGTTGCAAGCTCCTTGCCTCATCTATTGAGGCTTGCCACGCTTCAGTTGGCATCTTAAGTGCTTTTCGATTTGGATTCTGACTTGTGAATTCAATGAGCCCTGAAATCCATGGAAAATTCCCCCATTCCAAATGCAGCAAAAGCTCTTTAAAGTTATTTTTTTTATTTCCAGGCTTTTACAATTATGTTTTTAATGGTTTTTTTTGCGTTTAAAGCATCAACTCTTTGGGCATAATTAATAATTGAAATTGCAATTGAAATTGCAATTGGATTGGCATTTGCTCCGTTTCGTGTTGTGGTGTGTTTGTGTGACTGTGTGTGTGTGTGTGTGTGTGTGTGTAATCCTATTTGTAAACACAACGCATTATTAATAGGCGCAATTTCGTATAATGGCCAAGGCGAGCGGAAATGTAAATAAATAATAAATATTATTATTGTTGCATTTCAAAAGCGCTCAATTCATGATACAAACACTGTGCAACAAACAAACACTTTTAAAATTGCCAACAAATATTTAATTATGCAACAATTTTGTATATAGTTGTGGAAAAGTGGAGAGAAATTGTTAGAAATAATTTTAAAGCTGAATTAAAGTCAATTTTAAATATAATTAACTTTTTTATACTGGCAAGAAATGCATAAGGAAGTCTGTAAATTTTTTTTAAACATTTTATAATATTCTAAATAGAAATTTTAGTAGTTTAAAAACTCAACAAATTAAACTCTTAATATTATTATAACAAAAAATAAATTTTAAATTTAAATAAAATTTTTTTGGACTTTAATACAAACACTAATAACATTTTAATATATAAATAAATATTAAAAATATTAGAAATAATTATTACACTGAATTAAAGTCAAGTAAAAATTCAATAACCATTTTAATAACTAAAAAAAATTGCAAAGACTTTCAAAACTTTTAAAAATATTATTCATTCTAAATAGAAACTCTGCCTTTTATTGAACACTTTTGAGCCTTTGTATATAGAGATATATTATAAATAATTAAATATTATAAATGTGTATACACAAATTAAATTTCTAATATTATTTTAATGAACAATTATTATAATTTCAATTTTGATTTTTATAAAAATATTATTTTTACTTAGATTATATAAACATTTATAACATTTTAATGCAGAAAATTATTTCATGGCAATATTATTTAGTTTTAGAAAATTTTTTCTTTGTATAAAAATTATTTTTACTTTAAATATGCAACCAATTTTAAAATTTTAATAGTTAAATAAATAGCTAATATTTTCTAGTAAATAATTTCTTGTTTGTCAGTGCATTGTGTTGCCAACAATTTATATAAAATGTGTCGATTTTCTAATTAAGGACTTTTAGTCATTTATTATGTGCGAATTGGCAGTTAAAAACTTAGCTCTTGTTACTATTAAATTTATCATAATTATTCATGAAACTGTCGCAATTGTTTTGATGTATGTAAAAACAAAAATATTAAAAATAGAATACAATGCTATTAAACAATGAAAGCGTAGATTTTTATGTAATTTATTTATTAAATGTTGTGTGCTGCAGCTTAAAATAAAAGCACGTCCTGCTGACTGGACTTGGCTTTAATATTTTACCAGAGTACGAAATACAGAAATACTGAAAATTCTGATGGGGACAAAACATTTTAAAATTCCAAACGCCTACACACAAATGGTAGGGCGAGGATGAGGGGTAGAGTATTATATAGAAATAAAATGAAAATGAGACAAAAGGCAGATAGATGCATAGATAGTTATAGAAGTATGTATATATATAGATAAAGACAGGCATTGTGTTGAAGCAAAACCTTCCCCCTCTACCTTACCCTGTTTAATTTAAATGTTCCCAGCTTAAAGGTCTTTTGGTTGGGGTGCGGGCAAGGGGGAAGTTGGCCAGCCGATATGGCAGCTTAAGTACGTGCCTGGACCGTGGCTTACACCTCTAGTATGCGGCCACTTGTCAGACAAAACTGTCAGACAGTCAGACAGACAGACAGACAGTCAGTTAAACAGAGAGACAGGCAGCAACTTGCCGCGAGCTAGAAATCATGTCTAGAATGCTTAAGTGCGTTGTTGAAGCCACAGTCAAGTGGCAAGTATGGAATGTGTGGCAGCATTAGAAGCCAAGCTCTCGCTCTCTCTCTCTCTCTCTTTGTATATATCGATATATATATGGTTACCTCTCTTTCTATGCGTAGGCGTCTTATTAGCAAAGCCCCGACGCAGTTTAATGAACTTTCAAGCATATATATTTCTTATTTTCATCATTTTATATTCATCATCAATTGTTTGTTTGTTTGTTTTGTTGTCAAATGTTTTGTCATATTTCCATATTTATATATTTATATACAATTTTCTATACATATGCGATTTGCATATTTATTGGCTGCCGCTGTTTGTTAACTACCTTATATGTGCCTTTTAATTATGGCCTGGCTTTCAATTATGACCGCATTTTTATGGCAAACATGTCGCTGCATGATGGCATTTTTTTTATAACTATTTTTTTTTATATATTTGTTGTTTTTTTTTTTCAATTGTTTGCCGCTTTTGCTTTGTGTACAACACAAAAAATATATAAAAGAAAAAAATTCAAAAATATTACCATGGGCTTATGGAAAATATTTTCCTCTTTTTCCGCTAAAAAGAAATTGTTGAAAATCACACACACTAAAATGTAAAATGTAAAATGCAACTGCAATTTTGTTTTCTGCAACAGCAAACAGAACAGCGTGGAAAAAGCATTTCCAATTGGTTTTTAGATGAAAACTGTATGTTAGAGGGTTGGAAATAGGCAGTTTGTTGCAAAATAGCGCAAAATAGTTGAAGAGAAAATTATTATAGACTAAAAGATACTCTCAAATGAACAAAGAATGCACTAAGAAATAAAAAAAAAATTGTATATATTATTCTTGTGCTTTTGCAATTCTTCGTATTTTCAAATAAAACATTTTATGCTGATTTAAAAATAATTTAATAAATTTATCTAAAACTTGTTTCATTACATAATTTTTTTTCTTGATAAAGACATGCTGATTTTAAATAAATAAATAAATTTGTCTAAAAATTATTTTATTATATTAATTTTTTTTTTATTATCTACTAATTTATATAGACAGTGCAAATTATATAAAAAATATTCTTTAAGCGCTTTTTTCTCCCAAATTTTCTAAAATTTATTACCACAAAATATATCTCTTTTACAAGCTTAAATTCAGATTTAAAATTGTTGGAAAATTTTAAAAATTATTATAATTATTTTTTAATAATTTTTCTCATATAAATTCTATTTATATTTTAATAATTTTCTTTTACCAGAAACCCTAAAAATCTTTTGATCCTCTTAAGGTATTTTTTCTCAAGCATTTAATTATCCATACTCTAACCTTTGGGCTCAAAAATTGTATTTTCTGCCTGTTACGTTTATATGCCCTCTGTACACTCTTTCTAATAGATTTTAGGGTATAAAATGACCAGATCCTAAAACTATTTTTGGCAGCAGCCAATAGCTACGCAGCACCAAAAACTGACAAAAGCAAAACAATGCTAAATTTGTCAAACAAAATGTAACGAACATGCTCGTAAATTTACACACACATACACACATAACACACACAACACACACACACAATACACACACACACACACACACACTCTTTCAAACCATTCACAAAAATGCTTTTGTTTTTTGGGATATCTTTCAACTGTTTATAGCCATTAAATCACTTAAAAATATTTTTCACTACAAACTAAAAACCCGCACATATAAAAATTTAGCTTTAAATCTGTTTTAACTCAAACTTTCAGTTTTTTTTCTGCTTATTTCTATAAAAAAAATGTTAACTAATTTTTTATTTCTTATTTTCTTCTACTTGCAGGTAAAATGCTTCTACAAAAAAAATACACAAAAAAATAGAAAGCCAGTAAAAACAAAATGTAGCTGCCATTTAAGGCTTATAAAATAATTCGTGCGGAAATTATTTGTGTAATTTGTCAAACTCAGCGTAAGCACAAAAAGTTTATGAAGCGAATTTTATTTTTATTTCATTTTTATATATATACTATATAAATTATATATATATAAGAAACTGTGATATTAAAATTAAACAACAATGAATTTAATGAAAGGTATTTAAATACGTAGTGTAGTTGCTATGTATTTTGGATTTTGGAGGCATATAAATTATTTAAATAATATATTTTGGTAAACAGGCATATATGCCTTGATTTTAAATGATTAAATTTATTATACATTTTTCTATGGTATAGAATTATTTTATATAATATTTATTTATATTTAATTCAACCCAGACATTTTCTACCTGAAACTCAATTTAAAATCCATAAAAAAAATCAATCAAAATTCAAAAACCTTTTTTCTTATTAAATTCTATAACGCTGTGAGGCAGCCTTCAAAGTTAAATGATATTTATTTCTAGTTGGAGTATCCTGTTGCAGCTGCAAATGTGGCAGCAACATTATACATTTCATGCTCCTCTCATGTTGCATGAATGAAATTAAGAAAAGTTGCGAGCTGTGAAACTCAACTTGCATTCAGATATGTATATATATACACACTCGTATCTCGGTTGTGTGTAGCGTAAACATTAAATACACGCCCCATTTTTTGTATCCTGTGTGTGTGTGTGTGTTGTTGGCTGTTAATATCAAATTTGATGCCCCAGACATATACATATATATATATATAGATACAAACAACTGTGAGTACTCTCCCTCTCAGCCATGCACAAAGGCAACAAACTGAATGAAAAGTTGTAGTAATGCCTTTACAATGATTACGCCTGCCTGCAGCAGCAATAGCAACAGCAGCAGCAGCAACAGCAACTGCAACAGCCACAACAAAAACAATTGCAACAGCAACAACAACAACAATATTAGCAACTACTACAACAATCAACAGTCGACGAGCTGCCAACTGGCAGCGGTTTCAACTTTTCAAATAAACTTCATGCGGCTCTGATCCGCGCCGGCCTGTAACTGTCTGTGTGTGTGTGTATATATTTTTTTTTTATTTTTTTTTTATTCTATGCAACACTCCCTGCTGCAGCACTTTGCGGCACCAAACCATAAACCACACCCGTCCGCCCTGTGTGCTCGATTGTGCGTTCATTGCACCCAACAGCTACAGAGAGAGAAAAAGAGAGAGAGAGTGTGTAGCTGCTGCTGCTCTGCCGATCTGCGGCATTGTTTGCTGCCGCAGGATATTAAAAATGAGGCAGGCGTCTCATTACGCATACGACTAGTTGCCCGTATGCTATTTGACACTGCCTCCATTGCTGTTTGCCGCTGCTGCTGCTGCTGCTGTCGCTTCATCCCAATGATATGCTATAATATGATATAAACGCAACGAGATCTAAATGCTTTGTGCCTTTTAAACGAGTGTGTGTTCTGTGTGTGTGAGTGTGCGAGTGTGTATCTGCCATATGACACTAGATTGCAATTTGCAGCAGCATGACAGCAATATTGGTTTAGAACGATAGCTGCATAATTATTGCCTTAAAGCTGACATTTCTTTGCACTATCGTTTGGATAACTATCGAAAGCAGCGAGTTTTTGCGCTGGTAAACAAAATAAAAATTAAATTAAAAATTATTAAAACAATTGCAAAAATATAAACAATTAATTTTACTATAAATTAAATCGTTAGACTGTTTATTCAAGTATTTTTGATATACTTACCACTATCGAAACTAACTTTACATATATATTAAATCTGCAAAATAAAAAGTGATAATATTTTTAAATATTTTCAATTATCGATATTATCAAAATAAGCATATTTGTTGCGTTGTTTTCATTAATAATATCAACGGCTTTTGCATAAGCAATTATCAACTCTTGATATTTCACAATATACGAAAAATCTGTTTTTATTTAATTTATATAATAATAGATTTTGTTTTTATTTTTATGGAAACTTCTGATCGAGATTTTTTTCGATATTTTTTCTTCAATTTATTTTATCAAATACAACAACAAATATAATGGATTTTGTTTTTATGTTATATCGAGTTTTGTTCTATAATTTATTCTATCGATAATTGTAATACATGATGCATTTTAACCAGCAAACAATTAATTATATTATCGATAATAATAATTGGTTTTTTTTTTAATTTTCTACTTTTAAATATACTTTCGACCATATCAAGGGGCTTTTTTGCATTTTTTATAATATCTAAGGCAATGATTTTTTTTACAATAATATTGTAATATTTTCTTTCTCTATCGATACTATCGAAATGCTTTTAGTATAGAAACATGTCTTTTTATATTTAATAAATCGATTTAATGCTTTATATTCTTTTAGTTGTCAGTCAAAATAAGTGTGATGCATTAGAAAAATTGTTTTTAATATTTAAGTAAAAAATTCTATTGAAAAGTGAAAAAACCTAAGGCATTCCATTTTTGGTGTATATATAAATTAATATAATTTCTCATTATTCTCATTCTCATAATGTATCTCAGTTTTCTATCAAATTCTATCTATAGTTTAAACTATCACAATTATTACTATCGAAGTAAAATTTCATTTTCAGCTCAATTACTATAAAATTTCTTCACTTTCTAATTTGAGCTCTTAACATTAATTTTCAGCAAGAGCTAGTTTCATCTCTCGTTTTTGAAACCAACTATCTCATGTCTTATATGTCCATTCATAAATTTTTTTTCTAAGCATTTTCTAGTGCAATTTGTAGTCTAGTGTCATTATGGCCTTTAAAGTAAAGTCAACGAATCGCCTTAAATGCAAAAAAGTGCACTGAAATAAAAACCACATTTTGATATAAAGGCATCCGCAGCCGCAGTCGCAGTCCGCACCACACCCCCTACACCCTACACCCCTTATATGAGTGCAGCAGGGAGGGGTACAAAATGGCAGACAAAGGCCGTGGAAAACTCTGCATGGTCTGTGGCTGAGAACTGGCAACTGGCAGAAGCATCTCCCCCCAATCCCCACTCCACCCTCCTTTCCTCATCCTCGTCTACAGTCTGTTCTACTGTTATGTCCTTCAGTCCTTTCCGTCGCTCTGTCATATATGTCTGACTTCACAGTCAGACTCTCAGTTTCTCAGTCCGCTCACAGTGTGTTGTGTGTCTGTCTGGGCAATGTCTTGTTGTCTCTATATATATCTGTATGTGAGTGTGTATGTGTGTGTGTTTATATACACTGGGAAAAATAAAGCGTATAGTTTTTTATAATAGCTTTGATAAAAAAAAGGAAAAAAATATGTTGCAATTTGTTTCAAAATTTCTACATAAAAAATTAATTGGAAATTTTTAATATACAAACAAAAAAAAATTTTATTTATTACACAAAAAAAAAATAAGTAAAATTTCGATGTATAAACAATAAATATTAAAATATTTTTTAATATTAAAATTTATATTTTTTATTAACAAAATTAATAAAAAAAATTCTTACAATACAAATACACAAAAACAATAAATATTAAATTTCTTGTAAATATTAAAATTCCTTTACAAAGAAAAATATAAATAATTTTATAATACAACAACAAAACAAATAAAATTCATTAAAAAATAAATACAATTTTCTATGTAAATATTAGATTTTTTGTAATTTTTCAAATAACTAAATAAAAAATAAATTGAAAATCTTACAATACAATTGAAAAAAATTAAATTCAGTAAAAAAAATAAAATAAATATAATTTTCTGTGTAGATAATAAATATTTTTTATTTTTTTCTATTTTTTTCATTCGAAAAAGAACATAAATCCCCGGCATTAATAAAATTTTCTATGCAGAGAAAATGTTCTCATTAATTTTATTAAACATCTACTTAGTAAGTTATCAGAATATTTTATTCAATTTCAATAAAAAAAATAAAATAAAAATATTTTTATTGTAAAAAATTTTTCTAGATTTTTGTGGGATAAATTCTATTAAAAAAAAATTTTTTTATCATAAATAACTCACAAACATAAATAATTTAAATTCCGATTCTTATTCCATTATTGAATTTGTGTAAACTCAAAATTTAATTTCTTTATCTTTGCCATTGCCCACCACTTGATGTACATTTTTGATAAATAATATTAATATAATTTATTAAATAGCTCAATTATAATTTAAATTTTGTTGCTACTTCGATTTTTAGATTTGTGGTAACTGTAATTTCAATTTTTATATTATTCGAATTTTCCATAAATTTATGTAAATTTTTCTCTAATGGAATTTAAAACCTTTTTTCTTTGAGTGTATCAAGCGCATGCCTTGAAGAGTTTTGCACTGTTTTCTGTGGCACACACACAAGTACACACACACACACACACGTACGGTTGCAAGTCCAACCCTCTTGTTGTGTGTGCGCCCCCAAAACTCAGACTCCTTTAGCCTGCTTTAACACAGAGGCAGCAAGCAGGCTGCTGCATGTTTGTGCTTATGGCAAATCCCTGCGCTCTAAAAAATTTATAAGTACGCCACACACACAAACACACACACACACACACATATATATAGAGAGAGTCCTGCATGGCATGTTTCCTCTTTGCATTTGCAAAAACTTTTGTAAAATGACAAAAATATGCCCATTAAAATGAGCAAATGTTGGAATTTATGTACATTAGAAAAGGCGGCAGAGAGAAAGCACAACTCTCATAAGGGATGCTCTTTTATTTGCCTAAAAGGAGTGGGATCCGTGTGACGAGGGGGGCAGTGCGGGGTCTTGAAGCTTTTACGCTGCGCTTTTCTTATTTTCGTATTTTTTTCTATTTTCTTTTTTTGGTTTTATATATATGTGTGTGTGTGTGCACTTTTGCTAGTACGTACGCCATCATCCATTCAACCAAAACTCATTCATCATACTCGCTGCATGGTACATTGAAAGAGCCCCCAGAGCAGAGACTTGCAAAGAGACAAGCAGAGTCAGAACGAACGAAAGAAAGAAAGGACACAGAGATCCTTTAAAAAAAAAAACAACAGCAACTGTAAATAACGTTTGCATTAGGACTTGTGCCGCATTTGTCAGTCACAGTGCAAACAATTAGCGTGTCCTTAATCAGATTGGACCAGGCATTCACATTTAATTCCTGTTAATGCCATAGCTTAGAGCCAGGCCGTTCGTCGATGAGTTTCCAAACTATGCCACAATCAAAAAAAAAAAGAAATAAAAAAAAAGATAGAACTTGACCCCAAACTTCTCGCTCTTTCTACTCGCAAGGACCAAACGAGTCTTCCTTTCAAAGTTGCGCCAAAACTTAAAGCGTTGTCGTGGCAAAAACTTTTTTACCAGGCTTATGAATAAGTGCGCATAGTTCAAAGAAACTTTTTCAATTTTAATACAAATATTTGTAGATAATACGTTGCGTAATGCAATTGAATGAATTGCGTGCAAAGGTGTTTTTTAGAAGTATTCAATACTTGAATAATAATTTAAATAAATATATAGTTTTATTTATTACTTGGATAAGTGCTTAAATAATCTTAAGTTAGTCTAAGTTCACTTCAGGTAAAAAATATTGAATAGAAACTTATATTCGACTTTGCTGCTCTTTATTTATTTAACAACAAAAACTATATTAAATATATTATTTTTAAGACAGATAAATTGCTGTTGAGCAGTTGTTTCTGGGAATGTTTATATATTTATTAATAATAATTTATTAATATAAAATTCTGTTAATATTTTTGCATTAACAGATATGCCAATTGCTGGTATAGATATTTGATTAATTCAGAAAATTTATTTGCCAATGAAATATCAGAGATTTTACTCTTTAAATAATTATTTATGATAATGCAGTAAATTCAAAAAATGTATTTTTATTTTTAATTAATTCTTAAAATTTTTCTTGGCATAAAATATAAGTAACTACCAAGACTAGAGTATAAAACAATTAATTGCACCATTTTTTGCCTTTATTTTGCCTTTATTTTAAAGCAGCCCTAAAAGTATGCTTCATTTTTTTTATTAAATGGAAGAAATTTGAAAATTTTATAAAACTAACCGCAAAGATTTGTCAAATATAACAGAGTTAAGTGGATTTGTCATAAAATTATGTTTAGTGTATAATTATCAAAAACAGAAAATAAAATATAAAATATTTATTAATCAGTTATTCTAGCTGATTAACTCTGATGAGCACCCAATTCCGACTTGTCTAATTTATCAATAAAA
The DNA here is from genome assembly GCA_035043045.1 of Hirtodrosophila alboralis. Classification (NCBI taxonomy): domain Eukaryota; kingdom Metazoa; phylum Arthropoda; class Insecta; order Diptera; family Drosophilidae; genus Hirtodrosophila; species Hirtodrosophila alboralis. The sequence continues at coordinate 279,584 of JAWNNH010000457.1, read as the reverse complement.
ATATAATTTAACAACAAATACTCGCAGCACAGCAAGTTATTGAAGAATTTCAAATACTTTCAGCTATGTGTAATTCAAGCAATTTCAATTCCTTTCAAAGTTTTGAACCCATGTACTTTAAGAAGAACCTGCTCGCCCTAGCTGCTTATATACTTACTTACATACAATTCATGTCAATATTGTGTATACCAAGACAAGCCAACAGGAACAACAATAACATGAAAACCTAGTAAAGAAAATTCCTAATATCTATGACAGAAGAAAATCTTGGCGATTTCCTTTTGTCCAGATGGGCAAAAATTACACAACAACTACAACAAATTGTTGTTGAAAATGTTGTTATGAAGCAAAGTTTATGAGTGGGTTGTCTACTTAGTGGAACAACAACAACAACAATTGTAACAACAACCAAATAGGAAGAGCTTTCTACGTGGACATCTTTTTATGTGTTTATAACAAGCTGTGAAAATATTTCCACACTTTTCCCCATTTGTTTAGCCACTTGACACTTTCTATATCTATCCTCCCTCTATCGACTTGGCTTTCCTTGGCATTCATTTCCTTTAGACTGTTTTCTGTTTTGCAGTTTTCAGTTTTCAGTTTTCTTTGCCCTGTTTTCTGGCTATTTTCTTTTATTTTTCACCCTCTCTCCTCTGATTTTAGCTGCTTCGTCTGCTTTATAACTTTGTCGCCTGGCAATTGTTGTTGTTTTTTTTTGCCATTGTTGTTGTTGTTGTTGTTGGTTATTGTTCGTGCAGCAATCCCTTATAATCGATTTTCATTGCAGCTTTTGGCACTGTCCAGGGCGTTTGTCTTCACACTTGAGCACAAAAAAAAAAAAAAACGCAAGGTATTGTTACACTTGGCTTCTTTACTTCTTTTTGGCCAGCTGGATTGTCTGTTTTTAATACCCTGTAGTCATTAAAAGGTTAAGGAGGTAAAGAGCAGAGCTAAAGAAAATTGCTTTAAAAATAGTTTTTTTTAAAGAGAAATTCAGGAAATTTGGTATAAGTATACATCAGCTTGTTGTTTTTTTATTCTATAAATCATATTAGAATTTTAAAAAAAAAATAAAAATTATTTAAAAAATACAAAATTTTTAATAATTATTTTTATTATGCTTCGACGATGAAATTCAGTCTGAAAAAATTCTAAAAATAAATTTCACTCTCAAATATTCAGCTTTAGAAATCTTTATTTCACAGCGCATTTTCTTAGTTCAGCCAATTTCAATTTCTTCATTTCAACTTGTTTGTTCTTTGTGCCCTTTGTGTGGCAACTTGAAAAGCAACATTAAAAACCAAAATGCCATATAAATCATTTGCTGATTTTTCTGCGTTCTATCACATAAATAAACGACGCTCAACTTTCATACAAATGCCACGAAAAAACAAAAAATAAAATATTGATAATTTTTAAATCAAAAAGTTGCCACACAAAATGCACAATTCAAATTTAATTCAAAATTCGTATTTATATTTCTCTCTCTCAGTTTCCAAAATCATTATTTTAATATTATTGTTGGCATATCATTTTTAAAGTTTTAATGAGCTAATTAACAGTCTGCTCAACACACTTTCAATTTCATTACAAAATATGCCAAAAATTATGTTTTATGCTGGCATCTGCAATTAAACGTTAGTTTTCTATGCACTTTGCAGTGGGGTATTATGATTTTGTTATGAAATATATATTTGAACTTTTGGTTGTTTAAAAAATAATTAATTTGAATTTATAATTGTTGTGACTAGCACAGAAAACTATAAGTTCATACCTATAGTGCTGGGAAACCCAAGAAATAAATAAATAAATGTAATATAATAAACTGTCAGAAAATCCTTATTATTTTGATTTTGTTAACTTGGCATCATTATTTTTATTTTATTTTTTAAGAGCATTAAAACTTCGGCATTGGCAAACTGCTTTCATTTCTGTTTCCTGTCAATTATAAACTTTGCTCTCCAATTAAAAATTACTCTAATATATCAAATATTATTTGTATTTTCATATTTATTATTATTATAAACATATAATGAACAGCTTAAAGCGTTTATGCAATTGATGTGACAAGCATTAGCCATAAAATATATTATGATGAGTTTTCAGCTCACAAAAACTCACAGGCTGCAGTTGGTGCCACCTCACGGCAATTGACAGTTAAAAGGACTTTTGTGTGTGTAATCACAAAATTGACATTAATAATGTAGACCTTGGCTTATTCTGTTGACTGTCAGGTCAATAAATCAAAATCAAGCTGTTAAGTCAAGTGAAACAAAAGACGGCAAAGGGAAAACAAATAAGAAAAAAAATACAAAGAAAATCAAAAACAAAAACCAAAACTCGCATTCAATGTTTTTTAATGAAAAACGATTCAAGTTTTTGGTTTTTGTACAATTTATTACTTGAGGCTGAGCTGAGACAAATTCAGACATAAATAAATCTCTCAGATATCGGCTCAATGATTGTCCTTGATATAGGTTGGCCCGGAACACAGCGACAGTGTAGATGGAAAGGGCAACTGCCTGTCTGCCAAAAAGCTGTCAAAAGTACGTTTTGATAAGCGAACAGCAAAAGGATATAACATAAATTCAAATGTTCTTATTTACTATGACAACAAACAGTAAGGATTCTCAAGGTTCTTCTATTTAAAGCAGCCTTCTGAGCAATTAGTTTTTCTGCAGGACATTCATAATCAAAGTCCAAGTCTGTCTACTTTTATCGCTCTCACTCTCTTAGCTTCATACTAAAACTTGCGTCTCATATTTTATTTTATTTTTATTCTCTAGCATATTTATGTGCACAAAATGGCGACGCAGACAGAAGGACATACACACACACACACACACACACACACACACACAGCTGTCGTGCGCTGAGAAAGCGAAATTTAATATGGCGCCATGTTTTGCTGCTCGTCTGTCTGTCTCTGTGTGTGTGTGTACTTTTGTGTGTAAGTGTCTAATAGGCTTTGCGGCTGGCAAATAAAACAAAAGGACGAATTCCATTGCCTCACACATGTGTGTGTGCCCTGCTCCGTTAAGTATGCCATGTTTTCTGCTGCGCCTTGGCCCAGCGCCTTGCGGCTTTTAAGCGGCTTTTGGCAAATTGTTTTTTTTTTGGTTTTTTTTTTTTTTTTTTGGCAAATACCTAAATATTTTCATATATGCGACGACGGCTTTTCACGCCTTGCCAAATATGCAATAAAAAAAATTTTTTTTTTAACAACATCTAGCGGCTCAAATATTTACATGTTCATATATATTTAAGTCTTTATATGGCATACCTGCATTTGTTAGACGCCAGACCAAAGCTAATCCAATGAAAATGCCATAAAAAAATATAATCGTATATATAAATATTAAAAGGTTTGTGCCGACTAAGGTTTTCACATAAAATGCACAGAAAGGTGTTTATTTTATTTTGTATTAGAAATCATAATTTTAAATTCTATAAAATAAAATAAAATTATATTTTATTTATTTCTTAATTTTATATTTATTTTCTTTTTATATCTACAGCAATTTTGTATTTTTTTGATATTCATTTAATATTATTATATTATTTGTCATAATTCGAAATTCTATAAACTTTACTGCTTGGTATTTTTAAAAGCAAAATAAAATAAATTTATTTTGTATTTATTTCATTTTTATTTTTTACTTTAAAATATTTACATTATTTTTGTTTTTGGTTTTATCTTCATTTATTAAAAAGCATAATTCTAAATTCTCTACGACTTATTGGATAATATTATTAAATGCCTAATAAAATAAATTTATTTTGTTATTAAACATGTTAAAAATATGTACAAAAATGTTGTTTCTTTCGATATTATTTTAACAAGAACATTTCTCATAAATTTCTCTACATTTAAAAATATTGAACATTTTCGCTGCAGAATTCTGCTGCGCCATATAATTAAATTAAATTACGAATCAAGCGAACGAGAAAAAATAAAATACAAAATATATAGCCTTTGGTTATTGGTTTTATAGCTCGAACATGGGGTTGAAATGGATTTCAACTTGTTATACAAAAAATCTTTCTACAGTTAACTTCAGTTTATTTTGTTGGCCTTACCGCGGGGCTAATTTCAGTTCAAAAAATGTAAAAAAAAGAGAAAGACTTTTTCTTTGCTACCTTCTAGAAAATCAAACTGAATATAACTACTTTGGGTAAACTTTTTGGCACACACCAAATTTACATAGCATAGATAATAAAATGTAGATGCAACATCTTAATCATGATCATAATCATCATTATGATGATTATTAACTTCATCATTTGCGTCAACATTTTTGAAAGCACTTAAACCGTTTTGTTCGTTACATGCAGGCAAGCATAAAAGGGGGAATTCCCCCTCTTTGCACTGCATTAAATTTTTGCTTGCTGGCGGCGTTTTGAAAAGGGGGGGGGATGAAGAGTTCTTCTATATCCACCAATCCACAAATCTGTTGAGAACCCCAAAATTTACGCAGCTACTTAAAAAACTATGCAACGTCGCCTGCCGTTGGGCAGAAAAAAAAAATAGAAGAAAACCTGGCTTGAGACACAGAGCGAGAACTGAAACTCAAACTGAAAACTGAAAACCCAACAGCAGCGGCAGCACTGTAATCCAATTCATGAAGTTCGCCTCAGCGCGAAAAGTTCCCCATTTTGTGTGTGGCAGGACGACCAGGACGAAAGGACGTAAAAAGAAAACGCAGCCAGCTGTCTGCGCAAATTTGGCGTAAATTTAATTTTCAAATAAACTGCAATGCGCCAGAAGGGCTTTTCTGCATTTTCTCGCTCTCTCTCTCCCAGGAGAATATATCCTGGGCAAATATTCAATGCATTACATTTACATCTTGTTATCGCTTGATTAATTGTCATTGTCAGTGTCAGGCTTTCAAATTGAGTAGAGGCAGGAGAGGAGGCAAGTTTGATATCAAGTTTGAGACGGGTTCTCTACTCTCTCTCTCACTCTGTCTCTCTTTCTGACTCCTGCATTGGAATGACATGACCAAGAAAACTTCAAAGGCAAAAAAAAAAAAAATAGAAAAACTTTCTTCTTTTTTTTTTTTAGTGCTGATTGGCAGCTAAAGGCTTCTTCTGCTGCTGAAATCTGAAGTTGAAGCTTTTGACTGTTGGCTGATTAATTTCCGCTTGGTTTATTGCTAATTGAATGCCGCTGTCTCTGTTCTACTGCAGCCTCTTTTTCCCGTACTAACTCCATTTCTTTGGCGACAATATTTAACGCGTAATTATCGCTAAAACGACAGCACTAACAAGCAACCAACATTTGTAGCTAAACAACCAATTCATAGGCCACGCACGCGTGCACACATTGCTAAATAAAAACAACAACAAAAGATTGCAAAAAAAAATAGAAACATTAAACAAATTGGCGCACATTTGAGGCAACAAAAAAAAAATACACGAAAAAAAAACAAAGCAGGATATAAATGTTATTTGCTATTGTCGAATGTTTAATACACTTGCAGAGCTTTTTAATAAAATACTATGAAATTAAATAAAATTTTATTAAATTAAATTAAAATCTCAATTTATTTTTATTGTAGAATATTTTTTATATACTGTAAATTTTTTAATAAATTCATAAATTTAATTTAATCCAACTATATAAAGTATAATAAAGCTAACAACTGCTGAGCTTAAATTGTTGATATTTTTGTGTAAATAAAAATATTGTTCAAACAATTTTAAATCCAATTTTGACTATATTATTTTACGCTAAAATTTTCCACGTTTTATTTTAATATATTTTATTTTTTTTTTATTTTTTGTATTCTTATATTTTTTATTTTTTTTTTAATTTTTTGTATTATTTTTTGTATTATTACAATAACAGAATTTATTTTTCAATAGTCAGCAATTATACAATTGATTAATTAATATTTATTAATAAACTTATGCTCTGTGAGTTGTATTTACTTTTAATTTTAGTCAAATTTGATATTTAATAAAATAATAAACTTCACAAAAAATAATATTACAACTCAAAAATAAGACATAAATCTACGGGTATATCTCTTAAATTCATCGTTTTGTTATATTTATCATTTTATTCCATATAAAAATCGCCTTCTCCATTTTGTTACACATTTCACAACCAAGTGAAAATACCCTTTTATTTGCCAAAAGTGTATATAAATTAAGTAAGGTGTGGTATGCTGCAAATTTGTAACTCATTTTGGGTGCAAATTAAGTGTCTGAGTGCCGCCATTGCCATTGCCATTGCCATGGCAAAAATTTACCCGAAACGCAGACCTTTAATGTTCGAGGCATATAAATTTTCCAATTTATTTTAGCACCCCACAAACCCCGCCTCCTCCCTCAGCTAAAAGGTGGTGTTACGCACGGCCATTAAAGTAACCAAAAAAAAAAGGACTTCCTGTTCTATATAGTACAAAAAGTAGCTGAGCTGCCATATAAACGCAGTAAATTAGCATTAGATACGCTGGTAATTTTATTACTACAAAACTGACATAACGCACAGCCAGCCCGAACCTCCCTAAATAGAAAGTATTTCTGTTTTAGATTTTGGGCCAACATGTACTACAATTGAGCGGTGTTATTTTAATGACTGAAATTTATATGAATTACGAGTATTTTAATATAACAATAGATAAGATAATATGTAATGTTTGTGGCCTATATAATATGGCAAACTACTTGTTTCAAATTAAATAATTTTACATAAAGTCAAAGCACGTTTTGCCATAAAAACATTAAACATGCATTATTTAGGATTTATTTGTTTGCAATAAAATGTAAATTAAATTTTGAGAATATGAATTTAAATATGTCTATGAAAATGACAAGAATATGATAAATAAAATTTGTTTAATTTTATATAATGATAAAATTAAAATGACAATTAATTCTAAAAAACAATAAGCTACAACTTCAAAGTTTAGGTAACCATAACTTTGTCAAAACTCAATCGATTATCATGCGGAATATGTTTTTAATCAGGGTTTAACCTCTCGATTGATATTTTATTTAAATCTAAAAATAAAATATTTTCGACTTATCTTAGGCATTGTTTGGCTTCTTAATGTTTTAGAGAGGAACCTAATAACTAGTTTAATGAAAACTTATTAAATTATTATGAGAAAGGTCTAAAACGATCATGATTTGAACTTTAAATCGTGTGAACTTCCATTGAAATCTGATTTATCTATAATTTATATGAAAGATATTCTAAAAAACTTCCTATACCCATTACGTGGTCAAAATTCATCCGATTTTCAATCGGATGGGCTTTTTTTGTCATGGTTTAACCTATAGATTGATTTCTCATTCAAATCAAAATATATAATTTTTTTCGACTTTTCTTATAATTTTTTTGATCTCTAATTTTACAGAGACATGGAAAGGCTATTTAATCCTCATAATTATGTCAAAACTGATCTTATGTCGAATATATATATACAATATATATATTTTTTTTTTTTTTGATTTTTTTTAGATTAATTTGACAAAATAAAATTAAAAAAATGTTTTTTTTATTTTATTTTATTTTTTTTTTATTATTTTTTTTAACATTTTTTCCAGATTTTCTATTTTTTTTATTTTTATAAATAATGTTTAAATTTCTGTGTTCCCAAAATTAAAACAATTAATGTGAACTCAACAAAAATAATTTAATTCCGACCAAACAGACATTTTAAAAATCAATTGAATTTTGTCGAAATTCTGATAGTTAAAAATCTAGGACATTTAGTATGATAGCTCGACATCCTATATAAAATTCCAAAATCCCGTTACATTGCTAACTAGTTCAGCAGCACTTAATTTAAAGCCCAAGACTCGAGGGTCGTTCAAACGGTTTCGAGCGCTAAGTAAATTCAATTCGCAATTGCAAATCGATTTTTTTCTATTTTTTTTTTTCTTCTTTGAATTTAAGCAATTGCAAACTGCAATTGGAATTGCAATTGCAATTGAATTCAATAGGTTTGTCTGCTGAGTGACCCCTCGAGGCAAACAAACAAAAAAAAGTGAGAAGCAAGAGTTTGCAGTAACAGTTGTTGCTGTCATTGAATTGTACCCTAATGTGGCATACTTTTATGGGTGACTGTAAGTGCACGCATAATGGCAACGGTTATGGCAAACTGCTGACAAAACTAAACCAGGCAAAAGCTAAGTACTACAAGTACAGATTTTTATTATAAGATACTTTTATTTGACAATCAAAACTAACTCTATATTTTTCTTTACATTTTCTTTCATTGCAGGTAAGAAGAAATGGCCAAGGAAATTGGATTACAAAACTTTATTAAGCAGAAATAAATCAAATGGAATTTCATAAATCATGTCGGCATAAACCAATTAAGTATAACAACAAGACAAGCTTCCTTTTGACCTATATCATTGTTGTTATTATTACTTGGGTTCTCTAGGCTCTCCAGTCAAAGGAATCGCTCAAGCATTTAATCAAAAATCCTCGGGGCAGCCATAGATAAACCCGTCAGCTAGCGGGAGAATTTTACACGCTAAACTGATTACGCGTAAAAGCCAATAATTATATAATCATAGGCGCTGCCAAAAGTCTACGCCCTGACAAAGGTTGCCTTACTTTCTTACTTGTTTGTGTTCAATGATTTACAGCCTTTGTTGAACAACATATTTTTTTTTCCTAAAAAATAATGCAGCTTTTAGTACTGTAGTACTAGGGCTTCCAGAGTAGCCCTAAGGAATTCTCTGTCTCGCCTCAATATAGTCTGCGCTTTTGTATTTTGGTTTTTGAATGTGCCAAAGTGACATTATTATTTATGGTTTATCTATGGATGAATTGGGGTTTAAAGAGAAATATTTTAAAGGGGTGTTTAAAGGGAAATTTAGCAATTGTTTTAGTATATTAATTTTTATTGGCAATATTTGGAAGTTTTGAAAGAATAATGTTTATTGTTTGGCTAACAATATATCAAGCAATTAATTGTTATTTTAGAATATATTTAAAATTTTTAGAATTTTCTGTATATCGTAGAATATATTTATAACTGAATCAACCCAAAAAAAAGGGAAAAAAACGAACATATTATATTCTACAATGTCACTATTATTGTAGTCTACTGAGCCTTTTGAAATGCTCAAGCTCAGATTTTCAAATAATTTTTAAATGCTTTTTTCACCCACATTCCTATATATTTTTTAAAATTATTTTTATAGAGTGAATAGTTTTATAAATATATAGAAATTAGTTATTAAATTGTCGAAAAATTTTATCTTCAGCACTTTTGAGCCTTCAACCGCTGCTTAAATTATTTTCAGTGCATTTTGGCGATCATATGCCAGACTTTATTTATTCAACAATAAAATCAAAATTTTCCCAATAACTTCTCTACAGAATAACACAGTTAATATATATTTTATGTCTGTAAAAAGCAATCCAAACTATGCAAATTGAAATCTATACAAATTTAAATGAGCATTTGAGATTTTTGTTTATTTGTAATATTTAACTTAAATTTTCCTATTATGCTAAAGTTAAAATTATTCAACTATTTTACTGTGTAGCATGTAAAATTTAAAGATTATAAATATTGTTTTCATAACTATTTTTTTTCTGATTTTCTCACAGTAACCAAATCTGCGCTTTTATTTGAATATTATTCAATGTTAATTTTGTTTATTTATTTTTTAATATTTCTTTACCAAAACTTATTTAAACAGAACTGATATGAGCTTTAATACTGAAAATAAAATGCGATAATATAATTTTTAAAATGGGAGTATCTCATCTAGTTTCCCAATTTACGCACAAAAAGCTGCACTGAATAAAAATTCCTGATTTTTTTAAATTTAAAATTGCAAAATTTCAATATTTGAACATTGCAAATTTCGACATGTTTTGCCGGAATATGAAAAAATCGGCCTTTTCAACTGTGAAAACTACTTAGCAGTAAGCTTAATTAATTGACTTAAGCACAAACACACGTCTGCAATTTTTTCTTTTTTTGTTACCAGCAAGTATCTACAGGATTTTTAAAAAATCCTGCAAAAGTGACGTTTTTTTAATGAAATTTTTTTTTTTGTTCGTACTCAACCTCAAAGCAAACAATTGGCACAGCGAGAGAAAAAAAAATGTGAGAGAGAAAACAATGTTTGTTTAGTCTAGGTTTTTCTTCTTTTTCTCATTTTTTTCTTGTCCTGTTTTAGCAGGAAGCATTAGGATCGCTGTCAGTCAATTGTTGCATGCTTTTCATGTTGCACACTCAGCTTATTAGTGCAACTCACTTAAGGCAAACAAAGCCAGAGCTAAACTGTTAATCGCCGGCAACACTTAAGACAAACACGAGCAGGCACAAGCCACAAGGAGGACTGAAAGACAGACAGACAGCCAGCCCAGGCAGTTGGTGCAACACAGCCAAGTTGCTTTGCAACAATTGCAATGTGGAGGCTTGCCACACACACAGTTGCCCCGCCAATTGGCCGCCTTTTTGCATTGTTCGCACTCAGGCCGCATGAATGCACATGCAAGGCTCAGGCTGGCATTCTGGCAGCCAGACAGCCATAATAACAACAACTTGCAATGTGCAACGTGCAACACCAACTTGCAACTTGCAATTGTAGTCCACTTTGTTTGAATTTGGTCTCTGGTTTGATATTAGCCTGGCTGAAAACACCTTGCGCTAATCTTGATGGACTGCCAATTGCCAAATGCAATTGCTGTCGATTACTGCCTGACAATGGCAGCAGCAACACTTGCTGCTGCAACAACAACAACAATATAACCCCAAACAGCATCCATTTTGCTGTCTTTCATCCAGTTGCACCTTTCAAGTTGACTCTGATTTGAAGATAGGCAACAACAAAGTGAATCGAATTGCATTTGCTGACAACGACACTTGGCTTTATTTGGAGAGTGTGTGTGTGTGTGCGAGTGTGTGTGTTGTGTGTGTGTTTGGCTATCGACAGGATATCCTTTTCTTTTTATTTTCGAATTCGTTATCCTTTGCTGCTATCACTTGACAGTATGCCAGGGGATTGTATAAACAAACTGTTTAAGCTTTTTTTATTTTCCTTTATTTTTTTTATTTTTTTAAAACTATAAGTGTGTACTATAGTTTGAAGATGCAAAGATTGTGACACCGCTCGGCAGTTTTGTAATGGTTTTTTTTAGATATCGATAGTATCTACAAAGGTGCTTAAATTTAAGAATTACAAAGCACTGTGGAAATAAAGGAATATCTATATATGTATATAAAACTGTTCAACCTGACTGACTGACTTTTTGGGGAAAAAAAATGAAAGTAGTTTTTTTCGATAATTTTTTTATTATTATTGAATTTATGAATAGTTACGACAAAATGACACAATCTAAAAACTATATAATATTAAGAAAATATTTCTATTTATATGCAAATTCAATTAGATTTTTGCTTAAGCAATCGATACCTTTTTATAATATATAATTTTACACCTAAAAAAACGCTAGAATTAATGTCCGGAAATCACAAAATTTACGCCATTTAAAATCGATAACTTTTGAGAAAAATAATTAAAATAAGCAGAGGCAAAATTGCAAAGCTAAAAATCCTTAAAACCTTTACGAAAATTGAATTCTTTAACTTTAATAAGCCGCATCGATAGTATCGATGTGTAAAAAATTATTGTAAATATAGAAAATTACAAAAAAAAATATACTTCAATCAAAAAAAAAAAAAAAACAAATATAATTCAACCAAAATTATACTATAATACTAAAATACAGTTTATCTGTTAAAGTTTATCATTAAAAATGCAACAATAAAAATTGACTGAAATTTCTATAAATTTTTGTCAATTTAAAATGCTTGATAAACCAAATGCAATTAGTAATACTATATTTATTTTAAGAGTGGAGTAGATGAGTGTAGCACAAAATGCCAATTGTGAATTTGCATAAAATCTCAATGGTCGTTTACTTTTGTAAAACGAAAGCTAAATAAACTGGCAACAATAACAACAACAACAACAACGTAACTATTATAATCAAAAAGCATGTTTTATGCATGAACAATAACAATAACAATTGCAACAAATTGTAACATATATTGTAGTACACAAATATATGCATTTATACAAATACAAATTGCAACTAAATATATAAAAATATATCAACAAATGAAGAGCGTTCTATAAAATACAACAACTTTCATTTTTTCTATATCCCCCCACACTATATTACCCTTTGAATTCTGTGTCAGTTTGTCAGTTGGCAAATGCCCTGGATTATGTCATGTTATTTTATGATGGTAGAACAAAGTTAAAAGTACGAATGATGGAAGTTCTAAATACCCTAGCAGAAAGGATTAGCTGACAGAATTTTTTAGTGGCAAAAGTTTTCAATAAAAACAAAAATATGATTTCGGGTGGCAATATATTTTTTTAATATAAAAATTCAATTTTCCAAATATTGCTAGCAGAAAAAATTTTGTGACAGATTTTTTTAGTTCAAAAAATTTAAAATAAAGACGAAAATATATTTTCGGGAAGAAATAAATTTTTTTAATATATAAATTCAATTTCAACTATTGCTAGCTATAATATTTGGTCAACCGATTTTATAAAATTTATTTATTAATATTTTTAACCTCCTGAGAGACTACTTTACATAAAATACATTTTTTTTTTTTTTTGACAAGCTTATTATACCCCAAAACAAACACATAAATTTCGAATAAAATCAAGTTATGCATTTTGTACTTTATGGTAGATTAGATTAGAGCAGAGACTGCTCTCTCTGTATATACTCTGTATATGTGTAATAAATATGTATACAAAGCCAGAGTTTCCATTTCAGTTTCAATTTCAATTGCAAAAATTGCAGTTTGTTTCTATGCAGGTTTTTGCAGTTTACAGTTTACTGTATGCAGTTTTTCAGTTATTCTTGTTGTTGATTTAGCAGTTAGATTTATTGCATATTTGATGTCATGCAACAAATTGGTTGCATGCCACAGGCAATGCCAAACAAAATGCAGCAGCAGCTGCTACATTTTCATTTTCATTTTTAGCACAAAAATTCATTTTCATTTTACATTTTGCATACGCGAAATGATAAAAAAAAAAAGATTTTATTGTTGAGCTTCTTCAAATTTGGACAGAGTTACATATTCTACATATTTTTAGGACAAGCCTTGTGGTTTAATATGCATTTAGTAAACAATTGAAATATTCTAAATTGCACACAAGCTGCGAAAAATTTTAAAAAGTTTGATTGAGAGAGTTTATTGATAGATAGACAGAGAGGGAGAGAGGGTGGAACCAATAAATTTTTGGTAAATGGATTTTTTAATTGACGAAAACCAATTTCAATTATTGTTAGTTCTTGCATTTATCAAACTGTGTGTGTGTTTGTTTTTTTTTTATATTTATATTCTGTCAGAGAGAGTTAATAAATGCATTGAATGTGTTTGGTTAAAGGAAAAAGTTTTATTTTCAAATATTTAAAATTAAAATACTTACAGATAGATTTATTTATTTTTGTATATACTCATTTAATTTCCATAGAATATTGAAAGAATATAATAATATGGAAATGATGAAATTCTTTTTAATGATTTCTAAAAATTTTCCCATAACTAAGAACTTTTAATGCCGATTTGTTATCGATTTTATAATCTATTTATTAAGAGATTCGAAAGTATTTTTCCCTTTGAATTTATAATCCATTTTTAAGAGAATTCAAAAGTGTTTTTCCTTTTGCGTTTCACTTATGCTAATATATGCTTTTCAAACAGAATATTTAAACTATATTTTCCGAATTAAAAATTGCTAAAATATTCGTTATCGTGGTGAAAATATTAATGTTTGATTATAATTATATATTTAATACAATATTTATTGAACCATAATACTCAATACAACATTTAACTAAATATGCACATCACAGAGCTTGTTTATTATACTTTTAAGATTTTTTTTTTTCAGCTTCTATAAGTCCGCATAAACAAAAAATATTCAACAAATTTTCAGAAATTTTATACTAAATATATAATACTAAATTGTGAAAAATAAACATTATATTAATTTAAGATCGAATATACAATATTTAAGCTTACTATCAATATAATTATATTCCCTATGCATCAATATTTATATTCAAAGTTAATTGTATTAATTCATTTCCTTTTGCCCAATTTCCAATATTATATTTGCCCATTTACGGCAATTTTCATTGCTTAACTTTTGAATTCTTCTCCTTTCCCTTATTTTTTTTTATTTATTTTTTTGTCATTTTATTATGCTTTTGGCAATTTGTCTTTTTTTTCGGTGGCGACGCTTTTTTGCACGTCGAAGCCTTTTAATACCTTAAATTTGCAACAAATCGCTTACAATAATTCGCACATGGCACTTCAACAAGAATAAATTACGAGGACACATTGTAACCGACAACGAACACACTCACACACACACACGCACACCCACAAACAAATACACACAAGCATATGGAGAAAAAATTGTTCATTGTAAAAACAAAAGGACGAAGGAGGCAACAGAAAATAAAAAAAAATAAAATGGGCAACCAAACTGCGCAGCTGTTGAGGCAAACGACGAACTTCCTTTGCCCAAAAAAATACTCCAACCCCCCCCCAAAAAACCCAGAGCACCTGTAAGGGTATACATATGCGTATATATATTTGCTACCAACAACAACAACAACAACAGCAATGTGAAATGAAACATTGATGGATGTCAGCGCGCTGTTGAAAAAGAAATTATTAAATTGATCGATGGTCATAAATAAAATGCCAGCTATGCGGGCCATAAAAAATAACAACAATAACATATATGTAGATATATATAGAGCTTTATAGCATAGGTGTCCTCTAATGGCTGCCAGGTGTTGACAGTTAACTCAGCAGCAGCAGCAACAACAACAAGAAATACTCTTAAAAAAAATGTCGCCAATTTGTGCATAACTCTTAGATTTTAACCTACTTAAACGCATTTTACGCCTTGACAGCGTCCTGTAACTGGTGCAGAACTTGATCAAGTGCTATAGCATAAAATATTTATATATAAGATGAGAGTAGTAGACGCAGTAATACTCTATGCAATCATTTCTATCAGATATGAATAAAAAAAATTAAAAAATAATTTCTTATTTCTTTTTTCAAGTAACTTTGTCTTTTACAATCAAAAAAAAAAAAAAAAAAAAATGCAAAAAATATTGAAAAAAAAAAATACAAATTTATTTCCCTATAATTTGTGATTCTATTTAATGTCTTGGAATATAAATTTAGCTTTTACAATTCAAAATCTTATACAAAGACGCTGAGATTATAAAAATTAATAGACTAAGAATCTAAAAGCTTTAAATAAATTAAAAGACTCAGAAATATATATATTTTCCTATTCAACAAATATTCACTTTTAAGTCAAATATATTTGTCTGTTATTTAAATATTTTTTATTATTTTTTCTTATTTTTAAAAATGTTTGCACATTTTTATTTTTCTATCATATTGATAATTTTATAAATATGCAGATTCTTTTCTTATAGAATTATATATTTTTATTTTTTAGATCATAAAGTAAAAAAAGCAACAAAACATTGCTTTCTACCTATTGTTTATATCAGAAAAATATTAAAATTTATTTTTTTCAAATTATAGGACTTTTTCTGTAAAAATCTGTTTATTTTTCGAACATTATTAATAAATAATATCAAAAATAAACAGATTTTTTTTCTTATAAATCTATTCGACCATAAAGAAAGAGAGAAAAAAGAAGAAAAGAATTATTAATTATTTTTAATTATTTTTTTTATTTTAAAAAATTTTTTCTGTTAAATTGCGACTGATTTTTGATAACATCAATAATATTATAAATATGAAATTTTTTTGAAAATTTAAGTATTTTCGTTAAAAAAAGGGAGACCCAAAAAAGAGAACAAAATTATGTATATATCTTTATTAGAAATATATTTTAAATTTATTAGCCAACCTGCAAAAATATAAACAATTATTTAATTTTTTATTTTTAACACATTTTTAAAAAATTAAGCAGTAATTTTTTCTTGTGTTTTATCTAAATTTGCACAATTTTCTGCTACCCTACCTGAACAATATTCTAAATATAGGGTATTAAAAATGTGCCACTATGCCAGAGATCGAGTGCGTGTCATTCTGTTGCGTGCACGTTTTCAACATAAACTGGAAGCATGTCGCACTTTTAGTATATTCATATATATGTATATATTTATATATATGTTATATAGAGGCAAATTCACATTCAGAAAACTCTCAGCTTGATAGTACGTGAGCCACATTCAGTGTATGCTGTTATATTACTATGTGGGACAGTGAAAATGATGTGGCATCCACATCCAGTTGCGTTATGCGTGACTAGCCCTAGAAACCTATCCCCCACACACTCCAATACGACAACCCAGATATATATATATATATATATAGATATATATCACCCAACTAACCCACAATTCCTGCATCCTTAACAGGCACAAGTGTGTAATTGCACATTATGTTTGGTTGTCGTAGTCCTCTGATTTTGTCTGGCTTTAATTCCAGTTAGCAAATATTACGTATACGACGTATACGTTACGTATACGTACAACAAGCAAGCGAAAGCAATTTGAAAAGTGCGGGCGGTGGCGGCGGCAGTGCGAGGGGCAACAGCTTTTATTTGAGTTGATGAAATTGGAATACGTCCAAAATGAAAATTAAATTCAACAATTTGCGGTTTGTTTTTAGTCTAAAAAATGGGACGACCAACAACATCAACAGCAGCAGCAGGACGAAAGCAACAACATACGTTATAAATACGTCGTGTGGGTGTATGTTGTGTGTGTGTGTGCGGAAATGTGCAATTTGCCATTTCACTGATTGTTTTTTGGGTTTTTTTCGAAAAAAACTGAGTGAAAGTTTTATGTACTACTCGCAATTTTATTTTATTTTATATTATTTTTGCTAAAAAATAATGCAACAAAAATGTTGCATGTTCACACATTCTCATTGTTCTAGTATCTCCCCCCCTCGCTATGGTGTCGCATAGCAAATGATTTGGCAACACTTGCAAACAAATTAATTGAGCGCATACTTTATTTAAATTGTGGCTAAAAAAAAGAAACAAACAAAAAAAATGCGCTTAAATTAAAAATATATATTAAAAAGTTATTTTGCACATGCAAAAGTTTTAATATCCTTGCTCTGCTGTTAATGAAATTTGCAACCAAGATAATTATACGTTTGTTTTGTGAATTTAGTGAGTAAATTGTGAGTTAACAATAATTGAAATAAAAGTAAAAAACTAGCAATAATGAGAAATAGAAATACACAATAGAAAAATCATTAATAAATAAAAATACTCAAACATCATTAGCCTGTAAAGCTAGGCAAATACATCTGGTAATCCTGGGACTTATAACAGCTCAGCCATTACACCTTGAAAACTCTGTTATAATCTCCGAAGAGTTAAGCAAATATTTTAGTCAATTTTAATCAAGAAGAACAGGAACTCACTTACAGTTCCCCAACCGGATCTACTAAACTGTTGAATTTACCTGAATAAATTATGTCAACAGCGGAAAATGTTTAATCAGAGATCTGGCTTAGAATTGCCCATTGCATCACTGTCACATCGGACAATTTGATTTGTTGAATTTAAATAATTGCGCTCATTTAACAGCATTAAGTGCAAACTAATTTCCGCAGACTCTGATTTGTGACTGCTGCAAAGGATTCAATTGATTAAAATCCTTTTTGAATTAGTTGAAATTTGTTTGACAAATGTAGAAAGCTGATTTGGGAGCAGCTATTTGTTTGCAGTTCGTAAATGCGAATAAGGAATTGTATTGAAGGATCTCTGGACTGTGTTATCCTATTGCCAAGCAGAGTCGACTATCACAATTGAAATTATTGTAAATTGTCTTAATGGTCAATCAACCATTAAACAATAAATTTTTGTGTAAATTTACACTAAATTTATGCACAAAATAGACATAAATGTAGTATTATTCAGATATTATTTATGCTAAACTTGTCACTATTACACACAAGGACGTAGCTATAACATTATAAAATATAAATAATATAAATATATTAGCTATAAGATGTGACAAAGTTCAAACTAAAAAAAAATTGAAACAAATTTAAATAACCCGCCTGACTTAAACTATTTACCAATGATTCAAATTTAATTCAATTCGTTTATAATATTAAATATAGAAATTAGAAAAAAAGGGATTATTTTTTAGTAGTTTAGTTGATTCAGTTGAACTATGTTTAAATTTTATTCAATTCGTTTATAATTTTATATACAATTATTTCCCAGTTAAGGGAATATTTTTAAGTTGTTCAGACTTTTGTTTGACATTTTTAACTGGCTTTTTATTGCAACAAGTCTTATTATTATTATATTAAAATATTATTATTTAATCCGCGCCAAAAAAAAAAAAAGAATTTAGTTTTATGAAATTTCCGCAAGCTCCACTTGAAGCTCAATTAAAAATGATGGGGCAAATTTAGTATTTTATTCTTAAAGCCAACACTTTAAACAGAAATGTTGCATCTTTACTTTTATTACAACTTTAAGTTAGTTTAGCAAATGAATTTATTTTTGAATTAGCCAAAATTTTGCTTTGAGACTAATCGAACAATGTACTTTATTTAACACATTTTAGGCCAGACTATTTATTTTGTATAGTATAGAATAGTATAGTTTGCCATTAATATAAAATATATCACAAAAAAAAAATGTTCAGAAATAGAAAAAAAACATGTGTTTAAAATTATATGTAGCTGCAAATATGTAAAATAAGCCAAAATATTTTTTCTTTCATCAATATAAAAATAATAAATTTGGGTTTTTAGGGCACATTTATTTTTTTTATATTTAGCAGATGAGTTTAGTTGTCTCATAACAAGCTAAGTTCACCAAAAACTCATAACATTTTTATATTTATTTTAAAAAAATTTATTTTGCCTCCTCTTGCTTAGTTTACATTTTTTTAACTGTAATTAATTTTCTTTAAATTTTTTTGCCAAATTCTTTAACACTTTTTTTTATCATACTCGTATATTTTATATTAATAGTCCACCCACAAAAAAAAGCAATACTAATTGCCAGCCACCCTTAGCTCAAGTGTCTGGCAAACTTTTTTGTTTTTTTTTTTGCCACAATTTCAACCAAATCTGCTCAAGCCTCTCGCACCCTCTCCCCCTTTGTAAACCCCTCTCTTACACACACACACACTTGCTGCAATTGTCAAATGCAAATGTTTTTCGCAGTTTTAGTTTTTTGGTTTGCCGTTGTCTTCAACGCCAAGCGCCACAAAAACCGCCGCCAGCATTTTGTTGTAATTGTTATTGTTGTTATTGTAATTGTAATTGTTGTTGTTGTTTTTATTGTTGTTGTTGTTGTTGGTGTTGCTAGAAATTTCCCACTCGCAAAATTACCTTTTTGCGTTGCACCGCTGTCATGCGGTTGTTGTTGCTGTTGTTGCACTTGTCGCCGCACTTAATTTATATGGCATTCACATTCGCTGCACATGGCAGCTTGAGGGGGGTACAAGCCAAAAGCAGGGGTGGGTGGCAACATCGGCTGAAAATTGTACAAATTTTTGGCACTCGCCTCTGCATGTGAAGTTGTCGCAAAAACCAGCAACAACAACAACAACAATTGCAATGACAAAGGCAATTGCCGCTGCGGTTTATATTGCCACAACAGCAGCAACAACAACAATAGCAACAACAACAACAACATAAACACTAGGTGAGCTTAATGCTAACAATGAAATTTGCTTCAATGCCAACAGCATGGTAAAAAGGTAATTACCATAAAATTGTACACCTACCTAAAAAGTGTGTGTGTGTGTTGTGTGTGTGTGTATGTATTGCTATTGTCATGACAATTGCAAGCTGCAACATTTTGCAGCAAGCCAAACAGCAACACGCACATTTGACCCACAATTTGTCCAACGTTTTGTTTTTTTTGCCTCATTGTTGATGAACAGATTTTTGTTTTGTCCTTGCTGAAGGCTGAAGCATTGAAATGTGGCATGAATAGGCTCATAAATAAATTGAATAAGAAATATGAGTTAAGTAAATAATTGTTGCTGTTTATTCTTATTTTAGTTTGAGTTAAGTTTCATTCTTTTCAAAATAATCTATTTTCTTGCAATATGAATAATAGCAAGTATTTTTCTTAATTTGATTTTATTCATTGCTCTTCACTATAATTTAGTTGTAATATTTTGTAGTATATAGAATTGAATTTATATCAAAATAAAAAGAGCAAATTTAAATTTATCTGGATAAAATATGTATACTATATTTTTCTCACTTATTATTTTTTTTATTTATTTAATTATTCAAGGCATTTACACAAATTTGGCGATTTAAAAGTTTATTTATTAAAGGACAATTGAAATCGAATAACTATATTAAAAAGTTTTCAATTTAATTGTTTTGTGAAGAACTTTTGATTATTATATATATTATATTATATATAATATTCAATTAAATTAGATTTGTTTTTCAAACACATTATTTAAATGTTTTCAAAAGATTAGACGGTTGAAATACTTAAACATAAAGTTTTTTGTGTGGAAATAAATTTTAATGTTGAAATGTAAAATTAATGCGAAATAAATATATTAAGGCCACAAAAAAAAATATGTATATATATATTAACACATTTATATAAAAAATAAAAATTAAATAAAATAAATATTAAAGTCCCTACAATAAGTTGACAGCACTTTAATGACAAGTAACATTAAAAATAAAAATTAAATAAATTCTTCAACATTTACAAATAATAATAAAAATAATGTGTAGTATATATTTGTAGGCTTCTTTTAATATTGTTTTTGTTTATATTTTTGCAAATGGGTTAATTAGGCCAGTGTGCTTAGTTTTTAGTAATAATAATAAAATTAACAATTTATTAAAAATTGTCCTATAACTGTCCCAAGTTTAATTTTAGTATCACATATATTTATTTCCATTTAAAGAGCATTTTTATAATGTATTTTAACCAAGCAACATTCTATAATCTACTGTGCACTTTAAATGCTCATAAAACATAGAAATTTAATTAAATTTAAGCAAAAACCTTAACTAAAGAGTTCTTGTTAATCTAAACATGAAAAGTTGTCTCTTGCACACACACACACACAAAATGTATTTTGATTAATGTTTAAAATTGGTTGTAAATCCTTCAAGTAATCAGTTGGCATTTATGTGTGTATATAAAGTGAAATATTAATGGGTTTTTCTAGCTAAACACTTTTAATAGCAAATTCATTTCAAACTACAATAAATAATTGATTGCTTTTTAACTAAAAAGCCCCCAAAAATAAACCAAAAATAAAATAACAAGACGACAAATGAAACTCATTAGCATTGGGAAACATTTTGAAGCTTAAAGTTAGCAACAACTTGGGTTATTTTAGGGTCAAGTTAAGGCAAAAAAAAAAAAAAAATAAAATGTTTTCTAACAATTATGCATAATTTATGTGACTGCTTCATTTTGGTAGCATAAATCAGAGTCGCAACTGAAAAAAATTAAAAAATAAAAACAAGACTAAGAGAGCTGTAAAACCCATTAACAATTACGCGGTGCGTTTTAATGTTACGGCTGTCGGAGCATTTTTTAAAGACCGCTAAACAGAAAGAAAAAAAAAAAGAACAAAGTAGAAGAAAGGAAACCCAAATGATAACCTAATTAAGCTGCTCACCTTTGGGGAAATTTTTATGCCCAGGCAATGTTTCCTTTAACAATTCCTTTTTTTTTGCTTTTTTTTGGCGGCTGTGGCCGTTTCCTTTTAGCATTGAAACAGGGCAACAACAATAACAATAAACTGGAACTGCCATTACAAGCGAATTACAACAAGAAAATGTCAAACATTTGCGCCCAAAAACTCGACTTTGTCAATGTCCTTGCTCTGTGGCCCATTGTCGATGGCCCCAGCGTGATTACACAAAAGCAGTCAAAAGCGACCAGAAAAAGAAGACCTAAAAACAAAAAAGAAAAGAAAATAATAATAAAAAGGAAAAAAAGAAAAGAAATCAGGCCAGGATACAGACAGACAGACAGACAGATAGACAGCAGCAGCAGCCATACAAAATGGCGGCTAAAATGGGCATTAAAGTTTCATTTGGCCTTGCCCGGAGAGTTGAGCAGCAGCAGTAGCGGCAGCAGCAATTGACGCTGCTGCCAGGATATACAGGACACAGCTCATACCACTAGGATGTGGCTGGGAATGCATACGCGTTTTTAATTTCCCCACAGTTTATCGCTGCTTCCTTTTTCAATTTTTTCAGTTTGGGTTTTCAATCCAGAGGAGTCTCTCTCTGTTTGACTGAGTGAATGCCTGTCCTGTGTCCTGTGCCATTCAATGCCATGCCATTAACTTCCGTTTCATTTGTAGGATACCCGAGCAACTCAGATTCCGACTCAGAACTCACACAGAGCTCTCTGTATCTACAATTTTCTCTCGCTTTGCGGCTTGTAATTGCTAATATCCGCTTTTAATTAAGCAACTTCCTTTACACAGCATTGTGTCCTACGAATTGTAATACACTCAAAAAATGAGGAAGAAAAATAATTGAAGTTGTAATAAATTCAGCAAATATTGCTGCAGAGCTATTTCGGTTGTTAAATGTGATTTTGTGAGTTTTCACAAAACAAAAAAACATTTTTTAAATATGATACAAATATATTTGTCATTTCTGACATTTTAATTTAATTGTGAGAAATTTTTTTTTAACAAGCAAAACACATTTTTTTTTAGTTATATGTTATATAAAAATTAAGAAAATATTTTTTTCAAATTTTATATTTTACTATAACTGAATAAATACTTTTAAATCTCTTAAAATGTAATATTCTACTATTTCGAGTTTTATCGACTCAGGAGCTGAATTCTATATAATTTCAAAATATATATACACTTTTCTTCTCCAAAATTTTTTTTAAACAAAAAAATTACATTTCTTCAAATTTTATGTAAAATAAAAATAAAATAAAAGTTTTTTGTTAATTTTATATTTTCTGTGACGGAATAAATACTTCTAGAGCTCTTAAAGTGTGATATTAAATTTTGAATTCTAATTAAATTCAATATAATTAATTTCAAAATATATCCAAAATATATATATGTAGACTTTAATTCTCCAAAATTTTTTTTAAACTAACAAAACACATTTCTTCATGATTTAAATAATATAAAAATTAAGAAAATATTTTTTCCTAATTTTATATTATACTGTGACTGAATAAATGAAATAAATGTTATATTCTATTTCAAATTCTATCGATTCTGCAGGTATTTAGCTGCTGATTTTAATATTTAATATTTTGGCCAAGTAAATTAATCCCAAATAATTCAAATATATTTATTATAAAATTTTTTTTACACATTATAAAACTAGGTATTTAATTTTCATCGAACTTGATATTTTTTTATAAAAAAACATTCTAGCTCCAACTTTATAAGTTTATAAAATAGTTTCTATTATTTTATATTCATATTTTTGTAGTAGTTTTTAATTAGTTGTGAGCATTTTCTTTTGTATTTTATTTTATTATTATTATTTTTTTTTTTTTTCATAGAAGTATTTTTCATGTTTCCAGCTTCCATTTTCTCAGTGTACTACTCCGGCTTTGGTTTTTATTTTGCTTTGGGCATTGGGATTTCATGCTGTTTGCCTTTTCGTTTTATGTTTATATATATATATTTACATTCATATACTACTATATACATATATATATCTACATTTTTTTTTGGCGCCTTTGGGCAATGACTGTGCATAACAAATTCTTGCCGTGATATTGACCCAAAAAAAAACTTGCTCATAAAACAGCATAATTTATATAAATATATATATATATACACTGCTATATATTTTGATTTTTTCTTTTTGCAAAGTTGTAATTTTTGATTGCCTTAAAGTTGAAAATTTTGTGAACAAACGAAAACTTCAATTAGCATTTGCAACAATTTGCAACAATTTCAAGTACTTTTAGTCTAAATAAACGCATTCAATGGCGCATGAAACAAACCAGAAATAAAACAACAACAATAACAATTGAACATTTGGTGTCCTGTGAGGTCCTTTTGGGCAGAGGGTGTGCGTGTGTGTGTTGTGTGTGTATCAATAAAGTTTCACGGAGCATATCAAGTGCCCTTTTTTGGCCCAGAAGGCGGCCGCCAGTTTGGCGTGTCCTGCACATGTCCTGCATGTCCTGTGTGTAGCCGTAACGTATGCAATCGAAATGTGTAAAACGAGCCGGTGACGATGACCAATAGGAACAACAACAACAACAATAACAACAAGCTTGATTGGGGTCAAATCAACAACAGCAACAACAACAGCAACAACAACAACCCTCAGCAAGCTGCTGCCCGTTTGCCCTTTGACCCCCCAAACAACAACAAAAAAAAAAACAAAATTCTACTGCAATTTTTGCTGTTTGCTGTTTGGGTTGGCTTTGTTTTTTGGTTAGTCGCAATCGCAATGGAGAAGCAAATGGCCAACGCCGTGTCGAAGGGATTGTCAATTGTGGATAAAGGGGAGAGGGGCAGATTGTAGCGGGGTTTTTTGAGGGCAGTGGTGGTAAACAGACGTTGTTCAATAATAAACACAACACACACAGCAAGTGTAGCAACAAAAAACCAAAGTCTAATAAATTTTGTAAGCACGACTAGAAGTTTGCCTAGAATGCAATTTGCAAGTAGCCAAGGAAAATTAAATTATAAAGTAAATTATAAAAATTGAATAGATTATAGTAAAATATTAAAAATTTGCTATCTGAGCTACTTTTAAGATATTTACTAAATTTTATAGAAAACAGAAAAAAAAATTTTTATTTAAAAAATATATTTAAGCTTAAAAAAAATTAAATAAATTTTTCTGTTGGTATTTTATTTCACCATTTTCTGCGCCTCAATATAAAATTTATATCTTCAAAATAATTAAATTTTCTGCGCCTCAATATAAAATTTACATCTTCAAAATTAAACAGTTATATTGTCAATAATATTTTATTATATATTATCAGAGCCTTTAACCCATCCAACAATTTAATCTCTCTAATATGAAAATGCAAGAGTTTTCCTTTGAATTGGGTAAATTTAAAAGGTAAATTTTTTAAATTTAATTTATTATAGTGATAAATTGCAATTTTGCTATCTGCGCAACTATCGAGATTTTTGTTATTTCTGATATTAAACAGTGACAACTCTTTTGATTTTTATAAATATTTTTATTTTCATAAATATAAGATGCATATTTTTGTTGCTATTTTATTTCACTTTTTTCTTTGTTTAAAATTAAAATTTATGTCTACAAAACTTGTTAGTTATATTGTCTGACATTTTTTTTTTTATATTTTATAATTAACTTTAAATACTAAAACCCTTCCAACTGTTTAATTTCTTGAATAGAATCGCAAAATTTTTTTTTAATTCAACGCTTCTGCAAACTAATGCAGAATAAATTGTTTCTGGAAGAATAATATTTAGGAATTATAATTTTATTTAACATTTATCAATAGCTTGTTTGCTGTTTATATTGAAGGTTATAGAATAAATATTTATTTTCTCGAATTTGAATCCAAATATTATGTGAATCTTAATTTTTAAATATGAGCTGACATCGATTGTACCTTTTTGAGTATTTAAGCAATTCTTGGTTGCACTGAAAAGTAAACTATATACCTAATTTATTAACTTCTTTTTAATACCCCTTTCTAATAGCCTATTAAACTCTGTTGCCGGCATTGTTATCAAGTCTCATATACCCTATTTGTTGTGTAACATATAAGTAGCAACTGCTGCACAGCCTGTAGCCAAACATTTGCCACCCCTTCTATAAACCCAATCCCCTTTACAGATTTCAATGTCTGCCTCTGTCTGGGTTACATGGCGCTACAAACAACAAAATAAAAAAAATAATAACAACAAACCTAACGAAGTATTCCTGAATTTGTGGTTAAAAATTGCACAGCAGCCGAAAACGAAAGGTGAAAATTGGCGCAAAAAACAAAAAATAAAAAAAAAATAGCTGCACAAAGGAAAAAATGTGCTCACGAACCGTTAGACGATCTCTAAACCAATAACAACAAAAAAAAAAAAATACAGAAAAAGCTAGGACAACATGTCTGGCACATTGTAAGGCTGTTATGGTTTGTCTATTTTTATTTTTATTTCTTTATTTTTTGTTTTTTACTGCAGCTGTAAATAAATATTAAATTGCTTGCTTGTCAGCGCGTTTGTGGCAGGAAACTATCAACACTAAGTATTATCCTGTGGCCAGGATATCAATCAATTTTAACATACATATATTAAAACCAAACTAATTACAAATAAATTCGAGTTCGAGTTCATGGCAGCAATTTGTTCACACTTAAGCACACAGCAAGTAGGCTCAATTTGTATTTGCGTTTTAAATGACCCAAATGCAACACATGCAGCACATGCCACTTGCCACTTGCCACTTGCCACATGCAGCAGGGCAAAACATGCGGCAGTTTGCTGCTGCTAAGCGGCTTAGCCAAGTTGTTTTGTGCTTGCCCAAAAATGAATGCAAATGGCATGCCAGATTTTGTCCAGCCTTTCGAAATTGAAGCTAGAAACTGCAAGCACACACACACACACACACACACACACACACATATAGAGTTATACTACACACAAATACACACACACACACACACAGTTACATGAACATGCAAATCTGCTGTTGCAGTTACTTTTTGGCAGCTTAAGAGTTGAAAGGTGATTTCAAAATTGCAATTTTATTGCTGTAAAACTGAAATACTAATACTACACCATATACACAACACACACACACGCACACACACTCATTCACACAAAATGGCATTCAATTGAGTGTTAGTTTAATAAATGGAGCTAACTATTTAATCAATTATAAATATATATATATTTTTCATTTAAAGCAAGTTATTACAGAGCGTTGAATTGAGATTATGATTTGATTGACAACTCTATTAATCTGATTGTTTATGAAAGCTAGGAAATTGTAGAGTTATTAATACTGAATTTTTAAGATTAGAGTTAACAAATATTCACTAAAAACTG
The DNA here is from genome assembly GCA_035043045.1 of Hirtodrosophila alboralis. Classification (NCBI taxonomy): domain Eukaryota; kingdom Metazoa; phylum Arthropoda; class Insecta; order Diptera; family Drosophilidae; genus Hirtodrosophila; species Hirtodrosophila alboralis. The sequence continues at coordinate 252,526 of JAWNNH010000457.1, read as the reverse complement.
CTTTAATTTAGACTATTTTCCAGAAATCGCAAGTAAGAGTTTGAGTTTAAAAAAATCCAAATTTCTTAATAAATGGGAAGAACTTATTCAAAATGCAGGATCCTGGAAACAGGATACACTTTTATTTCAAATATTTATTAAAAAATTGAATTTTATTTTATATATTTTGATCAAAAAAATAAAATTGTGAAATTACTATTAAATTGCAATTTTTATTTAAAAGTTGAGTTATTTTAAATTTGCATTTAAAATCACTTTCTAATCATTTTTACGGAATTATTTATTTGATTAAATTTTATTTTGTTTTGGCTTATAAATTTATATTTTTTATGAAGTTGATTCGCTTTTAAAAAAAGTCGCCGTTCGTAGAAGAAAATTTAGAAAATTTATTTATTTTATTAATTTCTGGGTATATATTTATATATTGTATACAAATCACTATTTGCCATTGACATAAAATACTGGAATATTTTATATTCTGCATTATATTCTTTTTAAAATATTTTTAAAATATATATTGATAAATTTTACTGTTTCGTCTTAATATAAAAACAAATTACCTTATAATATAATTTTTAATATGCATTAAAAAAATCATTTTCTAATAAAATCATAAACAATTCAATTCTTAAGGCTAAAATTTAAATAATTTAAAATTTTTGTAAAGAAAATTCTTGTATAATTTATTTGGTATTTATTTTTTTTATTTTTATTATTAAAGTTCATTTAAAAATTCATTTTTTTCATTGGCATAATCAATTCAATTTTAAACTTTAGTTAAAAAAGGTTTAAAAATAATATTCCTCTATAATTTCTTTGCTATATTTATAAAATGATTGTTATCAACAAAATTTTCTATTTATTTTTATTAAATTATTTGAGCTTAAACAGAGCCTAAATCATGTTTCATATCTTAATTATTTTGTTTATTTTTCTAATAGAATATTTGCTGCATTTTATAGAGTTTATTTTATTTAATTAAAATTTCAACAATTTCAATTAAATTGTTCGGCTTTAAATTTTCTGTCTAGTGCCCAAAGCTAAACATAATTGCAGGTGCATTGACCGTCCAAGCACTTTGTACTTAGTTTCTCTATATATTTCTCTCTCTCTCTCTCTATTTCTCTATAGTTTATTATCACCAGTTGCATTTGCTTTATTGCTACAGTTTCAGATACTTTTCTACTTTTGTGTTTTATTTTTATTTTGTTGTATTTTGTGGCGCTGAGCGTTGAGTTTATTGTGACAAGCGGCTCACACGCCTTTCGCATATCTAGGGCTTCTTTCTACTCTCTTGTTGCATGTTGCACATTGCTTCTTGGTTGTCTTGGGAATTAAGCACTAGACACAGCTATATAAATAAATCTGGAAAAATAAACTGAAAGCTGATACTCGAAAAGCACTCGTACTTACTGAGGATATCACATTGTAAGTAAAGACAATAATAACAACAAAGTAATAATGTTGAAGTTAGCGAAGGTAACCGATTGTTGAATACTCGACTTTTAATCGGGAATATTGGAATATTAAATGTTGAATTTTTTTAGGGTTTAAAATTGGGCAGATTTTGTTTATTTAATAGACTGCGTGTAAATGAGATAAAATTTGATTTTTTTATGAACTTTTCCAGTTATATCTTTGATAATAAAATAGAAAGATTTTTCTTATTTTATAGTCTTGGTTTGGACGCGACAAACCCTGATTTTTCATAAACTTTTCTAGCTATATCTTAGATAATTAAAATAGGAATATTAAGTAAGTAAAAATCGAAAATTTTTTCACTTTTTATAGTCTTTTCTTGGACGAGAAAAACCTTGATTTTGTATTAATTTTTCAAACTATATCTTAGATAATATTAATAGGAATATTAAGTGTCAACTATTTTTAGGATGAATATTGAAAAGATTTTTCTTATTTTATGGATTTAATGTCGAAGAGACAAACCTTAATTTTTGATCAATTTATGTGTTTAATTTTCGAAATATATATTTTATATTAACTACAGAAATTGAATTTATATGAAAGCACGTTGCATAAACTCAATATACACTGCGTTGGCTTTAAGAAACGAATATATCAATGCCACAGTCTGTCTGTCAACGTTGTTGCAGTTAAATCTAACACTTACTGTGCAACTCTACCTCCCCCTCTCTCTACCATTTTGTCTATTCCTCACTCTGTGGCAGCTGTCACCTGTGGCACAGGTAGCACAAACCATTTATTGCCTTGGCAGCACCAAACCAACAAACCAAACAACCAACTGTTGCTGCTGTTGTTGCTGCTGCTGTTGCTGCTGCTGCTGCTGTTGCTGCTGTTGTTGCCTGTCGGCACTTTTTCAGCAATTACTCAGCTTTACGATTCATTAAATCTTTATGTCGCCAGCATAATGGATTAAAATTGCAGCAGCAACATCATTCTGGCCAGGATAACTACCTAACTCCAACCATCTCCAAACTGATCCTGGTGTAATGGAGTGCAGCTAATGGCACACGGCGTTTAAACACAAAAATCTCTCTCTCTCTCTCTCTCTCGGTCTTTCTCTAACTTTCTGTGTGCGAGATAGAATTGCAAATGATAATGCAAATGTTGAGTTAAACAAGAAAAGAAAAAAAAATAGAATAAAATAAAATAAAGAACCCCAGCAATACGCAAAGTGGACAGCACAAATATTTGCCAATTTAGTAAGCCAGCGGCATGGAAAAAAAGGTGGCAAAAAGGAGGCGCAGGATATAAAGTAGCCAGAGACTTGTATTTTTTATTTTTTTTGTGTAGCACAAAATTTGTTGCATAAATTTGAATATTTTTTTTTTTTGGTGTCTCGCAGTGAATTTAGAGATGAGCTGGAAATGATAAAAATAAGGCGATATTTTTTTTAATGCAATAGCATAAATAGTTTTAAGGCTTAAGCTTTTTGTTAATTTAAAAGAATTTTTTTTATAGGAAATTTTTTTTTAAAGAATTTTAATTGTTATATAAAATTTTTGGTTTACTTTTTGCTGTGGAAAATTATTCGTAAACGATAAAAAAAAATTATAAAATATCAAATTAAATTTATATTGATTTATGTTTGTCAACAAATTAAGTTTTTTTATACAAATAATAAAAATATGAAGGCAGATTATAATGTGTTTATAAGGGTTTTAACACTATGATACATTTAATATTGAGCAAAGTTATTTTTTGTATTTTTTTGATGTGAAAATAAATCAAATAATTTTTGATTTTAGTGTTCAACTATTTCTTGCGAAATTTTTTCCCCAAATCTAAAATTTCGGTTTTTTTGTGACACTCTTTGGATCTGTTGGCTTTTATTAATTGTTAAATAATATAAAATAAGTAGTTGTTATATTTATTTTTAAATATTGAGCACGCCTTTCAGTGATTGCATTTTAGTCTATAAAAAAATAAGTTTTGATTATTAAAAATCATTTAAAAGTTGTGCAAAGAATAATAATAATGTGTGGAAAGGGTTTTCTTACTTATTTATATTTATTTTTCCATGTAAAAATAATTTATGAGCTGAGTGTTTAACTATGAGTTTTAATTAATTTATAAAAAACTCAAAATAAATGGTTGTAATATTATCTTTTGAATGCAGTTTGAACAGGCCTTTCAATAACTGCATTTTTGTTCCATTAAAAAAATTTCTTTTGATTTTTAAAAATCCCATAAAATTTGAATATTTTCAATAAACCTATTTAATTATGATAAATCAAAAAAGGGAAAAAATTAAAAACGATGTTAAAATAAATTAAAATATAAATATTATTAGAGTTGAAACAGAAAGATTGATTTAAAAATTAGTTGAGTATAGAAGTTGGGAATTATTCTATTTTATTTTATATACCAGAAATGGCAAAAAAAATGGAAAAATTTTTAAATGCAGTTTGAATTAATAGAAATTTGAAGCTTGGGCTTAAATTCAAGCACTTTAAAAATAAATACTCCTTGAATGGGAAACTCAATTTTAGCTATAAATTGGAATATTTCCTTTTAGCTCTCTATCGTTTATTTAAGTTTATATCTCTAAATGAAATGTGAGCTATAATGGAAATGGCAAACACATAATTCATGACACGCTGCATAAAATACAATCATAGTTTAGTTAACAGGGAACAAGGAACAGCACTAAGGACTAAGGATACTAAGGATACTAAGCCACAAAGCATTTTGTGTTATTTGCTGCACCACTCGAAAAATCTATGCAAATTTTGTTGTTGTTTGAATTGTGGGTGTGTTTGGGTTGCTCAAAGGGGTCAAAGTTGAACTGGGAGACACATACATACAATGGACACTGTGTCAACGTAGTATTTTCATGTAAAACTACAATTTTTGTGCCGTTCTAGAGAGGGGGAAATTCAGGGAAGTTGCACATAAAGACAACTTAATGTTGTTGTTGTTGTAATTGTTGTTGTTGCGTAATCTGTTGTGCCCATTGGGGGATCTTAATGTTGTTGTTGTTACTTTATTTTTCGGCCCCGAACAATGTTATTATGCTTGTTGCCATTATTTTATTGCCATGCCTTGCCTTGCCGCCCTGGCCAAAAGACTATAGACTATACTATGCCATTATCCTGGTCCTTTAACACGAAAACTCCTATGTAATTTCATTTCATTTGTGTACACACACACAGACACATACAACAATTAACTTTTTGAACTTGGCCCCATGGACTTTTAGCTCACATGTTGCGCAGCCTTTGAAGGGTCTCTTCTTACACCCAAAAAAAAAAAAAACAAGAATCACAAAAAAAGATAGAAAAAATCCTGCTTTGTGTACAAATTTGCTATTTATCGCTGCCTGACAATCGATAGTAAGTGTGTGGCAGCAGAAGCCGATAACACACACAGTCTCTCTACGCATTTTTCGTACACAAAATACAAACATAAAATTAAACATTTGCCTTTTGCCACAGACAAAATGCGTTGTTAAACATGTTTTTGGGGTCAATATCATAAGCCATGATAGTTCTAAGCCCACAAAATGTTAGACAAACACTTTTGCTGACATTAGAAGAATATATAGAGGGGTATTTCGGGGTCTGGTCACAAAAGTCCATTCAATGCTCCCCGCATGTGTAATAGACATTGTAAATGTTCCACCTTCATATGTGTTTGTTTTTCGGACGGGGGTGGGCTTTTGTGCCATAAAAAGTGAAAACCACAACAATTGCATTTTCTCGTCTCAACAAGGATATTTGTGTATGTGTGTGTGTGCTTATATTGTCATTTATGTTGTATCCCTTTTAATGCGACCCCAAAAAATTAGTTTTTATTGTCACACGAAAGGAGGCAAAGAGACTATCTGGAAGTCAGACAACAGATGCCAGTTTATTTTCAGTTCTGTACAGTTATTAGGCTTTGCTCTCTCTCTCTCTCTCTCTTTTTATATATACCTTTATATATTTATTTTTACAAATTCAGTTTAGTTCTATATACTATAGCCGTTGTGTGTAATTTTGTGGCCAACTTTGGTTTTTGTGGCTTATGATTTTGATCAGCTAAATTGTGCCACAACAATTCACAAAACATTTTATTTTGGTTTTTTTTTTGTATGGGTCTGACCATTTAATTGTTGACTAAGTGGATATAGTTGACACTAGTTTCGATTATAGTTATTATCGATAAAAGTAAATGTGTATTAATGTATAGGGAATAGTTGAACAAAAGTGCTTTTTTGCTGCTCTGAAAAGTAGGCAAGGAAATTTGGAGTAGCCTTATTTTGCTGCGCTAAAATGTAGGCAATGCAAATTATAGTAGAACCAAGCAGGACAATCGATTGCACTGTCGATACTATCGATAACTGTCTTTATTGCATTCTTGCATTTTAGACATTTTTAAAAAATATATATATATTTAAATGTGATATTTTTAAACTTTTTTTATTCAGTTAAAGTTAAAAAAGAGTGTGTGACATTATCGATAATATCGGTGTTTGTTTATGTATGTGTAAAATACAAATGGCTTAAATTTAAAAAGAAAATTAAATAAATTTTATTTTTCCTAAACAATTTTTGTATTTCCCTGCACAACTTTTGAAATGAAACTGAAAAAAGTTTGAAAGGCTCTATATATAGTATCGAATGGTGTTTATAAACTCAGTGTGAATTTATTTCAGAAGCAAAACATTTAAAAAACTTAAATAAATTATATGTAGCGATACTTAATTTTTAAGAATATATCCTCATTAAATAATAAATATATAAAATTTATTTATAATTTTTTTCTGTTACAGTCGCAGTTTAAATCAAACAATTTTTTTTTGTTTAAATCAGTGAATTTTGCCAGCTTAAGTTACATTGAGTTTATTTCAGTATCTAAAAACTAAAAATATAATTAAATTCTATATAGAAACTCTTATTCAATAATAAATATAAATAACATATATAATAATTTTTTTCTGTGACAACCTCATTAAAAATCGAATATAAAAAAATTGTATTTAATATTTATTTTTTTTTTATTATTAAATTTTGTTAGCTTCTCTAAAAACATCCTTGCTAATTTACCAAAATTTTTGTTTATATTTAAATAATTTTCTCCGCCCAATATTTGACAGACTTTAAGCAGCCAGCTAGTTGTTAAATATATAGTATGTCAGCTACAGTAGATAATTTGATTTGCTAATAAAGTTTAATCTTGGTTACAGCACACAAAAATGCAAATGACATTCGACTTTAAAACTTCACTCCAAGTCCCTCTCAGCTCCCCTTGAAAGCCAACCTAAACCTCTAACCAAAAAATGTTTGCCACTCGCGCCCTCCGAAAAGCGTTAAATTTATTTATTATCATTGTCAGCGTCATCATTTGCGCCAAGTGTCATTGGCAGCGAGGCAGCATGGCAGCCAAACAGCGGCAGCAACAACAAGAAACAAGGCGGCAACATGCCACAAAATGACAAAACGTAGCGAAAAAAACAAAAAAAATTAAGAGGCAGCAACAAGAGCCTCACAATTTGCGTATGCCACACAAATGACAATCAAGTTCAAAGCTAATGGCCAGGGCGTTTTTTTTTTTGTGTTAAGGATACAACAGAGATATATACCAAACTGTGAAACTCACAGAGAACACGAATCGAACAGCGTCGAAAAGTGATGCAAATGCGGCAAAGTGTGGCAAGTAGCTAAACTGCTTGGCATAGTCAACAGGAAATAAATGTGATGACTGTCGTAATGTTGAACAATGAATACCCTTTTAAAAGGTAACAAATAAGGGTAGGTTTAATTTTTTATTTAATCCAAAGAAATATATAAATTGTCTAACCGCTGAGTAAGATAGGGAATATATCTGCAAAAATTAATAGTTGAAAGTTCACGAATTAATTAAATATAGCGTTAACTAATTTATTAAATATAAACAAATTTTAATTACACTTCGAAACGACATCTCTTGCATTTTTACGCTCAAAATATATTGATAAATTAAAGTATAAATAATTGCGTACGATTTAATCAAATTTAGCATTTGTATTTTGTTGAAATATTAACAAATGTTAATGCCCCTTAAAATTGAACTAGTTCAAACTTTAATGCTCAAAATGAACTGCAATTAAAATATTTATTGTTAAATTATAGTACAGAACAAAATGTCATCATTTAATTTACAAATTACAGTGTAAATAAGTCTATATTGACTTTGGCTAATTTTATTAAATGGAATCAATATATATAACAGCGCTTTGAGCCCAATTATCAATTTCTACATTTACGAGAACCAAACAAAAAAAGAAAAAACTTTAGACCTAACGTTTTTGTGGGAAAAAAAATTTAATTTGATATTTAAATTTAGCATAAATAGTTTTGCCACAAAAAGTTTATTTATTCAAATCATATTAATATTTTTAAACTTCTAACTTTTTCAGTTGACAGATTAAATATCTAAAAATTGAATATTCTGATTTATTCAGTAACACTTAAATTTTACCAAGCTTTTTCTGTATTAAATATAAAAATTATAATATTCTAATTTTTTGTAGTCCGTGTCGACTGATGGCTGATTAAATAAATATTATGAATCTGTTCTATATATGATAATTGAGATAGCATATTTTTGGTTAATAAAAACAAAAAGCTAGTACTACATAGACATATATAACAATTGATATATATGGAACAACTATTAAATTTTGTAATCCTTTTTATTCTTTAATGCTGCACACATTTGCTGACATACCTCGAATACCCTTTATGAAAGAGTATAATGAAATCAAAAACAAAGACCCAGGCATAGAGGGGGTGGGTGTTGTTGGTGAGGGTGTTCTTGTAATATGGGCTCTGGGAGAACTTGGTTGGACTTCTTATAGAGGCTGGTGGCTGCTTTTGCCTTCTGCAGCCTTTAGAGGCGACCAGAAATAATGTACGCATTAATTCCTCATTTAAATTCAACGGCGCGTACGACGCATTAGTTGCGTCAAAAGCAAAAAAACAAAAAAAATACAGACGAGTAAAACCAAGCAACCCTCCAGTTGGTTTTACTATATATAAGACTATATATATATGTATGTGTATGGTTATATAGGTATATATATAGCATATATTTGGGGGGCGACACTTTCTTTGCTGCTGCTGTTGAATTTTTTGTCGCTTTGAAGTGTTTCTCGATTGCTTAAAAGCAAATTCCGTTCGTTTCTGTTTTTTTTTTTTTTTGTATTATTTTTATTTTCTTTTTGGGCGAAAGTGATCAACTGTCGTGCTGATGTCCTGTGCTTTGCAGCTGTTTCCTTGTTTCCAAACTACTTATGTGTAAGGATATTGTTGTTGTTGTTGTTGTTATTCCTGTTGCCTGCTTGAGCAGTTGGCAACTTTTTAAATTAGCATAATGCCTGAAATTATGCAACGCCTTTTGTGCCCCACAGACACTTGAGTTGCTGTTGTTGTTGCTGCTGTTGTTGCTTTTGCTGTTGCTGTTGTTGCTGTGGCACTTTAAGTGCACTTTGCACGCCCCAAAACAAACAACAAAATGCATCAGCTGGCAACAACAACAACAACTAACACAGCTGGAGACATTGTTGGGTCAAAAGAACACCCAGAGAAGTAAATCAACGCATTACACTTTGTAATGTGGCTTTTAGTGGATATACTTGTATATATATATAAACATAAGTATATATAGATATATATACATGGCTGTGTATGTGTGTGTGTGCATGTCAAGAGCACTGATAATGCCAATAATTCAATTATCCTGCATCGTTTGCCTTGCCATGCTGCCAAGTCAACTGCAAACCCCTGTCCCTCTCCCTCTGACTTTGGCTTATTGTTATTGTCAAACCAACTGACTTGCTGATATTGTTGCCATTACTTGTTGTTGTTGCACTTGTATTAAGCACTTCACTTAGCTGACAGCCAGATACTTAACAAGCAGCAACAACAACAATACAAGCAACAGCAGCAGGAGTAACTTGAAGGAACTCTGCTCAGCAGGACATAAATGAAAACAATTGTTGCAATAACTAATCCTAAAACTCAGCTACTGTTTCACATTTTCATGTCCTCAGATAATTACAAATGACCAAACAGGGTGTTTTTTCGTGAATAAGCTACATATTAGGGTATTAATAAATTTGACAAATGCAGTTCGTGAATTAATAAAGAGCAGACGGGCTTAGTTTAGTGATTTAATTTGCCTTACTTTAATATTTAATTAATCTATGCAATAACTTGTACATAAAATTTGTAATTAAAAATTAAAAAATCTTTTGTAAATTTTGTGCATAAAAACTTTGAACACTTGGCATATTAAGGATAATTAATTTTTTTTTTTTAGTTATCATTATTTAAATTAATCATGACTTTCTTTTTTTCTCCTTTTATTGATGTCAAAAACATTAGTAGTATATTCTCTATAAATGGTTTTATTAGGACCGTCAAGCTGTCGTAAAGAATGTTGTGGTCATCATTTGTTACATTTTAAAATGAAAAAAAGAAAAATATATTAAACTTGTGAAACTTCTGTGGCTTATATTCTGACAGCAAAAGCCAATTGAGAATTATTAGTTCAAAGGTGTGCAATAGTCATGTATTTTTATTTTTTATTTTTTAAATTTATTTAATTTTTAGAACAATCTGCACTTAAGACTAAAAATGGGCAGCTATTCTTAATAAGTTGAAAAGCACGCCAAATCTATTAAAATGACTTTTTTTTATTTATATATATTTTCTGTGGGGTATATAATTTAATTTTTAACTATGTTAAAATTGGAATTTAATTTAAAATTCTTAAAGTGTAAAAATTGTACTGCTCTGCTGTTTAACTTTTGAATCAAATTCGCAGAAAAATATCTTTGAAAGAATTTAAAAATTAATCAATTTGCCAATTAGCTCTAAAAATACCTAAAAAAAAAATCAATAAAATGTTGTGAAATCAATTTCGAATTAGATTTAAATATAAAAAACATATATGTATATGTTTAGCTCAGCATTTTAATAATATATTTTAATTATATGTTTATATAGATATATTATAAAATACTTAAGTTACAACAAATATTTCGAATTAGATATTTGATTTATTTTTTCCAAGAAATTATAATAATTATGCAACTGATTTTTATCTTTTCTTTGCTTTGCTATCAATAAAGTCTAGTTTAGTCACCCTGTATATAGTGGAAAATGCTATTAAAATTGATGTGAACTTGTCTATCTCTCAATTTCTTCCCCTCTCTCTTTCTCTGTATTCTCATTCTCAGCTGGATATGTCTGTCTTCGTCACTTTCTATATCTCCCCTCTCACTCTCCCTCTGTTTGGGTGTTGTTTTTGCTGCTTAAAAGCTTCTTAAATGGTTAAGATTAAAGTGCCTGGTCATACTGGGCAAATGCTGACGACATTAATTGTCAGCATAATTTCATTACGTTTTCGTTCATTAAAACTTTCAAAATGGCTGAGGCCCCCAAAGAGACCAACAAAAACGAAAAGCAAAAAGCAAAAAAAAAACGAAAAAAAAAAGAAATTACAAGAAATGCCGAGCACATCCTATGGGGCTTATGAAGCGAAGCTCTCTGGAATTATGGCTCATTAAATGACATAATGCAGAGGGGAAAAAAAAGATATACCCAAATGTGGGCGTATGTGGGCGTGTCTATAGCTACATACATTTCATTTGAGTTAGCAGCTGTTTTACGCCGTAACGCAAATTCTAACCGCAAGGCTAAAAATCTCAACTCCGCCTGCTGCGTTTGCTAATATCTTTCTAATACACAAGCACGCACTTACACATACAGAAGCCCAGAGCTCACAGGAGTCTGACTGCTTCCCCTCTAAGGACATGTGCCGCATAATAGCCTTAACAAGATTTTTTGGCATAGTCTTCGACGTGTTTCTTAACTGCCGCTGCGTCTTTTTCAATTACACACATAATTAAATATGTTCCGCCTGCCTTTTCTATCTCTATCTATCTCTCTATTGCCATCTCTATCTATATTACTATTGCCATCTTTACTTTGGCATCCCGCGGGCCTTTCCCCAAACAGCAAACATCACACACATCTCGACTTCAAAAATCTGTCCCAATTGTGCGATAGACTCAAAAGTCTACTTTAGCTGCTTCTATCTACATTTTGTAGATTTTAATAAACATGCTGATAATTAAATTTAATCGCATGCTTTTATTTAACATTAGCATAGCATACATTTGGGCGCACATGTGTGTTACACACACATCCACACACACACTCTCCTAAGTACTTTTCAAATGGCAAACTGTGTATTTGCTGTGTGCGCCCAAAAATTCAATTTCATTTCATTCCATTGCCAAACGCTTAAAGCCTGCTAAAATACAAAAAAAAATATAAAAGATTTTTTGGTTGGGATTTCGAATTCTATGCAAACATTTTGTCTACTTAGTTTACTTAAATTTATTTGCATAGGCTCATTGTGCTCTTTAATAACATCACAAAATGCTTGAGAGTTGGCAAACAATTTGTGGTTGGATAATTGCATATACTATATATATATATACAAAGATATATATAAAGTGTGTATATTTAAATGAATGTGTCTGTTAAAGCAATTTTGGCTGATTTAGCTTTATGTAAAATACTTATAGTCTTGCATTAATGACAGCTTAAAATTATTAAGAACATTTAAATAACAAAAAAAATTAAACTCTTGCATTTATGACAGCTTAAAATTTTTTAAATTAATTTTATTAACAAAAATTTGTTATATTTGTATAATAAAATAGGTTGAATTATTTAAGCTGCATATTTATATTCAAATTCATATAAATATAACAGAGAAAGATATTCAAAAACTTTATTTAAAATGAAAATTCAGAAAGTCTATTTTATAAAAAATTTAATAAATTTTAAATAATTTGAATTGTTTAAGCTGCATAATTCTATTTAAATTTGTATAAATATAATAGAAAAAATATTTCAAAATTGTATTCACAATTTCATTAATTAACTTCAAAGAAAAAGCAGTAAAGTCTATTTTGAAAATAGTAGTATTTGTGAATATAATTAAATTAAATATTCAATGAGTACTCACCTGTATTCCAACATATTTTTTAAAATTTTACAGCTTGCTAGAAATTATAAAAAAAAAAGTGAAAAATCAATATTTATTATAATCAATTTTTAGACTAAATACGCCCAAGTTACATATCAAAACAATTTTGGATATATATCTTTAATTAAAATAAACTAAGCTAAAATCTTGCTCAAAAAATATTATATAAATTCCAAGGAACTGCTTTAATAATAAATAAAAAAAATTAAATTAAATTCGCCTAAGTTGCCTATTCTTAATTATAATAAACTAAACTAAAATCTTGCTCAAATAAAATATTTTGTCAATTCCAAAGAACTGCTTTAATAATAAATTTCCCAATCATTTTTTTACATATCATTTTTTTCCCATATTTCTATATAATTATTACCACTAAAACACAACAACAATTTTTTCAAGCTGAGTTTTGTTTAAAAACATTTCCTGCTCATTTGCAAATAAATCACAAGAACAAAAAGTAAAAGCTAAAAACAGAGAGAAATTGTCTGGTTTTTTTACCACATGAAAATAAATACAATTTTGTACGTTTAAATAACCGCAATGAGTTGAAAATAGCGACAGCAACTGCGAAACTAGAAACAGGAACCAGGAACATAAGTATAAACAGGACAATTCCGTTTTGAAAAGAATCAGGCAACAGAAATAAGTATAAACAGGACGACAACTGTCAACGTCTTAAGCTAAAAACAAAAGTTGAAACGGAAATGAAAACCGCAATTTAAGACCACAAAAAAAATAAATAGAAATAAAAGCGACAAAAAAAAATATATATATGTATATATGATGACAGGCAAACATACGGTTAAATGAACGCAAAGGAAATTAGGGAATTATATTTTTGTCTTTCTTTCTTTTTTTTATGGAATCCAACTTATGCCATAGATTTGGCCATTTTGGCTCCTCGTCTCTACTTTCTGCACTTGCCACATAAATTGCTAGCAAAAAGTGTGCAAAAGTATTTCGCACTTATGTACACTTAAACATATATATAACACACAATAAGAGAGAACGAAAAGTTTGGGTTTGCTAAGGATTTAATACTCTTTTTTAATAAAAATAAAAAAAAATTGGAAATTTTGGTCGCAGGCGGCGAAAAATCTAACTAAATAATAATCAATATATAGCGGCATAAATATATTTAAAAAAAATAGCTAAAGGTTGCCATAAATAAGAACAAAAACTCGTATAAAACTCAAATAAAAAAATAGCTAATAGTTGCCATAAATAGGGACAACAATTCATTTAAGCTATATAAAATTTTTTAATACATATAATTCATTTTTCAATCGATTATTTAAATAGCTAAAACAACTTTGTACTATTAAAATAAAGAACATTTTTGCATTCAAATTAAATAAATTATTTCATTATTAAAATAGAAATTTAAAAGGAAAAAAAATTTATAAAATTGTCAACACATTATAGAAAATATAATTTTATTCAGAGTCCAATCCTTATATAAAATAATTTTCTATTGAGATTAGGTAAATTTATATATACTTAAGAAAGTCTGTATATCCATGAAATACCTTGGTTTTAATTATGAAATATTTAATAATGACAAAAAAAAATTGTGTAGAAATTTTTTAATTAAATTTGCGCAAAATTTCTTCACTTTACCAGCAAAAACTTTTTATGAATGAAAAAGACTTTTCTTCGGTTCAATTTTCAAAGAAAGCAATTAAATACCCAAAGCGCCATATTTCGCTATAAATTCATAATACTCTTTTTGTAAGGGCATATATAAAAGGACATCAACATTACAAATAAATTTCTATTAAATACAAATGAGCAGCGTAGAAAGGCAAAAAAAAAAAGTTTTTATGCCGCTGGCAAAAAAGTTTTTTCTAGGGCCACATATCAGCAAGCTTATAGATTGATACCCACCCAAAAAACTCAACAACAACATAATCAGATATATATATATATAGTAAATAAACATATATACACTAATACACACATTTTGCGCACTCCCCTTCAACCTGTCAGGATTTTTGCAACTTTTTGCCAACAATAATTATGTTGATTACAGGCAAAACGATAAATATAATTTTTGTTTTAGTTTTTCGCATTTTGTTGTTCTTTCGCATTCGTTTAAAGAGGGGCTTTTCGCTTGAATATGAAACTGTATTTATTTTATTAAGTACGCAAACATAAATAGCAGAATAATTTGCTGTATTCTAACACAAATTTTTGCCCAGAGGCTGCAATTAAAATGCTTTATACCATTTTACATTTCATGTTTTTACAATAACACAACAATTTTGGCAGACAAATCAACGCAAAACATAAATAACAAACATCACTTTTGACGCCACAAAAATATGCAACAATTTCTATATAAAATATTTTCTGCATTGTTGTCCTTTTGTGTGTAGGAGTTTAGTCCGAAAAATTGTTGTGGCTATATTTAAAAGTTATTTGTTTTATATACCCACAAGCATTTCAAATGTAATTTTAATTGTGGCAATGAATAATCTATTTTGAATGTTGATTTAGATTGTAATCAACATTTAAAATAGATTATTAATAGATCTCAAAATGCACTAAACGATGGCATAAAGTAAATAAACAATAGAAATCGAAAATTGAAATGGTGGAAAGAAATTTTTCTGTTTAATAAGTTCTGCAAAATGTGCACAAAATAAATGAGAATTGTTTTAAAATAAATACAGTAACAAAATGATGGTTTTGCAATTACAGAAATTAAGTTTTTCATTATATAAAGAAATTGTCATTCTTACTAAAATATTTTATTGGCTTAGAGCAAAAAAAAAAGAAAATAAAAGTTTTCTAAAATAATTTTTATTTTTTCCACTACAATAAAAGTCTTATCCATTTAATAAAATATATAAGACTTTTGTCTATTATATATTTATATCTATTTAATAATATTTAATATATTTATTATCTATTAAATAAAATATATAAGACTTTTATTTATTTTAGAGCTATTTAATAAAACATATAACTTTAAAGTTCAATTAATTTGTTACATAAATTTACAGCTTTTCTGCTTTTAACAAAGTTGACATTTAATTAATTAGTTCATTTGTTTGAGCACAATTAGCAACTCTAGCTTAGGCTTAAATAATTAATATTTTAATATGCAATTTAATGTTAATTGCCTGTGTATATATTTACATTTTTTTCCTTTTTATATTTAAAAATTTGTATTTTAAAATATTCATATTATAAAAAGCCTGAACACCTTTATAAAATTATATTAAATATTTACACAATTTGTTGAAAAATTGCATTTATTTGTAAACAAAATAAAAAAGGAAAGCAAAGCATAGAAAATTTATTGTAATTATAAAAAATATGCAATAATTTGCACAAATAAATTTTTATTTATTTTGTGGTCAATTTATGGTAAAATTTTATTTAATTTTTTTTTGATATTGATTTTTTTTGAATAGATATTTCTTATTAATATATTTTTTTTAATATTCAATTTAATAGTTTTTTATGTTGTTTATTTAGTTTTTTAATATGTTGAGTCAACATTGTTGGTAGAATTATTTATTTTAATATTTTTAAGTAGTTTCAAGCTGTTCAATTAACTTTAGATATAGGAAGGAGTGAGTATATAAAACAAATAAAATATTCCAAAAAATTGCTTGATTCCATAACCGCAAAACTGCATACAGAGTATTTTAAAGTCTGTTGCAATTCATTAGCTTTCTATAGCTTTGTCTGCTTCATTGGTATTCAGTTGACTTGGTCAAAAACTAATTAGCTTTAAACGTAGTTCAGTTTGTTATACAATACAGTCTCTCTCTCTCTCTCTGTCTCTCTGTCCGTAATCTATTGGCAAACAGCTTTCAAACACCTGAACATCAATCAGTGGCTAGAAGCTGAGTTGTTGCACTTGCCACACACAGCATGTGGCATGTGTGTGTAGTTTACCTATTTGAGTTGTTGTTGTTGTTGGCTTTTGGCCAATTTTGAAAGTCGCGTTTCTAATCTTTGGTATAGCTCAAAATACTGTTTTTGGCCCCCGCGTGATTTGTTTGCTTTGGCTTTGCCCCGTTGGCGTTGGGGCGCATAACTCAAAATGCCATTGCTGATAGCATCCTGCAGGATATGGTGGCAAGGCTCAGTCTTTTAGTCTCTCAGTCTACAAAAGTCTCAGCTGGCATTTGCATTTGTTTGTTTATGTTTTTTTTCTTTTTGTCAGTGGCAGTGTTTAAACAATATATCAAAATTTCCTAAAGCAGGCAACATTGCCATGCAATGCATGTTACATTTTATTTAGATTTCTGCACAAGGATAACGCTGCATTGTCTGACTGTTGCTGCTGCTGCTGTTGGCCAGGAAATGGAAGCTAAGTGCAGCAGCCGCACATTAATCATGTACTCTCTTGCCACACTTCCCCTGCACTGTAGTGGATACACTTGCAACGTGTTGAGACGCCAACGCCAAAGCGCTGATTCATAAACCATTTATAGTTCTCTCTATATATATTTTTTTTTCTATTTTTTATTCTATATTTTTCTTTTTTGTGTTCTTGAGCTCGTAAATCGCACACGCAACTTGTTTGGCGACTTGGAAGGGTTAAGAAATTTATGTGTTGCAATTATTTTCTTGAAATAACACTTAAAGTGATTTACCGACCTTATAAGGGAAGGTATTGTGTGGTTCCCATAATATGAAAGCTAAATAGCAAACCTAAGCAAATGTGGAATGCACACTAAGAATTCTTATACTCTTCCCAACGCTGCTTGGCTATTTATTCCAGCTCATTGATTTTACGCATTTTTGCATTGCACTTAATAAGATTTGTTAAAAGGAATGAAAAGGGTCGTCCTTCGTATCATCCCAAAAAATACAAAATATAAACGAGAAATATTACAAACCATAATGTTGTTGTTCATGTGTGTGCAATTTGTGGTACCTTTAAGTGGCTGTCGATTTACCTTTTTAACCCCCCTTTTAAGCCCCCCAAAAACCTCTCCTTAAATTGTTACAACAATATGAAGGGGGGCAAAAGGGTCTTAAAGCTGCCACATGTTGCTGTTTGCCACGTTTTATAGTAAAGGCATGCAATGACATGTTGCCTTATTGAAACTGATGCGACGCCCACATTTTGTGGACTTGGAGAAGCAGGTGAAAGGTGGCAGGGGGCGTGGCAGCAACTCGAGTCGCGCTTGTTTGCCACACACACAGCCTTTAATACAAGTGTTGTCAGACAGTGTTGGTAAAGGCTACACTTGCAGAAATATTGGTAAAAAATATTGGTTTTAAATCTACCAAATCTATTAAAAAGCTTAGGCATATATTTAAAAAATTAATTAAATTGTTTTCATAATTACACAAGTTTATAAATTAAATTTTTTATCAAGGGCGCTGGGCTCTCATTACATTATTAATATTTTATCTTTTTATTTATTATTTTTTTCTATTCTTTTATTTATTTTTAAGTTGAGGTAGAGAGAAAAAAAATTTAGGGATTGAATTTGTTAGGCTAGCGATATGAATTTTTCTATTAATAATTTATACTGATTTTTAAAAATAAATAATTTTACTATTTATTAAAAATAAGTTGCTTTTAAATCTTAATATCTTTGTATTGGATCTTTGTATTGGAATTATGAAAATTTAATTTTATGCTAAATATTCCTAATATTTTATTTTTTTTATGAAACACCGTTCCATTATTTTTTATTTTTTGGGGTATTAATTTTAGGATGAGATTTTACTTAATATTTGTTCTATTTTGTTTATTTTCGAAAATATGATTAATTCTATTACTTTTTTATTTTTATGGTTTTCATTTTAGAAAGAGATTTAACACAACATTTCCTTGTATCTTATTAATTTTTGTAAATACAATTAATTTCAATATTTTTTCATTTTTAGAATATTAACTTTAGGATGAAGTTATTAAATTATTTTATGCATTATTTTTATTAATCGGTATTTTTTTTATTTATTATATATACTTACAATATAAATCTATAATAAATTTTATTTTTTTTTTTTGTATTTGTGATTTGATTATTATTATATTGTTGAACGTTATACTCTTTCTACGATTACGACATATTGAAATTCAATTTATTTCCATTTTAAGCCTTAGAATTGATTTCATGAATGCAAACACAAACTTAATGTTTATTAAAATTCTGTAATGCAATATTTACTAAGAAACTTTATCAACTCTCTAAAAAAATTTATTAAAAGCAATTTAAAGCTGCCCTTATCAACAATTGACAAACTTTGCGACTTCACAGTTTAATCAATTCCAAAGACAACATTTCTTTTGCCAAGTGTATCAAACTGCCTATAGACTGCTGGATAAATTGGAAAGGGTATGATGTGCTGTTTGTGCCAAAAGTTGCCATAAATGCAATGATGGCCAACAGAGCGTAGAACAAAGCGATGTCAGAGCAGAGGCCCAGCCAAACAAACAACAAAAACAACAAAAACAAACTAAGTGCTTGTAGTTGAAGTGTGTTGCTGTTGTCGCTGCTGTTCCTGTTGCTGATGTTGCTGCTGTTGCACAACCAATAACACCAAATAACAACAGCAACACCAACAACAGCAACACATCGTTTTATCTGCCCGTTTATGGTGTACTTCATTTTCAAACTGGGAACATTTTCTTATTGTGCCTAAAAGTATGCAATACACATAAATCAACAATAAAAATTATTACCTGTAAATGTGTTAGCGCATAAAACATAATTTACAAATTAATGTTTATATACACATTGGCGCCAAAACAACCAACAACAAATGGCCACTAAATTATCAGCTTAATGTGCTTGAAAATTCTTGAGCTGCATGAGAATATAATGCTAGCAAATGTAATTTTAATGGCAAATTGAATTGAGTGCACACATCCATTAGGCAGACCTAACAGAGAAAAAAACTCTGTGTTAGCAGAGGCGGCTTTTGAAAACAAAAACTCCAAATATAACAAAAAGTTGTTAATATAGCGAGTAAATATTGAATTAATTACTAAGACAATTTTATGATAAGGAGCAAGCTTAAATAGAGAAATTAAATGAGATTTGTAAGAATATTAAACCTAAAACACATCAGAAATTCTATTTTAGCAATTGAATCTGATTCTAATTTAAGGAAAGCTTAATTCGTCATTTTTTTTAACTTGTAACGCTAACATCTAAATTACTTTTAATCAAAAATATGGCTAGTTGAATTAATCACGATATTATGACAAATATAATATTCATATTGTCTTAAATACTCTCTTCGTAATATTTATGAATTTATTATATTATTTAATATAGTACATAAATCCAGGAACTGCAAATAAATATTGTATTCAAATTCATACAAATACGTCCTATAATATAAATGAATTTAATTTAATAAACTACATAAATCCAGGGACTTCAATTAAAAAAAACAAGGCATCATTTTTTAACCAAATAAATTATTAAAAAGAAAAAGGACTATACCTAAAGTACACTAAAAATCTGAATATCATTTAAAAATCCATATGGCTTAAAAGATATTTAAAAAAATCTATATGGCTTAAAAGATATTTAAAATTGATTTTCATTGTTTACTTTTAAAATAATTTAGTTTTTAGTACACAAAAAAATAGCAAAATAATGAAATAAAAAAAAGCTATTATAAAAGACTATTCTCAATTATTTCATTGTAAAATTGCAAATTAACGCTTCCCTTTGATTTATAAAATAAAAATTAAATATAATATTTCTTTTTAATTTTCAAAATAAAATTTTTAAAATATTTTATACTTCTTTTAATTTCGTAAAATTAGAAAAATAATAAAATTTCAATTCAATATTTTTAACACATATTAAAAAAATAAATAATATTTTCGAACTTTTTTAAAAATGGTAAAAATTACGATAATAACAAAAAAATAATAAAATTTCAATATAATATTTTTAACACATATTAAAAAAAAAGTAACAATTTTGAATTCATTTTAAAAATAGTAAAAATTACGATATTAACAATTTTCTTTATTTTTTAAATAAGTTCAAAAATATTGATTATTTTTTTATATGTGTTAAAAATATTATATTGAAATTTTATTATTTTTTTTAATTTTTAATTTAATTTAATTCTAAGAGCCTTTGCATAAAACTGAAACATAGATTCAAAACAATATATGGATTATAGAAAAAAATCACAAAACTGCCTTAAGAAGACTTTCATCATATCTAGACTCCAATAAATCGCTATTAAATATTTTTATTAAATGCTTAAAAATCTCTTTAAAAAATAAAATTAATAATATGAGTGGTACAAGTATTATTCATTAGATTTACTTTACACCAAATTTATACTTTATATATAATTAATATTTAAAATTTACATTTTTTTTTTCTTTTGCAGACCTGCTACGAATTGGAGCGCTATCTGCGCGATGAGCCCAAAATGCAGAAAATGCAGAAAATGCACACAGATTTGGATACAGCATGGGATATATTCTCGACGCCGGCACTTCTGTTGGAGGAGCTGAAGATTAAGGAGAGCTTGGATACGATATCGACGACATCATCGGTATCCTCAAATTGCTCGGGCATATCCTGGGACAGCAATGGCTCACAGGCTCTGAGCTGTGCGGTGTTGGTCAAACAGGAGCGCATCGATGAGGACGATGAGGATGTGGCACATGGCTTGGCCTGTGATGATAAATTGGGCGTACTATTTGCGGCGCCACCCTCAGCCATATCGCCAAATCCGAGCATTAGCAGTGCCGGCAATATGACGCCCACCAGCAATAGCAATTGCAGCAGCAGCAGCAGCAATAGTAGTAACAGCAACAGCAACAGCAACAACAACAGCAATAATATGAACAACAACAGCAGCAACAACAACAACAGTGTGAACATCATCAACAGCAATTGCAATACCATCACCCTAAGCTCCAGCAGCAGCACAGCGCCGGCAATCAAGGTGCGCGTGTTGCAAGCAAATAAGACACAGCATCGGCATTATCATTTGGGGCAGGGGCAGGGGCATGTGCATGATTTTGTATTGCCACCGCTGACGCCGCCCTCCTCGCCCGAGTCCAGCCTGCGTAGCCATAACTATGCACAGCCGCCACAATTGCAGCAACAGCAGCAGCAGCAACAGTCGCAGCAGCAGCAGCAGCACCAACGGCCGCAACAAATTGATGCAAGCGAACTGGCAGCACTTATAAAGCAGCAACAACGTCAGCAGCAACAGCAGCAACAGCAGCAGCAACAGCAGCAGCAGCAGCAACAATCGCCAGCAACAGCAGCCAACTCCACACCCGCAACAACCGCCATTTTGCATTTCACTAGCCAATTGGCTGGCGTCAAGAATCCCACATTGACGCAGGCCACAACGTTGCAACTGCAACAGCAGCAGCAACAATTGGCCGTGCAACATTTAAGCATATCGCCGCAAGCGCTAAGCAAAGTCAGCAACAGCTCAGCAAACAGCAACAGCAGCAGCAGCGGCTCAACAACCAGCAGCAGCAACAACAGCAGCAGCTCAGCAAGCAATTGCAGCAGCAGCAACAGCAGCAGCAACACTAGCAGCAGCAACATGGATCACACTGTTGCAAGCAACCACAGCAACATTCCGCGCAGCACAATTGTTCGTTTAACCACGGCAAATGGGACACCTGGTGCTGCTGGCATCAGTTTGGCACGTGTCATACAAATGCAAAACAATGGCAATGCCAATGTTGCTGCCGTGCTCAGTGCAGCAGCAGCTGCCAACAACAGCAGCAGCAGTAATAACAATAATAGTAGCAGCAACAACAACAACAACAGCAATAACAACACAACAGCAATGCAACAGCAATCAACAACACAACAACAACAGACGCCACAAATTGTTGCCGTCGTCACGTCACGATCTGAAAAATCAACAACTGGTAGGCAGCAATAAAAAAAAAAACCATAATTAAATTTCAATTTAAATTGAAATTAATTGAAAAAATTTCATTTACAGCTTCTACCAAAAATCATCACCCGCGTCAACATCACAGCGATCACAGTCCGGACGCCAAACGTCGGATACACAAGTGCCAATTTCTGGGCTGCAAAAAGGTCTACACAAAGAGTTCACATCTGAAGGCCCACCAAAGAACCCATACAGGTTAGTTGATCAAATATATATACCCGAAATGCTCTACCATTTGAATTAAATTGAAGAATAAATTTTAAAATAATATAAAGTAGTTTAAAAAATACGTGCATTAAATGGCCAAATTAAGAAAAACATAATAAAATATATTTTATCTAAATATTTTATTTATTTATATTAAGAAATTTTAGTTAAATCCATTTATAAATTTTATCGATTTTATATTCTCGTTTTTTTATTTTGGTTTTTTTTAAATTTAATTTTTAATCATATTATTATTCTGTTATTTAAATATTTCATTTTTAATTATATAATTATTATGAAAATACATTTTACAAAATTCTAAAATATTTTAAAAGAAATTTGCATTGAATAGCTAATAAAAATATAAAAATCATTATGATTAAATATATTTAATATATATTTTGTTTTAATATACAAAAGAATTCTATTGAAATTCACCTAATATTTAAATTCGATTTCCGATTTGATATTCTCGTATTTTATTTTGGTTTATCAAAATTTCATTTTAATTATATTATTATTATTATTATTATTATGAGAATAAAATTTAAATTTGAATAGAAAAAAAAACATATATATTAAATATATTTATATAATTTTAAGTTTTTTCTTTCCAATCTAATTTTAAATTTATTTTCATAATAATAATAAAATATATTTATATCACTTTGCGTTTTTTTTTTCTATTTAAATTTATCATTTATTCTCATAATAATAATAAAATATATTTATATAATTTTTGTATTTTATTTATGTATATAAAAGACTTCTATAGAATTCACTTTATGTTTAAATTTTATTGATTTTATATTCTCGTATTTTATTTTGGTTTTTCAAAATATAAATTTTAATTACATTATTATTATTGTAGAATAGCTTTTGGCTTAGCTATTTAGACCGCAAATAAAATTCAGTTTTTGTGTTAAATAAATTACCAAACCAAAAGTTATTCCATAGAAATAATATGATTAAAAACTTAAATTTAACTTTGAATCAGCAAAACACAAATAAATTCTCAGCATTACGATTTAAGTTGATTCGAAATTAAAAATTAAAAAAAGTTTGAGCCTGCAAATCACAAACAAATTCTCAGTTTATAGATTTAACTTAATTTGAGCACAATTTATCCATGGTATTGTCTACTGGAAATTTACGAATATTTAAAGACTTAAGACTTAGATCAATGTTTTAGCTGTAGGTTTTATTAAGTTTGTTTTATTAAGTTTATTTTATTAACATTGTTTTGGGGTTTTCTTGTAATCAAGATTATTAAATTTTTTAACATAGGTTTTGTGTGTTTTATGAGAGCTTTTCCATTGCAGCACGATTTTTAAACTCAAAGTTATTTAACGAAAAAATAGTTAGAGACAAGTTTAAATGTGTGGAAAATTTTCTTTCAAAAAAAAAAAGAGAAAAAATGAGAGTTACTGGTTGGAGAAAAATATGCTGACATATTTTATTGTATTTCGAGAGTCTTAAATGGAATTTAATCGAAACATTTTCAATACATTTTGTAAAATATAAATCGTTTAAGTTGACAAATGGCAAAAATAATAGGTTTATCAATCAGCAGATCAATTCAAACAAAAATCAAACCTCTTGCAACCTTTGAGACATAAATATAGATAAATACTATAATACTTTAGATACTTGGCAACTTCTGTTGCACCTGATAGACTCAATAATAAACTCATTAGGCAAACATTCCAGCAATTCAAACAAAACACACTGAAAGAGGCAGAAAGGTTTCTACACGGTCATGGGCAATGGGTTTTTCTACCTTAATAAATCAGACATCAACAACAACAACAACAAACAACATTGGTGTCCTGAACAGGAGTACAATGTGGAATGTGGAATGTGAAGGAGGAGATATCAGGACACACCAGGACACAAGTTGACACGTTGCATTGTTTTGGCTGACATTGTTCCAATGTTCCAATGTTCGCAAAAACCCAAACAACATGCAAAAGTCAAGTGCAGTGCGCAGGGGGGGCAGGGCAGGGTACAAAACCAAAAAACATCCTTGGCATGACAGTAGACGAGGCTTGAAATTTCAATAAAAATCGCATAATTCAAAAATGAAATATTGGTAACACACACACATACTGATACACAAATATAGATAAAGCCCAGCGTTGAAATGTAATTTTATTGCTGCCACATTCAGCATCAGAGATTTAAGGTTTTAAAAGGTGTGGCAGAGGGGGGCAAGGGCTTAAAAAAGGGGCAAAGTGAAGGGGGGAAATGGGAATACATGTCGAACTCGTCTATTGATTTGTGCTCTGCCAAACTTTAGCACACATGTATGTGGTTGTCTACATGAATGTGTGAGTGTGTGTGTTTGTGTGCGTGTGTGTGTGTGTGTGTTTGTGTGTGCGTGTGTGTGTGTGCGAGTGTGTG
The DNA here is from genome assembly GCA_035043045.1 of Hirtodrosophila alboralis. Classification (NCBI taxonomy): domain Eukaryota; kingdom Metazoa; phylum Arthropoda; class Insecta; order Diptera; family Drosophilidae; genus Hirtodrosophila; species Hirtodrosophila alboralis. The sequence continues at coordinate 227,515 of JAWNNH010000457.1, read as the reverse complement.
TATGTTGTTGGCAACAAGCACTTAACCCATAAAATAGAAAACCAAAATCCATTTTAAGTTTTGCACATTTAAGCCAAAAAATGGAAAAATAAAATAGACGAAAAAAAAAAATTAAAATTATAGCAGTTAAAAGTTTTCGGCTATAATATACTCTGTTAACACTGCAAAGAAATTTTTACTGAAAGCTAGAAGTGCAAAATCAATTAAGGAATACTAAATTTAATTAAATAAATTTTTAGGCAATATAAATAATATCGATTAACTGGTAAAAAGTGATAAAAGTTCAACATTTTTTTTTATATTAAATTTAATGAAGAAAAAATTTAATTTATATAGTAAAATATTATATAATATAGATAATAATAAACTGCGTACGAAGTGGTAAAAATTCTGAGATAGGCTAATGGAGAAACATTTGAAACTACTGCTAAAAATATAATATGTGATTATTTCAATCAAGAAAATTAAATTTTAATTGCTCAAAAAAAATTTTATTTATATAGAAGCTGATAGATTTAAAAATGGCATAATAGACGGTAAAATTTATAATAATGAAAATATTATATAAAAAATTTAAGGGATATATTAAAGATCAAGTAGACATCATTGGAAGGTTATAGGTATACTCAACTGATTATTCAGAAAATTAAACGAACAGAAATGCTGTAGCTTCAGATGAGGGTATATTTATACAACTATAGAAATAATAATAAATTTATTAATGATAAAAAGGTAAGCTAGTTTGATTTAAGCAAATAAATTCTTGATTTTAGTTTTCTAAAATATTTTCAGTATTTACTAAAGGAAATATGCAAATTTGAGCGCTCAAAAAGTGGATTCTATTATATATTTAAAATACAATTCAGAGAGCATAGTCTTCTTCCAATAGATTATAATTTTAATTGTACATAAATAGCAAGCGTTAATGAAAATTAATAAAAAAAAACGATAAAATAAAATATAAATAAATTGATATAAACGAATATGAAAATCTAGCCTTAAAAAATGCCCACAAAATTTGCGTTCAAATTTATATAAAAATATTATTCTAAGAAACCCCAATATACTCATTTTCACATCGAACAACAGAGTATAAATATATGCATATTCATAAAATTTATGTACATATAATATGTAGTATTTGCGCACTTATGCACATTCATTTAAATTTTTAGGGCTCTTATGACTTTTTTTTTTTATTGTTTTTTGTTTTTTGCCAGCCAAGCTTAACTTATGCATAGTTCAATGGGGTTTATTATACTATATGTAGTATAGTTGTAACTAGTAAATTCTGTCTTTTTGCAATTTAAATATTTAATCAAGTGTACAAATACTTTGCTCTAATTTATGAAACTGTAACTGAACTGTGAAAAAACTTTTCTTATTTATGCATGCAAGTGTTTTGGCAGCCCAACAAATATAGTAAACTTTCCATTTTTGCATATTCAGCAAGGATTTCTCAGGGCTCTCAGCTTAAATGAAATGCAGGCCTCAAAATTGTTAGTAATAATTGTCTAACGGCTAAAACTGTCTGCCAAACAATTTTGTGATTTGTGTATTTCATGTTTTTGAGAAAACATTTTTAACCCTTTAAGCAATTTGCATATTGGCAGCTGAAGTATTTTAATAGTTTAACATAAATTGGAGGGTTGTTTAATAAGTAAATGCAGATGAAATTATTTTTTAGGGTATTTTTAATAGATGAAATACTTACTAAATGTTCTAAATGGATTCAAAAAAGGTAGTAGCTTTTATGCCATAATTTTTATTAGGTATAAATAGATAAAAAAATATATATATAAATAAAATTACAAAATTTAATTTTTTATCTAATAATAATAATTAAAAAGAATAAAAAATAAAAAAACTTATTTGAAGATATTGAAAGACCTTTTCAGCATTAAGTCTTGTGGCTTAAATAAAAATATATAAAAGATTAATGCTGCAATATTCTCTTAAGTTGAATCAAATAATTATTTTTTTTGGCCAATTGGTTAATTTCAAAAATTGAAAAAATAGAAAATTTCAGAGGTCGAACTGGCTTGGCTTTAAATTTATTTATTTTCATGATAAATAAACGAAGCTTTGCATTAAATAAAACATTTAAAATTAATACCAATCAATATATGAATTTAGTTTACATTCTTTAATAGAACAGAGCTGAGCTAAAATATCCATAAAATAAAAAATTATTAATAATAAGAATAGCTAAAATATATTCATTAAATTTAAAAACACTTTAATTAATTTTATATATATATTTTTAGTGAATAGATTAAATTTAAATTCTCTATTTTCTAGATTTTTTTTAAATAGTTTTTATTTTCATATTGATTTACGAATAAGTTTAATTAACTTTACATTTATATTTTAACCTATTCTTAAATCAAAATGAAAACTAAAACCATTAAAAAAAAACCCAGAAAATAGCAAATAAATTAAATTTAAATATAAAACAACCCACGCAGTGAATAACAAAAATTTATTTGCTAATAAAGTCTTAAGCAACAGTTTGCCAAAAAGTGCCGCAGGTTATTGCATAATTCATTAAAGATCATAAAAGTGCAAGGCTTAAACGTTTTAATTAATAATCAATTTGCTTTTTTGATTTTATATTAAACTGTTTGCCTAGCAAAAACAACAAACAGCTTAAGGATTAATAATAAAGCCAAAATAGACAAAAAAAAAAAAAAAAACAACATGAAAAATCAACAAGTTTTCGATTTTGAAAGAGTTCAACTCATAATTTTGCAGTTTATCTTTGAGAGTAAAAACTTTGAAGCCCATTAAATCGTCAAAAAGGCAAAAAGCAAAGCCTGCCACAGGCAACCAGCAAGGAAGCAAGGAGGGCAATCAGGATTGGTGGGCGTGTCCTTGCTTGATTGGGCGCCACCTGCCCCTGCCCCATGCCCCATCGACTGTGTTGTTTATATTGTTTACTTGCAACTCTTGTTGTAGTTGTTGTTATTTGTGTGTATTGTGTGTGTATTGTGTGTGTTGGCCATATTGGCTTCATTTCATTGCTTTCTTATAGGGAGAGAAGGCAGGGCGAAGTATGAGTTTTATTGTTGCACTCGCGTTGGGGCGTAAAGTGTTAATTTGTTAAGACAAAGTTTTCTCTGCAAGTTTTTTCGATAGGTTTTCTTTTCTATATATATTTTTTTTTTTATTTAATTTTTTTTTTTTGGGTGTGATGCAAAATGACAAGGCGTCCCTTGACTTAATAGAGCCATGCACAGACCAAGTGCTGATAAAAATGCTGTAATTAATTACACATGTTTCAAGAAGGCACACAGACAGAACCAGACAGAAGGACAGAAAGACAGACAGACAGACAGAGTAGAACTGAGCAGACCTCGAGCCGAGCCGAGCAGACCATATAAATCAAAAGCCAAGGTGTTTTTCTAACGATAAGAGATTGAAACATTTGATTGCACAAACAACGAATCCCCAAAAATGTTCCCAGCGAAAATCCCCAAAAAAAATTATTTATTTTTAATACGCTTTTTAAAGGGTATTATTAATTTATTATAAAATATGTGACACATCAAAAGAGGCATGTCTAATATTTATATTGAAAAGCAAGTTGAAAAGCTAAATTAAATATATAGATAAATAGTTATAGATTTATTGCCAGCTAAAAGCTTTCTTGGCAATATTTTCTGTCTATAGGAATTTTGGTTAGCAACTTATTCAGAGTTTGATTTAATTAAATAAAACAATTGAAATAAAAAAAAAAGACATTTTTGTTGATATACAAAACTATTTTAGTTTTCTAAGACACATTTTATAATTTAAAATTTATTTTAGTAAAAAAAAATGAATTGTTGATATACAAAAAATATTTTCTATTTTACTATTTATTACTATATTTTTCTAAGACAAATTTTATTATTTAAAATTGATTTTAGTATTTTAAAATTTATTTGATATTCTTTTATTAAACATTTATTTTATTTTGTATTATTTAAAATGTATTTTAGTATTTTTAACTTAACTAAAAGCTGCTAATTTTCAAAATATTCATTAAACTTTATATTAGCTGTTGTATTAACAATTTCCAGAGCTTTCCCTTTAGAGTATTAAAATTTCGGCCACATTCCATTTATGTTTATATTTTCCTAATTTTTTTTATTATTTTTTTTTTTGTTTATTCTACTGCTGTTTTTCAAAGGCGGCGAAGAAAAAAGTAATTATTTTAATGACACCATGGAGACCGTGCAACGAAATTAAAGGAACAAAATTTAATGAATTACGTGTTTTTCTTATTTTTCTTGTTTTTTTTTTGTTATTTTCTTATTTACATAAAATTAAACAAAAAAAAAAATTTCATTAGAGAGCCGAGCCGCTGACTTTAATTTTGTCGCATTAGTGTGCCAAACCAAAGGCATGCAAATAATTAATGATCAGCTATTATTTAGCGAGTTCAAAATGCAAAATGTCCTTGAGCTGCGGGAAGCAACGTCCAGGGACTGGGTAGACTAGGGTCAGGTCAAAAGTCAGTTGGGTACACATTAATTTGATTTGGGGTTTTGCGACCGCATTTCCGGCGCACAGCATCATTTCCTCTCATTGCCGCCATTTTCAATTTGCATGCATTTTAATTAGAAACCCATTGAAATGATTCCAAAAAAATCCAAAAAAAAAACCAACCCCACAAAAAAAAAAAAAAATAAAAAAAACAGAAATAAAATTGGGAATATTTTTAATGCTGTGTTTGCAAAAGGGAAAAGAGTCTGTTGTGTTTGGGTAGCTCTCATTTGATTGACGTTTTTTTCGATATTATTAAAGCTAGAGAATCATATTTAAAGTGTGTTTTGAGTTAATTAAAGTCTATCGTTAATTTTCATATTTATTTCTAGCCATTTTCCATTTATGGTTTCGTTAAATTATTTGGAATTAAAATTTTTAGCTGTTCTGAATTCCAAAAAAAAAACAATTTATTATTCAGCTTAAAAGATTTTTCTTTCAGCTAGTGCAATAAAAATAATTTAAGAAAATATATATAATAGTAAAATAATAATAGAAGAATAGGAAACTGTTGATATAACTGCCAAAAACAGGAATACAAATATTTGAATCGTATTTGGAATTTATTTCTTGGAATATACAAAACGGAGAACAGGCCAGACTGTATTTCACATTTTTAAATTTTTATTTTATACTTTTAAATTTATTTTCTTATATTTAACTTTTCATATTATAAATTTTACAGGTTTTTTTTTTAATATTTTTATATTTTTTACATTTAAAGCAAATAATTTGATATAAGGACTTCTAAAAACCTCTTTGCAAGCTTGTAGCAGCTCCAAATAGAGTATTTTGCAGTCCTTAATATACAATTGCAATATTCGCACATTCTCACAATTGAATATCAATTAAAGTTGCCAATAAATGCAATGCGCCAAAGATTTCAATTAGTTAAACGCAACGCGGCTATAAAAAATATATATAAAAAATTGGCTGGGGGTTTTTCGACTGTGAGGTGGATTTTTGTGGGTGCTGCTCTGGATAGGTTCTTGGGTAACGTTAAGAAAAGATTACAAGCGCAATCAAGCGGAAAGACGCAAACAGACCATAAAAATTGTGTTGAGTGCAAAAGCCGAGAAGGCACACAGCCAGCATAAAAGAACAAAAAAACAAAACAAAAAAAATGTGAAGAAAAGTCTAAAGAAAAGCTGCATGCAATGAAAAGAATGCTGCTATGGCCCTACCCCCCTTCAAACACACATTCAGCCCCCTCCCTCCTGGCATACCCCGCCACTGTCTCGACGGGGCATTCTTTTCTATTGGCCGCTAACATTAAAACCCAGCGCCAAGCAAAATTTATAAAATATTAACTGGCTTTTGGGTCTCTGAGTTAAGCGGCGGCTGTCGACTGCAATTGTTGCCTGCCCCCTGTCCCTTGCCTCTTGCAACTGCAACAGCAACTATCAATATAAGAGAGTAATATATATATACTTCAGTATATAGCTCTATATATATATATAGGTATAAAGACAAATGGCTGAGGTTAAGTTTTAACTATGTTCACTTCAATAAATTAACAATGTGGCGCACATAGCAGCAGCGCAGTGAAAAGAAATGAAAAAAGCAAAAAAAAAAAAAAAAAAAACTATTTTATACAGCGTTAAAATTTATGAAATACTTAGATACACTCTGGGTATTCTATTAATCTAATGTGCTTAGAGTTTAGTTGACTTATTAATTTAATATAAATTTCTTTATATCTTTTAATTAAAATCTTTTTAGTTCGACTATGAAATGTGCCTTCATAGCAGCGATTTCAGTTTATGTCAGCTTTTTTTTTGTATTAGATGAAAGTAATATTTAATTTTAATTAAATTTTTTTTTTTTAGTCAATATTGTTTATTATTAAATATGTGTATTTTCATATTAAAAATAGTAATAATATTTCTAGTTATTTAATTTTTTTTAAATTTTTTATTTTATTCTTTTTTCAATTTATGTGCAAAAAATGTATATAAAAAAATGTCTATCCAGAATTCAAGCTCATAAATTATTTAACTAGATAGAATATTTTTCAACTTTACAATGTCCTGATATTAAGACAATTAATTGCCTTTTTGACAGTAAAGAGATCTATATCTCAGTTAGAGTGAAGAACTGTGGAAACATAGTTCTGAAGTTATTTTGAAAATCTCATTCCATGTCAGCGTTTTGGAACGGGGAATTTGGGAACAAAAAAATCCCACTTTTCAATAATAAATAATTAATTTAATACTGGATCTCAAATTTTAACTTTCAAATCCTTCGAAATAAGCTAGCCCTTAATATTATGACATTAAAAAAATGTTTAAAAATTAAAATATTAAAAAAATTACTAATTTTGATCTTATGTACTTTTGTTAAAAATTTATATGAAAAGTTACTTTAAATAAAAAAAAATTTATCAATTTTTTATAAAATAATAATTAAAAAATTATTGCTTTACTGAATCAAGCCAAATCTTAAATATTTACACTATATAAAGAGGCTATGCCACATTGTGATAATTAAAGGCAATTTTAAAGTACAAAATAAGTAGAAATTATATATTTAACTACATATTTTTAATATATACGCTAACTTAACTCTGAAATGAACTTAGTCAATCCTAAATCCTCACTTAGTTACCAAGTGCACAACAAATGCATAATAGCCTGGCTAAAATATAAAATGTGACCTATTAAAAGCGTTTAATTTAGTTGCCAACTAGTTTTTGGCTTTTTGACCAATGTCAGAGCAGTGCACGCAGCATTGCCATAGAAACTAATTAAAAACTCTAAAAAGCCAAAAGTAGAAGCAACAACAACTACAACAATAAGAAGCGAAACTGTTACGTCTTAGGGCATAAGATACTTTTGTATCTTGATGTTTAAGCTAAATTCGTTTCAGTTTCGTTGCAGTTTCGCTACGCTTGCCAGATAACATGAATTGTTGTGCGGGTGTGTGTGGGGGTGTGTGTGTGTATTTTATCGTTGCTTAAATTGCTCTGTGTGTGCCGCTCAAATGCACTTTAATACGAGACTCCTGGGTCGTCGTATCTGTATCTGTATCTGTAACTGTGTGCGCCCTGCACTTTGTGCATTTGACGCTGATTTACACAGGCCCAAGCCAAAAAGGCGGCCAAAAAAAATCAAAAAAAAAAAAAAGTCAAAGCCAAAGCAACTTAACAGTCACCCAAACACACGCACACCCACACACACTGCATGTGGGCGGCCATTTTATTTATAGCTGCTGCTTCGATTACTCGCTCACAGTTCTGACAGGATGCCAAAGTGCAAGTGGCAGGACACACACACATACACACACACACACACACCGACACATAAACTAGAGCTGGAATTGCCATTGAGATAGTTCCGATACTTGATAGCCTTGATAGTAATTATTTCAACTATAATTACTATCGATAATTTACGTTTAAATTTGAAAGCCATATTAATTACATTCTCTACTAAATTATTTATGTTTATGAGCAAAAGCAACTAATTTATAAAATTGAAAATGTAGATATAAGATTTCAATTTAAAGTAGTTCGATTTATACACAATTTAATTTGTTTTGTAAATTTGTGTATTACTTGCAATTTATTCGGAATAATAGAGAAATTAAAATTGTTTTCTTTTAATGAATTTCAATGGTAAAGAAGTTGCCAGAAAATTTTGATAGTAATTTTTTTAGCTATTCATATCTTTAACTCTTTCTTTTATAGTGATTTCGATCTTATTGCTGATTTTATGGTATATATAGTTACTAAAAACCTGCATAATGTCTTAAAGTTGACATATCTATAATTTTTTTCATTTTTTCCAGCTTTAATTATTCACAATTTAATCGATATGAATTTTAGTTTCTATTTTAGAAATAAATCAAGATGTATATATATTGAAAATAGTTTAATAATATTTTAGAAATCATTTAATGCTACTCACATTAAGGTGACTTTCTATAGTAACGATAGATTTTAATTCCACAATATTTAATTTAAAATTATTTATATAAAAAGTCAAAAAAAAATTGATAGTCACTTTAAGAAAAATAAAGAGATTTTATTTTTTTATTCTGAAAGACAATCATTACAGTCCCATAAATATAATATTACTTAAATGTAATGAAAGTATAGAAAATGTCAAATTAAATTCAAATTTTAATGATACTGACTCAGGTTAAATTTATTAATATATATACATAAATATATATATAACTTAAAATAAATAAATGAAAAAATCTTTAAAAATAAAAATTATAGAGAAATATTTATATATAAATCCAAACCGGCTGTTTTTTAGTATGGAAAATAACGAAGAAAACCCATTAATAAACAATAATAAATAAATAAAATAAAATATAATAAAAATAATAGGAATATATTTATGCACTTCTAAAATGTCTAAAGTGCACTAAATGCACCTTATAGTGGCTTTAAAAAAACTCAAAAATAATAATATATATATATAAATTAATAAAAAAAATTTATAAATAAAAATATAAAAAAATAAAAAATAAATAAAATTAAATAAAAAAATAAATAAAAATTATACAAATATATTCATGCATTTCTAAAATATCTAAAGTGCACTTAATTTGTCTATTTGTATTTTGTGATTCAAATAAATCCCAGTCTGCATTTCTTAACTATAGAAAAGTAACAAAGAAAACCCATTAAAATATGGCCAATAAAAAAAAAACGCTCATTGATAGTATCGATAGTGTCCATTTGATTATCTTTCAGCTCTAGCATACACAGTCCGACATAAATACTGCTCGGAAAAAACACAAAAAAAAAAGCTGTTCCCAATTGCTGGACAATGGTTTTTTCTGCTTTTTTTTTTGTTTTTATTTGAGCAATGGGCCAAGAGTAAACAAATGGAAATTAAGAGACCGCTGTTGTAGTTGTAGAACGTTGGCTCTTGGCTGTTGGCCCATTCGTTTTGGGCCCAGTTGGGCCCCCTGCCCTTTGTGTTGGGTAGATCGTTTGTTTCGTCAGCTTCGGCCAAGTTGGCCGCAAGTGCATAATGTGAAATTGAGCACGGAAATATCACACATTTCCGCATGCATTAAGTTTTAAGCTGTGTGTATCTGTGTGTGTGTGTGTGTGTGTGTATGTGTTAAGCTGCTGTGGTATGCGTTACAAAGTTTTCCACTCAGCTTTATGCATTTTTCTTGGCTGTCGTCTACTTTGCCGGTTATCTGGCTCCATTTTTCCTGTGCTTTTGCTCTCAGCCAACATTCAGCAGGCAACGGCGGCAATTTCCTGCCTCGGCTGCCTGTTTGTCTTTTAAACTCAAATAATTTTTGCCATTTCTTTTTTTTTTGCCCATTTTATATATATTTTTTCAGCATTTTTTTTCTGGCACAAGAGAGTTTCCCAACGCTTTGCGCATTTTTAGGTTTTTATACTTTTGTGTGAAATTACAACTTCTGCATTTCCTTTTCCTCAAATATATATATTTTTTTATTTTTATTTTTTTTTTTTTTGCCCTTTCTGCTGTGCAACTCTCTTCATTTTCCTTTCTCTCTCTCTCTCTCTCTCTGGCTGTTTTGGCTTTCGGCGCTTTGGCTGCCGCTTTTGCAACATCCTTTGAGGCTTTTGGCACGCATGAAATATGTTGGCAAAAGGATTCGCGTTTTGGCACACCGTCCATGTCAGCCATCAGCAGCAATTCCTCCACCCCTCACAATCCCTAGCAACATTTTCATTTCATTTCGTTTTGTTTCGATTTAAATTTTTTTTTTGTTTTTTTTTCTGTTTTTTTTTAATTTTTTTCTTCATTTTTAATTGTCTGCTTTGCATTTTTGTTTACTTCATTTTTTTTATGCATTTTTATTTATGTTTTATTTTATTTTTTTGTTGATTTAACAATGGTTCACTGCGAAAATAAGAAATTATTTTTGTTCAAGTCAAACTTTACTTATTAATGTAAAAGTTCTAATGCTTCAAAAAAAAAAAAAAATAGAGAGAGACTTTTTAATAATGTCTTTTCAAACAACAAAAATGCTTATAAAAAATATTTCTTTGCAAATAACTTTTATGCAACCTACAAATAAAGTTCAAATATAGTTTTTGAATTATTTTCTACTAAAGCAAACCTATAAATAAAGTTCTTAGCCATCAAGTTTTATATACAAATATTAATAATAGTAATGAATTCTTAGAGTTTCAGTTTGATAGTTTTTTATTTAGATTTTAATACGCTAGAATTGTTGACGATTTGTAAAATATTTATATTAAAAAAAAATTTTTTGATTTCACTTAAAATTTATTATTTTTATTTATTTTTATTGTTGGCAAATTTGATAAATTTATAGTCGAAAAATAAATTTAAATTAAATTAAAGCGCAAACTGAACTTTTGTCTAAGATTTTAAAGTTCTACTTGCTTAATGTTTATTAAAACAATTTTTACAGGATATCTCTTAGCACAATAAACTACATTTCTTCCCTTGCTTTTCCTGGTTAATTTAACAAATTTTTGTGCGCAAAAAAATTTGTGCATTTTCTTAAAAAATATTTCTGCAACCCTGTTGCAAACAGTGTGAACCTACCCAGCTGCAAGCATTGGTGGAAAGAAAAACTTTTTTCATTTTGCTGCCGTTAAATAAAAAAATATAAAATAAAAAAAAATATATGATGATATACCACTCGCAGCTCTTCCGTTGCCATCCCTTGGTACGCATATTTATGCGCTCTATTGTTTGTGTTGCAACAAAAATTGCAACAACTTCTGGTTGCTTTTTTGTGCTCCCCAAGCAACTTATTAAATAAGTTGAGAGAGAGCAAGCAATTTTTATGCATTTTCATTAAATTTACTTTTGTTATATTTTTCATTGCAGGTGAGAAGCCCTACAAGTGCTCCTGGGAGGGCTGCGAATGGCGTTTCGCTCGAAGTGATGAATTAACCCGACATTATCGCAAACATACTGGAGCCAAACCCTTCAAGTGTCGCAATTGTGATCGTTGCTTTTCACGTTCCGATCATTTGGCACTGCACATGAAGCGTCATATGTGAGGTGAAATTTAAAATAAATAAAACAAAAATATTAACTAAAAATTGAAGTCAGCTGAACAACATAAACAACAACAACAACAAGAACTGTGTGCCATCACAAGCAGCAAATGCAGAGAGCAATGTAATCAACAACTGATAGTAAACTAAATAAGTAAAAAAAACAAAAAAAAATTAAGAAAAAAAATATCACACATCACACACAGCACAAGCTAAAAAAAAAAAATAAATTATGAAACAAAGCTGTTCCGAATTTCACTAGTGAATTGCTTTCACGCAAATTATGTTAAACATTCTTTAAATAACGAATAGGAGCCGAAAGCCTAAGATTTTTATAAATTTTGCAATTACTAATTTTTTAATGAATTGAAGATGTTCCGAAAACCATAAAAAATTTATAAATTTTTAAAGGATGGAAAATGGTCTGAAAATCACAAGAAATTGATAATTTACTATTTTTTTTTTTATCAAAATCATCTCTTCAAAAGTAATTAGATCCAAAAAAGGCTTTTTTTTCCTTTGATAACCATATTATACTCTAAAAAAAAGGAATGCCTAATTATTTTAGCGTGAAATTAAATCGCAAGTTTTATTTATTTGGAACAGGTTTGTTATTAAAAAAAGTTTCGATAGAAATTTTTTGTGTTGCATTTGCCGTTAATCGTTATCGTTTCGCTTGCAATAATTTAAAATGTAATATAATTTAATTGCCTTTGATTTCCTTTTAAAAATGCTTAAGCATAGCGCAATATAATTTCCATATGCATTTAACAAGTTGACAAAACAAATAATTGTCCAATTTACCAAAGCTAAGCAATTTTTTTTTCTTGTTTTAATAAAAGCAGCAAAGAAACAAAATAAAAATAAAATGCAAATTGAGCAAAGAAAAACAGGCAATCGTCATGGAAACAACTTATAAAAAGCACAAGAAAAAATTAAAAATATATTAAGTAAATTTAATTTAAAAAATCAATATAAAAAAAATAAATAAACATATATTTTTGTTTTGTTTGTAGCGAAAACAACAAATATTGTAAACACTGCCAAAACAAAAATGCAAAAAAAAAACAAAAAACAAACAAAAAATAAAACTAAATAATGTAATTTAAAAAGAAAGAAAGCGACAAAAAAATAAATACTATAAAATGTTAAATACATATACAAAGATTTAAAGTTTAAAATTTAAGTAAATGTATGTTGTACTGGCTTAGGTACAACAACAACAAAAAATACAACAAACACAAGTGCAAAATATGTTTTAAACAATACAAAAAAAAAAAACAAAAAATCAAATGCTTACGTAAAACTATTTTCTTATATTAATTTTAATATATATATTAAATAAATATATATGTATGTATATTTTTAAATATGTAATTTAATTGTTGTATAGGTTGATTATATATTTTATATTGTGTGAATTGTCGAGACAAATCGAGAATGCTTAATATATACAAAATATGTTCTTTTTATATATATCTATATTTTCGGCGCTACAAATTGATATTTTTTCTAAAATAATTTTTCTAAATAATGTTTAATTTATGTAGAATAAACCTAACTTTTGTTTTGTTGTGTGATCGAAAAGTATTATGTGTATTTCGTTTTTTTTTTGATTTGAACAAATTTTTTAACGCTCATTTCTATTTTCCGGTTTGAGACAAGAAAAATTCGATATATTATATTTTCGACCTATGTTTACAAATTCTTCTTTATGTGCCTCATTAAATTTAAAAAATATATAAAAAATATTAAATGAAAAATTTTAATGTGTTCCAATTTCAATTTCAATGAAAGTTCCATTAAAAAAATTTTTTAAATTTGCTGAAATTGTTTTTCTTTGGAATTTATTTTATTTTTTTTTTACTTTCCATAAAGTGTGCTAATTTTATATAATTTTTGTTAGATTTTATGTGCTGCTTATTATGTAATGTACCATTTCATTTTGTTTATAATTTTGATTATTTTTAATTATTTTTAAATGAATAAAACAAACAATTATGTGAAAAATAACAAAAAAAGAGAATTTTTATTTTTATTTTTGAATTTTAATTTAATTTCATTGCACGAAACAAACAACAACACGACATCAAAGTATACAACATGATCGAGTATATATATTTACATTCGAACATTATATGGTTTTTGTGTGATGAGAAATTCTGTGATCCAGAGAACAAGAAAAAAAAATAGCTAAGGCAAAACACACACGAATGTCGAAAGTCACTTAAAAAAATATATATATATATATACTATTAAATATATATATAAAGAAGTTAGTAATAGTAGAGTAGACATGGCACAGTTCCATGGCACACAATCATATACATATGTAAAAAATATTAAAAAAATAAAAAATTACATACTCATATATATATATATTTGCCTTTATAAAAGTTGTTTCTTGATTTCTAGCTTAATTCTCCAAAGATTGTGAAGCATGAGAGAAATGTAAGAAAGATATTGAACAGTTTATTGATAGTTTTGTGTGTGGCTTGTGCTTTGTGTCATCTCAATGTTATAATATATATATAAAAAATACATTTATATAGTCTCATGCATACATGTACATGTTTAAGCAGTTACCAAACAAACAAATAAACAAAAACAAGTTCCAATTTAAGATCACATTAAACTCATTTGGCTTCCATGCGAAAAAAATAAAAATAATATAAAAAAAAGCCCAAAAAGAAAAACTGCACTGAACGATGATAAAGATAACAACAAAAACTCAAAAAGTACTATATTTAATTGAAACCCAACAGAACAAAAAAATGTGTACGATGTGTCAAAAATGCTTCAATCAGTTTAGTGTATAACTTTTGAAAAAACACATAAGAATTAAATAAAAAAAACCAAACCCAAAATGGAATATTTTGTATAGAAAATCTTTAAAGCTATTAAAAAAAAACCATTTAGATTATATAATGATGCATGGGGGCCTAACTATCAATATATACTGTGTGTATATGTATTTTACAACCCAAAATTCAAAAAAAAATTTAAAAACATGTATTGTAAATTATTAAATTTAAATTGTGTAAAAAGTAAAACAAAATAAAAGACTGGTCAACGAGGTGTTCCGCGTTTATGCAACAATTGCAACAAAAAGTAAACAAAATTTAAAAAAAGTATATTAACTAAAAAAATGATAGAAAAACCAACAAAAAACCAAAAAAAAAAACAATTCCCATATATTATTGTATATTTCAAAAAACCAAAAAAAAAGAAATACATTTAAATATGTAACTTCTTAGCGTTTTGCTAAAAGAAAATCAAATAAAATCCCTATAAACTAAACTTAGTTGGATTTAAACCATATATGGTATATATATATATGTCGTTCAGGTTGAGTCTGCGCGCTTGTAAAATTTATTTTGGGACTGTAAAAAGCAAAAAACAACAGCAAAAAGTATAAAAAAACAGTCCAATTATCCATTTGGCAAGGCTATTATATTGTCTAACTACTATTCATACGTAAGAAAACCGTAAAGTTAATAAAGTACGAATTTTAAGAAACGCTGAATGTGAGTCTAGAGAGTACTACGAAAACAAAAATAATAAAAAAAAAACACTGAATATATTTTACTGTCTAAAAAAATAAAAAAACAGTTGTGAAGAAATGAAAGGAAAAATATACAAGCAAAAATATCAGAGCATTAACTCTGAACATTTTCTATAGATTTACAGGACTTAACAATGAATATATTGGGTAACAATTTTTTGGCAAAAAAAAAAAAGATTTATGATAAAAATTACATAAAAAAATTTTTTTTTTTTTTTAGATTTTTATTTGCAAAAAATGCTTGGCAAAAGTTTTTGAATTATGATTTAGGCAAAAATTGAAGCATAAACATTTAGTTTAAGTGTAGACACTATATATAGCAGAAATCTATATATATATATATGACTATATATATATAAAGAAAGTGTAAACGTTTTATATAGTTAAATAAGCGCATCAACGTAAACATTTTGTGTATAGTTTAGTGAAATGAATTAGTTTAATGTTAAATCAACTTAAATATTAAAAAAGCAAACAAAAAAAAAAAACACATTGTATGGCAAACTATATATGTAAAAGTTGTGTATGTAATTAGGCAATAAGAATTTAAAAAACAAATATAAAATAAAATAAAATAAAATACAAGAAGTGGAGAAGCATGCAAAGCATCTACATTAAGGCACAGCATACTGTATAAAAAAAAAAATAGAATCCAAAAAAAAAATTAAAATAGAATTCGAGATTGTTGGCGCACAAAACTAGCGTTAAAAAAAATCTTTGGAAAATTTTTTAGTTTTGTGGGGAATAAAAACAACAACAGACTCCATTAAAAAGTCGAATGCAAAATTGATTTTTTCAAGGGTTGGCAGCAAATTGGTGATTTAAATAGATTTTTATAAAAATCTTAATTTAGCTTTTTTGTAAAATGTAAGTAAGCCTACGCATAATACATATAAAAAATTAAATTAAATTATATTATTATAAATTAAATTAAATTAAATTAAATTATATTAAATTAAATTATATATATTATATATAAAATGAAATTCAAATTGTACACTTAAGGCGCGTAAATTGATATCAAAAAAAATTCACAAGTTTCGGCACAGGTAAACTAAAAAATACATTTACAATAAGCATGTATGTAAATCAAAAATTAAATAATAATACAAAAAAAAAATGCTAATGAAATTCAACAAAAAAAACAAAAAAACAATGGCTACTTTAACGCTTGTGCATATACAATTAAAAAAAAAAAAATAAATAAAAAAAAATGAACCTTAGCTAATAGCAAATAGCAAAAATCTAATTGTCAGTGTTTATTATTATTATTAATTAATTATTATAATTATTATTATTGATGTGCATTCGATGTGTGCGTATTTTTACGCTTATTCTTAAAAAAAAAAACAAAATAATTCATAAAAAATAAGAAACCCTTTTTTGACCCCCCTCCCCCCACCCAGCGGTGCTGCTAAGTAAAATTGAGTTGAAAAGTTACTACGAAATAAAAGTGTAACTAAAAGCTAATTAATATAATTTAATTAATTGTAATATAAAAGTTCGTTTCGCATTTTTTATAGAATTAAATTCAATTAGCATACTATTTTTGCCATCATATATTGTATATGCTATATGAACATAAAAAAGAGAATATAATAAAATTTATTATTGATGATTATTATTATTATTATTACGGCTTGTTTGTTGCGGCTTTTTGTCAAATCTCCACACAGAAAAGAAAATAAAAAAAACCAAAACCTTTTATATGAATTTGTGTAAGAAAAACATTTAGAAAATAATACGAACATAATAAAAAAACAAAAATCGCATTAAAAAAATAACATGAACATGGCAAATTAATTAGGTAAAATGCCCATAGAAACAACACAAAAAATAACAAAAAAACCCAAAAAAAAAAAACCAACA
The DNA here is from genome assembly GCA_035043045.1 of Hirtodrosophila alboralis. NCBI lineage: Eukaryota > Metazoa > Arthropoda > Insecta > Diptera > Drosophilidae > Hirtodrosophila > Hirtodrosophila alboralis. Next base: position 210,569 of record JAWNNH010000457.1, on the reverse strand, counting down.
TGAGAGATTCTTGTATTTAGTATTAGTTTATTATACAACAACAGCAGCAAATAACAACAAAAACAACAACCAAATGATGAAGATGATATGATGATGATGATGATGATGATAATGTTCATGATGATAAAAGACAACCAAACAGCATAATTAGAAACGTTATTTTATTCTTGTATAAGTATAAACTGAAGGCATTTTCAAACGTATGACAACTAATATTGTACGTAACTTGATATTTTGATGAGAATTTCTGTGAAAAAAAATATAGAAAAATATAAAAAAAAGAAGAAAAAAAACATATTTTGCATTTCTTATTTGTGGGTGGAGAAAGAAAATTGGTGCAACAAAGGGGATAATAAAATAAAAAGGATTTTTTGGCTTAAAAAATTATAAAAAAAAAACACAAATTTGTATTTAAAAGTATATTTGAAGGATAAAAGGGGCTTAAAAAAATTTAAAAAAAAAAATACGTAGTTAGGAGTATATTTAAAGGATAAAAGGGGCTTAAAACAATTTTAAAAAAATCCCTAGCTAGGAGTATATTTGAAGAATAAATGCGTTTGCTTCAAAAAAATAAGTAAACAGTCCACAGTCCACACCCGATAGACTGAACTAACTACCAAAAATATGTACTTTAATAATGGGGAAATAAAATTATTTCATTAAAAAAATATTACGAATAATTCTAGTAACAAGAAGATCTTGATAAAAAATATACGAATGCTACAAATAAATTTGCACAATTTTAAGTATTTTTTTTTTTAAACAGCTGTCAAATTTGCCAGCTTAACAGTACACATGTTTTTGACTTGATAAAAATTTTATTCAATTTTTCAACGACTTTTAACGAGTGTAGAAATGTAGCAAAGCGAGATTAGAATTATATTTGAACAATAAAAGCGGTTGCTTAAAAAAAAATAAGTAAACAGACCACACACTCGATAGACTAAACTAACTGCGAAAAATATGTAGTTTAAAAATTGAGAAATAAAATTATTTTATTAGAAAAAATTGCGAATAATTCTAGTTACAAGAAAATCTTGATAAAAAAATATACGAATGCTACAAATAAATTTGTTCAATTTTTAGGAATTTTTTTTTAAGCAGTTGTAAATTCTGACAACTTTACAGAACACATGTTCTTGACTTGATAAAAATTTTATTCAATTTTTCTCAACGACTTTTAACGAGTGTAGAAATTTAGCAAAAACGAGAAAATGAAATGAAAACCCGCCAAAACAACAAGAAAAACAAAATTTTGTTGCATTTAAATGATGTTGACTTTTGGCTGAGCAAATGATATATACATATATACACATATGGTATATATATAGAAAATGGAGTAAGAGAGAGGTAAGTGCATATATTTAACTTTTGTGATTGCAGGCGTCGTTGCACAAACAGTTCACATCATTAGCCCCAAAGGCATGGACCAACAACAACAACAACAACAACAGCAATAATAATAAGGATAACGATAACGATAACGAGAACATGGCAATGCATGTGAAATGACTTTTAAAGTTCCAAATGCAACAACATTCATAGTAGCATAAGCTTTGTGCATTAATTTAAAATTATACTTTATGGCATCGCATGTAAAATATAATTAACTCTGTATACATAATTATTTAATGCCAGCTGTTGTATGTACAATATTTTATATACTATAATACACAGTGTCCTTGCTGGCATCCTTATGGCACCTTATGTGTCGCCCAATCAGAGAATATATATACATATATATATTTGCGGTCATTTTGTCAGTGCATTACAATTGCAATTATCAGACAGACAGAAATTGTGCAGAAAATATGTCTACAAAATTGTAAAATATGATTAATTTATAAAATATGATTTTCAGCTCTTGGAATTGAAGGATTTTGGGAATTTCGAAAAGCCCTAAGGCTTGGAATTTATAATTAAGATTTTTGTTGCAATTATTAACACAGGAAATTTTTGTTTTACTTTTTTGAATTGTCTTGAAAATTCAACTAAAGTGAAATTAGGTTTTAAGAGGTGTACACAATTTTTTTTTTATAATTAGAAAAAATAATAGCTTTTTGACGACTATTAAGCTTCAAGTTCAAACTTAAAAAAAAAAAATATATATTTATTTATTTATTTATTGGGCTGTCCAGTAAATATTATAATATTTATAATGTCAATTTTATTCTGCGTAGAAACTCTTGAAAAATGCATTAAAAAAAGCAATTCCACAATCGTTTAAAAATGTTGTATTATATTATATTTTTGTTACTATTCAACCCAAAAGTCGATTTTAAATTTTTCCAGCTTTATAATTGCATAAAGTCGAAGATTAAATTTGAAGTTCAAACCTTCAAATAATATATTTATTTTTATATTTAGAATAACAATTTTATTCTGTGCAGAAACTATTAAAGTGTACATTAAAAATCGGAATTCTAGTAAAAATGTTGTAAGATATTATATTACATTTTTGTAACTATGCAGCTCTGAAGTCGATTTTAAATTTTTCCAACCATAAAATTGCATAAAATCCCATCTTAAATTTCAAGTTAATATTTTAATATAATATATTTATTCTTATATTAAAAATGCGCATTTTATTCTGTGTACAAACATTTAATAACGCAATTCTACAATCGTGTAAATATTTTGTAGTATAGTATCTTTTCTATTATATTTTTGTTATTATTAAATTCTGAAGTCGATTTTTAATTTTTCCAACTTCATAATTGCATTAAGTCAAACATTAAATTTTAAATATATATTATTTAATATAATATATTTAATCTTATATTAAAAATTCGCATTTTATTCTGTGTAGAATTTTTCCAACTTCTTAATTGCATTCATCAATTTATTTAAATTTTTTAAAATATATAGAATATTATTCATTAATAAACAATTAATTTGCTTGCCCATTAAACAAGTCAAACATTTAGAAACTATATTATTCGATTGCTAAACTCTCTCTAAACTACAAAAAAAAAACCTCACAAAATAGATTTCTTTTGTTTCTCCTGAATAATATGCATTCACTGAGAAACCATCAAGTTGCATTCTTTAATCAATTTTGAAGATAAAAATGGAAAAGAAAAGAAAAGTAAAAACCACGTACATGGAAAATAGTTTCCATTTTCCTTTTCCTTTTAGCCAGCTAATGAAGGTAGTGAAACTCTGGTCCTGTGTCTGTTGCCCACATATGAATGCAAGGCTTTCACTGAAGCCTGGACAAAGACAAAGTGCAGCCAAGTTTTTAGCCATTGCTTTTAATTTTAACTCTGGGCTTTTCCCCCTCTCTAACATCCTTTTACATTGCCCGAAGACGTAAGTCTTTTATTTTCGCTCAGTTTTCTCACATTTCTAAAGATTCTTTTTTTCTGTCGTTTTTTTATTGTAAGCAAAAAGAAAGAGAAAACTTTTCATATTCTTAATTTTGTTGTGCTGCCTTGCTGCATCTTAACTTTATGCTAGCAGCAAAACTTCTAATTACGTACATGACCAGCAGACACAGTGAAACCTCGCTCGACATGTGTTTGTAGCTCTAGAAATGCACTTAAAAAAGCTGAGGCCAAACTAAGTGCCATGAGAACACAACATTAAAACTTAAAGTAAGTAAAGTATTATAGTTAAACATTGTAGAGATATTGATGTGCTTACATAGAAGAATTGGAGAGACTTATAATAGAAATGAAAATATAGAATATATTGATCAAATCAAAGGTAGAAAAATTAAAGAAATATAAAACCTCAAAAATAATGAGACAAATTATACATAAGAGAATATTATTTATTTTAAAAATTTTTCCTAAACTTAAAAATAATTAATTTACTGAAATAAACTAGGATATTTTATAAATCGATTGTAGTATAAATATTATATAGAATTGAGAATTAAAGAGATTTAAGAAAATATATGACCTGTGGGAATATTATATTACTTATACAGAAATTAATAATCATTATTTTGTTTTATCTAATTTAAAAAAAAAATTATTTTATTGGCATCAAAGAGGAAATTCTATTAATTTATTGCAGTAATAATATTATATAAAATTGAATAGAATAGAACAGAATATAAAAGAATATAATAGAATGTAATAGAATGATAAAGAATATTGTAGGTTAGGATTAAAGTAGGACAAAAAAAAATTGAAAAGGATACAGTAGAAAAAGATTCGATTGGAAAATCTAAAATTGAATAATAACAAATAAAATTAAAAAATGAAAAAAAATAGCTCTGTAGTATGAAAGGATAGACTAAAATATTATAGATATAATATGTATTTTATTAAATAAAAAAAACAGCATTAAACAATTTGAAAAAATTAAATTTTAACTTGTATTTTTCGATCTAAAAAAGATAGTTGTGAAATAATAATTAAATTTAAATTTTTATTTAAGAAGATATTCAAAATTTTAATATCAAAAAATAATAATTGACAAATGATTTTTATAATAACTTTTTAAATTTTAAATAATAAAGTTGTCAAATAATTTTTTTTATACATTTTTTAAGTCGAGTCAAAAATAAATTTTTTTTTTATTTTAATAAAAAAAATCAATTAATAATTATTTCTTATCATTTTTATACATACAAATTATTAGAGGTGCGATTCCTGGAATAAAGTATAGAATTGCAAAGGCAAGCAAATGATATCGAATTCACTTGATGCCTATCGATAATATCGATAAAAAATAAATAAAAAAATGCTCAATTTTGATTTACAAAGAGCCCAATCAATTATATTTCAATATTGTATATTATTGAGTATTATATACACTTAAATATATTTATTTCTATAAAACGATATTTATATTTATGTATATTTAGTGAATATTATACATATGTCAATATTTTCAACATTATCTACAAATTCTTCAAGTGTAGGCCATGTCTGACAACTTTGGTGGCTATATAGCAGCATCTTCAGTTCAGGTTGCCCGCTGCATCTTTATCAAAATTGTTTCTAAAGTTCAAACCACTTTGTGAGCGCGGCATGCGGGGAATATGACTTTTAAAAAGTTTTCATTTTTCTTCAGCACATACTTGTACATTGTACACACACACACACACACACACACACACACACTGAGTAGACTATGTTGTGTTGTGGCTGATGTGTATATACCCGTTATTCTGCACATTTGTAGCTTGTCAAAGTGGCTCAACGCCCGACATGTTAACTTATTTTGCCAGCCTTACCAAATCCGCTAGAGCTGTTTTTTTTTGGGCTAAGAGGGACGAAGGCCGCCAAAAGGTAAACACAGTCGAAAGGATGCCAAAATGTATGTACTATATAGTTGTATATATATATATGTATATATATATATAGTTGTACAACGACGAGTTCATTACAAAACAAGTTCTAAAGCTCGCTTTGTTTCAATTACGAGCAGGCAACCCTAACATTCAGCTCTACATATAAAATGTGTGTGTGTTTGGACGTCTTTTAAAGTCAGCCAGGATACACACACTCACACACCCCATTTCAACTTGCTCTCATTATTATACAATGCAATTTTCTGCAAAAAACTTTCAACTCCTTTTAACCAAAGAAATCAATACAAAAAATAAGCAAGAAAAAATGTGAAAAAAAAAATGCCAAATGACATACGCAAATCGAGGGGCGTTGCACTGTGTGTGTGTGTTTCTGGGGGCGTGGCAACATAAAAATTATGATTACAAGCGCACAGACCGTCATTTGCCATAATATTTGCAACATAACGTTTATGGAACGCTTTAGTCAGAGTCAAAGTCAAACCCAGAGCCAAATGGATAATAATAAAGTGCTGCCAAGACACGTCCTCAGCATGTGGAACTGTGAGGGTGTGTGTGTGCTTGTGTGTGTGTGTATGCTTGTGGCAACTGGCAGAACAAGTTGTGTGGCACCCACACACACACACAGTGTTATAAGATAACACACAGCCCAGCAACTGTCAATGACAATGACATCAACTGCAGACAAGCCCATAGAAAATGGCTCACAGTGAAAATGGCTACAGAGGCTCAACTCGACTCAGATAGCAACAAACTACGAGCACAAAACTACATGTGAGCACAGCTTGGGCATTGTTACATTACACACACACACACACAGTCACACAAAACACACACACACAAAGCACATTTACACACAAGGATACAAGAGAACATAAGAACATACACGCAAAAAAATATACCTCAAATATAAGCCTGGGATCGCAAGTAAGAGTTATGATTTAAAAAAAAAATATGAAAAAAATAAATTAAAATAAAATTAAAAATTTATAATTTTCAAAATATGTGTGCATATAAATTTCCATAAATATATTTATAAAAAAGCTTTTACAATGCAAATAACAATTTTTGACAAGAATCGCAAGAAAGAACCTAATAAAATTTTCTAGATTATTTGGGCAAATATTAGATACACTAATTCAGGATGCAGGAACCCAGAAAAAGAATAAAGTTTTAATAGCCATATTTATTAAAAAATTATATATTTTATATTTTTGATCGAAATATACAAGTTAAACTTTTATTTTCAATATTTATTAAAAAAAATTATACTTTAACTTGTATATTTTGATCAAAAATAAGAAATTGTGAAGTAATAATTAGTTTTTAAAATTTATTTAAAAGTTGAAAATAAAAGTTAAAAAAAAATTAATGATTTTAATGTTTTTAACGTTTTTAATGTTACAAATAAAAATATTTCAAAAGTATACATAAATGAACTTAATGTCAATACCACTTCATTTACATTTCAACTTTTGAAATACACAGCCTGGCGCAAATATTATTATTCAACACTTAAAATAAAAATGAAATTAAACCGAAAAATAACTTCAATATTCAACTTTTAAATAAGAGTTGGCAAATATTTATTATTTTTAAATTTAGATTTTTGGGCAAAAAAAAGAGTTATTGCTAATTTTTAATGAAAAAATACACAAATACTTCTTACGCATATTTTTGATATTATTTTTTTATTATATTTTTTGATATTATATTATATTAAATATTATAGGGTTTCCAATTCCTGATTTTTTCCATACCTTGTCTTCTATATAGAGTTACATCCGGAACTTCTAACACCCATAACTCTGTCAAAACTGATTTAATTTTCATGCGGAATGTCGTTTTGTTCATGGTTTGATCTTAAGATTGATTTGGCATTTAAATTATAATAATAACATTTTTTCAATTTTTTTGGATTTTTTACAGTGTTACCCCTTGCAGTTTTAGCAAAACTTGCCAATTTTATAAAAAAAACATTTAAAATTAAAAATAAAAAAATAAAATTAAAAAATATAAAATAAAAAATCTAATAAAAAGATTATTGCATTTGAAATTTACCCACAGTGTACGTATTTAAAAGATTTTGTACTTATGCTTTGGCACTTTAATAGAACAGTTAGTTACATTAATTAAGTAGTAAGAATGCTTAAGTCTAGAGTGCTGAACAATGGAATAAACTGATCGCTAAAACTAGAATTAAAGCAATGAAAAGAACCTCCTTGAATAAATAAACAGTTTATCAACCGATTTGCACTGCTTTTTATATTGCAATATTGAAAATCTATTTTTCACTGCATTATATATCTTAATAACCATTTAATTATAGGGTATCCAGAAATCGATTAAGTATTTAACTTTTAACATAAGGCAGCTGTTAAATCAGTTGACAGTAGCCAACTTAACACGATGTTGCCCCTTGGCAGACTGAAACTCAGCTTAGAAGTGCTAATCCTGAGCGTAAAAATCGCTAAAACTGATTGCATTTTGGCCTCTGAATAAAGAGAGGGCAGAGAGTTGAAATCAAAAATTGGCAATGTCATGTAAATGTGGCACGTTTAAGTTGCAATTGTGTGTATTGTTGTTGTTGCTGTTGGTGTGGCAACTTCAACTGCTGTCGTGGCAGAAGCAAACTGCAATCCACAATTGGCAGCCGGGCCAATTGCAGCGTATCGTTTACCTGCCTGCCGAGTGCTGTCTGATTTCGATTTGGAAAGTGCCTCATCCTTTTGGCCATGCTCATCCTCATCCTCATCTTTATCTCCATCCCCATCCTTATCCGTATCCTATATTCCACATGCTCATCCTTAAACTGAAACCAGTTGCCAGCGGCGTTTTTGCTATACGAGAATGAAAGCAAAACGAGCAGATCGAATGAAATCGCAAATGGCAACGAATCGAAGCAAATCGAGATGACGACCGCAGGTGCACAGCGTGTGGCATGCGGCATGCGGCAAGCGGCAAGCGGCTTGCAACATTTTGGCAACTGGCGCCAAGTGCACTTGAAGTGTATCGAATTTGTATGGATTTCGCTACAGCCAATAATTTGACACTTGCATTTGTACAGAAATCAGCAAAATAACAAAAAAAACTGTAAGAAAACAAGTTAAAACATTGCAATCGATAGCGATAAGTTGCAATATACTCTGTTTTCTGTTTAATTGGGTGTAAAGAATAAAGAAACAGCTAAAGTTTTTATAGAAAATAAATAAATAAATAAAATTTTTTCCAGAGCAAAAAAAACTATCGATAGAATTTTGGTTTATTATTTTTTGACACTAGCGAAATGTCTTTTCTATGGCATTTATTAAAGTTTCTTATTTATAAATGCATCAAAAATCAAATACGAATCAAATGTTAAGAAAATAAATAAAAATCGACACTATATTTTTGGATTTAATTAATGGAAACAATATATTAGCCTTTAGGAAATTTTTAATTGAATTGTTTTGGGCGTATAATGAACTGATGCACGACGAATTCTCTCAAATAATTCAAAGAATATTAAATTTAAATGAATTGGATTAACGTTAAATTAAAACATAAAAATTATTTTAGTATTAATAGACCTTTTGCTAAATTTAAAAAGATTTTTATTTAATTTTTATTATTTTTTTTTTTGTAAAATGTTTTAAATTTAAAGTCTGTTTTATTGGCCATATAATAAATACTAGCGATAGGACAACAATTTAAATATATTACATTTATTTTCGCAAAAAAAAGGACATTTTTTTGTGTTAAATTGGTTAGAATTTTGTTAAAATTAAAAATTTATTTTATATTCATTTTCTTTAATATTAGGGCATACGAATCGCAAAATAACCCCTTTGTGACCTTGTTTATTTGTTAATTCAGTCAAAAAAAACAAAATTAAAATTTTGTTAATATAGTTAAAACCCTAAGTTTAATATTTTCTTGTGTAAAATTATATATACTTCTATTGGTAAAAAAATTACATTTATAAAATTGGTAGATAATAAGCTTCAATGACAAGAAGGGTGTGTTATTTGGTGTTCGGGCAGTGTATATTCTTTAAATTATAAAAACTTTACCTATTAAGACATTATATAGATATGTATAAGTTCTTCCTGAATTGTGCTGCTTAAAATTTTTTATACACATAATTCGGTTGCACAATTTATAAAGACAGACTGACAGGCTCTATACACTCTTTAACCATTTGAGAACAGAGTATTTATATATATAAAATGAGACAAAAACTGTGAACTGCGAACTTCAAACTGAGAATAGCAGCTTGTGTGGCAAAACTTAAACCAATGCGAACACTTGAATATAGTTGCAACAACCGAGTCGGGTGCAACATTGACATACGCAGGGGCGCCATAAATGTATTGTATCCAAGTGTGTGTGTGTGTGAGTGTGTGGGTGTGTGTGTGTGCATAAATGCATGTTGAGTAAGCAACAATAACAAGAGGGGCAAACAAAACGAACAAACACAAACGCAATTGTCATCACCATAAAAATAACATAAAACTCTTTTTACGACTTTGTGGCTGCGTTAGGTGCGTATGTGTTAAAGAAACTTGACTTCGAATAGGAACTGGGATTGTGGATTGTAGACTGGGGGATTGGGGGATTGCAACTGAAGATTGGGTTGAGTAATCAGTCATGGCTAAAAGTTGCCTGGGGCTCTATTTGTAGTCACTTAAGTCAGTCTTTCCCTCCTGCTTCATTAAATTTTCAAAGTCTCGGCGCCATATAAGACAACAAATTACAAAGAAATTTCAGTAGAAAATTAAAGCTTAAAGCTATGCAAAAGAAAAGGTAAATTGAAAGTCTTATGGGAAAATAAGGAAATAATTTGAATTTGTTAAAAAAATAAATAGAATCTGATAGCAAATTAATTTTAGCTAGAATTAAAATTTTGCAAGTATTTTTAATATAATTTTTAAAAGCAGAAAAAAATAAAATAAAATAAAAAAAAGTAAAAAAAAACTAACTATTTATAATAAATTAAATGCAAATAAAATAATAAATAAATATATATTTAAAAAAAAAACAATGTTATAATAATACAAAACAAAATAAGCAATTATAATTAATTAATAGGCAAATAAAATTTTTACAAAAAATAGTAAAAATCCAGATAAATTCTGTTGACATAAGAATTTACAGCTTAATAATTTTACCATATTTATTAAACATATTGTTCCGCAAACATGTTTAAATTTAATTCCAAAAATTCTGTTATGTTAAATAAAAATTGTAATAATATACTATTTAATAGGTTAGTCGGTAAATTAACCTTATATTTAGTTTAATATATACCTCTTGGAAATACAATCTAAGAAAAATAAATTATTAAAAATTAAAATAAATTTTAATTCCTTATTATTATTATCAAATTATGTATGATGTTTGATGTTTATTTTATTTCATTTAATTTATTTAATTGAGAAATTGAAAAAGTTCGCAAAAGTCACTTTTTGGGCCACAAAATCGATCCAAATACCAGGCGAACAGAAATTGCCAATTAACAGAAAGTTGCTGTGACAAAAAATCAAAAAATAGTGCTGCATACTTTTAGTTGCAACTAAAAGTATAAAATCAAAAAATAGTGCTGCATACTTTTAGTTGCAACTAAAAGTAGGCAACGGTTGTTGGCTGCCCCCAATTTTGTAAAAGTATGCAGTAAAAATTGTTCACACTTAATGCAACTACCTTCTGCTGATTTCTGTTCGCCTGGTATTTCAGCGACATTTGTGAGCGAAAAACTTTAATTTACGAACTTTGAAGAATAACATGAGCGTAACAGCAGTCTTGCATAATTACAATGTTTACATTGGGCTAACAGCAAGTTAACAGCTGCCGTTTGTGAGGATAACTGATTGGAAAAATAACTCCCATTTGGCCAAATCCTTGCAGATTTTAAAAGTTTTAGTTGCGTTAGGATCGGAAGGACCTACTCTATCGATTTAAAAGCAGAATATAAGCTAAATAAATATACGTATATAATAAAAATAAATTAAATAAAGAATATAAATAAACATTAAGTAAATTTTATAATAATTATTATTATAAATTATAATATGAATAATGAAAATGTATTAGCTATTCGAAAAATTACCTACAATTTATAACTGCACACTGCCCAGGATTATGCGTTCTGGCTGCTTCCGGCTACATTGAATTGTTGAAGTGCTTGATATCCTTTAATGTTTCCATTATCAATTTTAATACGATTTTGCGGATTAAAATCTCTTTTCCCTAGCCTTTCAATTGTTAAAAATCCACCAAACTCGTATTCTCGTCTACTTATCGCCAATCAATTGTAAAAAACACCAGCTCCTATTATTACACTTGAAATTGAAACCGTGTTGCCTATTGAAACTCTTATAAATATATTATTTTTTTTTCTTAATTGTATTGTTTTATATAGGAACTGCAGAATCTCGTATATCGTATATACCTTTATATATATATTTATGTACTTTTTTGTGTATACACAAAAAACTCATAATTCTTGTTTGACGGCCTGCCTGCGTCGGCGTCTCTGTTTGGCGAAGCGTAATTGATAATGCACTCAATTGGACCAGCCAATTTGCTAAAGTGCCTACTAAAGTTGAACAGACTCCAAAAAAAAAATACAAAAAAAAAAACAAAATACAAAAATATATGCCCAAGTCGTGTGCTTCCCCCCGTTTCCCCTTAGTTTGGGTCTGTTATTGCCATTATCAGTGCACAGATTTAAAATCAACAACAGGCGACAAGCGACAAGCAATAGCAATAACAACAACAATAACTGTGAATAGAATAAAAGACTATAATGGACTAGTAGATACTCTGTAAATAATTAATATCATAATTTGTGCTCTTTACTAGTGCAAGGTTGAGAGCTGAAATATATTTTTTTGAGCAAATAGAGTGGAAAAAAAAGTAAATTTTTAAAAACAAAAAAATATTAAATTAGGAATGCATATGTTGGAATTAATTTCACACAATTATTGTCAAGTTCCATAAATAATAAAAATTTAAATTTGTTATATGCCTGATAATATTAAGTTCTTTGCTTAATCAACCTAATCAAAAAAAAAAACCTACCTAGCTTCTTAAAAAAAATAAAATTAAATTTAAATAAAATTAATTAAGGACTAAAAAAGGAAAGGAAAAAAGGACTAAAAAAGGAAAAAATACCTAAAACTATAATATATGGATATAACTTTTTCAGATAATTTTTAACACTTCTCTCGGCTGTTTAAAAATTAAATTAAATTAAATTAAAATTAATTAAATTGTTGATAAGGAATAAAAACGGGAAAAATACTACAATATATGGATACAGCTTTTAAAATATTTTTTAACACTTCTCTCGGCTGCATATGCAGCTTAAAAAAAATGTATTTGGGTATAGGAAATGTAAGATAATATATAATTAATTTATTTTTGCCAGCTATCATTCTTTCTGTGAATATTTCATATGACTCTACTATTATAAATATATTCTAAGAATTCCGCTCTTCATCTGTAACATCTGTATCTTTACAACCACTTTATATCCTTTTTGCTAGCAATTTTATATTTACAGGGTATAAACAGGCGACAAACGACAGGCAATATCAACAACGGGCAAAACAGGAAGAACAACAATGTCTGGACCGTAGTGAAGCGCACACTCATTTGCACTAAAAGCGGCATAAATATAAACAGACCACACGGCACAGAAGAAAGAGAACGAACACCCATAGAAAGAGACAGACTGCTCTAAAATGAGAGAAAGAGAGAGATAGAGAGAGAGAGATAGAGAGAGAGAGGGGAGATTGGAGGCTGCAAATGAATTGCATGCAACGAAACGTGTGCCCAAGTTAACTGTAATTTAAACGTTAATGCACACGACTCCAATTTCACTGTGTGGTTGTACATTTGTTGGGCACTGTAAAATGCCGTTGACATCATTGTGCAAATTTGGCCGCCACTGCCGCCATTTTGTCATTTGCACTTGTTCATGTCATGCATCATCTATGCCTCAATCCCACACACAACTCTAACACAATCCTAAAACAAACACAAACAATTAACACAAAGCACAAAAGCAAAGTTTATATATATGTATGTACTTTGACAGAGAATAAACAATCGATTTAACTATCGATTTAACTTTGAGATTACTAAATGTCTACTTATTAAAGTAGTTCCCACATTGTAATCGAAATGAATTTAGAAATAAGCTTAATAAAAATTTAAACAAATAATAAAGCTCTAAAACGAAAAATTAAAATCAAACGATTATATTATCGATAGTCCATTGCTTTTGCGAGAAATTTTTAACTATTGATTCTATCGAAATAAATCAAAATTAAAGCAATTCTCAATCCTTAGAAATTTATTAATTAAAAATAAAAAACTTTAATTTTAACAAAAACTCAGTACATAATTCTGCAGCAATATTTATATGTGCGAGCCATATTTATATATTTTAATATCGAAACTATCGATTGTTTCCATTCAGTCACTTTTGAGTGCATTTTTGCTATCGATACAATCAAAATGTTTTCTTTGAACGACTGAATTAGTTTTACTCAATTAAAAATTCCAAGAACCTTTAAAAAGTTCATTACTACACACGTTTAACGCTCAAATTTTTATCCAAAATATTTTAATTAAATTAATCTTTAAATGTCATAATTATTTAATTTGATTCATTAGCTGCCACTTTTTTTATAAAAAATTATTTATACCGCATATAAAAAACCACTCAACTACTTAAATTGAAAGCTGTAACTATTATTTTTTTTTATTTTTAATTACATATACAAGTTGCCTAATTAACTGCAATTAAGCTACATTTGAAACTCACTTGTGACTTAATCATGCGTGATAAATTGTAATTAAAATATATAACAAAGCGTTGAGGTCTTTATTAAAACAAAAAGTTAACAAGAAGCGTGCATATAATGTATATAACTATATAAATATATACCAACATAGGTTACAAAATGTTAAAAAATGGGAAAGAATATTATTAAATATTTATATAATAAATGTTATCTTTGGTCTGCCGAAACTTGCAATTGTCTAAAGAAAAATTTTATAATAATAAATTATAACAAATAATTTAAAATGACAATTTGTAAATTTATTTCAATTTATTGATCAATTTCACGTCTTTCTTGGGTGTTTTTACTAATTGCTGAATAACTACCACATTTACCTACCGATTTAGACCAACTCATACTTAAAATATTTGTAAAAGAATTATCTAACATAATAAATCTTAATAAGTATTTAAACGAATTTTTTAAATTTTTAAAAGACCAATTGAAATTCAGCAATTTTTCAAAAATGCAAAAAAGTTCACATTTTTTAACTTCAAGGGTTTATAATGGCTTTAATTCTTATTCGATCCGCATAATATTTGATGTAGATATGAATAAATTAGTTCAAATACTACCAAAAAACTAGCTATTTGCGGCTTTCTCTTTTTTTTACAGTAAATTAGTTTATTTGCAACTTTAAAACTTTCATCTATCTTTAAATAACATTTACATTATATATAATCTCAAACTCTTAATGCTCTCTCTACTTACTTAATCATTTAATGTAGGGTCAAGACTCTCTATGGACATTGATGTAGCTACATTTTGCGACCCCAAAGTGTACTAAAACACGCGTGCTCGCACCCCCAATTAGATGTCAAAATACAGACATACACGTGTCATCATATCATTTTTCATATATATACAAACATATATATATATATTACACACATCCTTATATATATGTTTATAATTTAGCACACAGAGGGCGTGCTCCTTATTAATTACAACAGGTTCTCCACTGTTTGGCATAAATTGTCTTTTAATTTGCGTTGGGGTTTTTGTTTAATTTTTTTTTTTGCCAAGCTTCTGCATTTGATTGATGTGCTTGATACAGGTGTGTGTATTTTGTGTGTGTGTGTGTGTTTGTTTGTGCGTCCTGATCCTGGCCCTTGCCCCACTTAACACTTTGCCATTGGTTGATTGTCAACTCATCGTCGTCAACACGATTTTGAACCTCATCTCTGCCTATGTGTCTGCCATTGGCATTTAACATTTTGATGCAGGATCCAATTCGCGACCTTTATGGCCTTCTGGTTAACATAATCGTTGATAGCCTGACTAACTGCAAGCGCAGTGCAGGATTTGCGGAAAAGGATACGATTACTGCACTCCTCGTGGTCCTTTTAGCTATCCTGTGGCTATTGCCATATATATATATATATATGTATATATTCTCATACAATCGTTGTCCTCTATGCCGATTGTCGATTCAAATCAGTTTTGGTAATGCGCTTACCGGACACACACACAAGCTATTTATAGGTCAACTCACACGACTAATTGACCCAGAGTCACTCACACACCACACACTTGCCACACCACACACCACACACACACACTCACCGCTGTTATCATCGTTACCACAATCACATTTCAATTTGAACGTAGAAATCACGACACATCATATTACAACGCTAATGACAATCAGTTGAATCTATTGAAATGTGCGTGACTAAAGCTCTTTAAAGTTAAATGAAGCGATAAATAATTATATTATTATTAGTTGCATATACATATTTGATTATAATCAAGATAAGGCAAGTTTAATTACAGACTAAACTTGTTATATATATTTACGATAAGCGCAGGGTGTAAAGACGTCCAAATTGTAAACATAATTATATGAAAAATATGTTGAAATTCATGACCTATGTAAAGCAGAAATTAATAGATGATAAATTTACTATAATTTATTGTAATATATAATTTAAAATCATAAATAATACAAAGAAAATAATAGATGATTAAAGCACTATAATTAAGTATAAAAATAAGAAAATAATAGATGATTAAAGAAGTATAATTTAATATAAAAATATATATAATTTAAAAAAAAATTTTATATTATGCAAAGAAAATAATAGTAGATTAAATAACAATAATTTAATATAAAAATAAATTGTGTAAAAATATATAAAAAAAATAATAATATATAATACAAAGAAAATAATGATAAAATAAAAATAATAAAAGATAAATAGTCAACAAAAAAAAAAAAATAAAAAAATAAATAAAAAAGGAAATATACATAATAAAAAAAAATTTAATAATTAAATAAAATATTAATAAGTAATAAGCAAAACTTTTTAAAACCGTAAAGATATATAAAATGTAATGAAATCAATATAACAAATTACAAATAAATTCTAATAATGAACATAAAATTATATTAAATTAATAAAAATCTTCGTATTGTCTTAATGTTTTAATATTTTACTTATTGCAGTTGGATAAAAACTAATTAAATAAATAAAATATTATGTTAAGCTGCCTTATTTATATAATTATAGTTCTTATTAAATTTTGAGATTTAATTATTTGTCATAATAATTAATTCAAAAGTCTTATTGCACTCCCAATAATAATTTGAAAATACCTCTATTTTTATAGTTATATATTTAATAAAATATTTAACAAAAACTGTCTAAAATGTTGTGTATTATAATTAAAAGAATAATGTTATAAAATACACAAATATGATCACCTCTATTTTTAGTTATGATTATATTTGTGTCTTATATAACAATATTCCCTTAATTATAATCCACAACATATAAGACAGATTTTATTAAATATTTTATGACATATTTTATTATTAATATTATTATTATTATATTGAATATAGAACCTAAACTTAATATTTATTTTTTTAAGTCTTTCAAGTATTATCAGTTTGAATTTATTCTATTAGACGACTTTTGGTATTTAAGAAATTAATGATATTTTATTTTTTCAAATTTCTTGAATTTGCTTTTCAAAAAGACTACTGAAGTTTATAAAAAATATAGTAGTAGATTTTCTAATTTAAATACTAATTTTCCATCAAAATTTTAACCAAAAAATATTTGAACATTTCTGTTTATTTTCTCCCGTTCATTCAAGTAGAACTGAACTAAATTTTAGCACACTTTTTATTTATTTATTAATTTTATTATATCAAAATTTAAGTCAGGCGTCACGAGCTGTGTGTCCCTGCAGTATATTCAACTTTTGTCAGGTAATTTTGTGGTGTAAACAGTCAAGTTTTCAAGGAGTATAAGAGATTTTTCTGAAACGCTTTTTAACCAAGTCTCGGCATCAACATGATGGCATCACATTCATGTATTATTTATTAAACCATTGCGCATTCTTTTTGCGTCTCTAAAATAAAAACTTCCACTGCGGAAGTTTGTCTGCAAGACAAGTGAGGAGCGGCAAATGTCCTGAAACGCGCTTCTATGGTTCCTTTGGCTACTGTGTGAATCCTTTAGCTCCCTTTGTGACTGCTCTAACTCTTTTTCAGTTTTGCCGTGTATTTTATGTATTTCCGCTCGCATTTCTTTAGCCATTTAAGTACACACCTAGTTTGGTTTCCCTGTCTATTTTTATTATGTCCTTTCTTTGTTCTTTTCTTTTTATTTTTTTGATTTTCTTTTTTTCTTTTTATTTTTTGAAACTTCCAACTTGTTTATGTCTCTTCTTTCGTGTTTGGTTGCTTCCACTGGGTTTTTTGTTTATTGCTTGTTTTGAACCTTGTTTGAACTGGTTTAAAATTTCTTGGCACAGGCTCGGCCAGGCTCAGCAAAAGGATGCCCAGTCGCAAAGTCAGTTAGAGGGTTTGGGCAAAACTGTAAGCTCATAACTTTGTTACACACAATTAACAATTTGATCCTTTGCCAAGTTGTCTGCGTGTGAGTCCAAAACACATACAAAATTCCCCCTCTCCCTTTGAAAACCTGGCAGTTGCATAGAAAATACATTTTACATTTTACATTGTACCTGCGGTTGCCAAACAGGACACATGAGCCTTTATAAGAGGTCTTCACTCTAATTGAAAAGTGCAGCCAAAAATTAAACATGCCACGAGAGCTTCCACCAGCTGACCCCAAAGCATTAGGTAGGGAGCTTCTCTCCCCCTACTCCTCACAGGTTGCATGCTTCAATTGCCACGTAAATTTTATGCGCTGATAAAAACTTTAGCAACAACAGCGCCTGCAACTGCATCCTGAGAGTTTATGCAAAAACTTTAAGGTCAACTTGTTACTTAAAGTTTGCCACACGCCACACGCTATCGCCGTCTGTTTGGTTTAACTAGAGATGGCAAAATTGCAGCAGCTAAGCTGATTAGGGTTGCAAAATTATCGAGAATAATCTAAATCGATATTAACATCTTCATTTTAGTATTTTACTGCAGATAAGGCAATAACTCCTTGTACGCTTTATTTTAAATAAAGTTACAAAATAAAAAAAATAAAACATTTTTATATTTTTTCATATTTCTTGCATTTATTTTGCATTATAATAAAATTTTATATTTTTTCATAGATCTTGCATTTATTTTGCATTTGTTAAAATTTTCTTTGTTTATTTTTTAAAATTTCTCCGCCTTATTCAATTTTAATTCTACAACTTAAAATGTCTCTTATAAGCTTATGAGCAGATTAAAATATTCTCTTTAAATTTATAAAACATTTATATATTTGTAAATAGTTTGTAAATAGTTTGTATACAAAGCAATTCATTTCATATTATAAAAAATTGCTTAGAATACTTATTCGTCATAAGAGAAATATAAATAAATATGAAATAAATTTATAAATAAATTTAAAAGTATATAAAATAAATTTGTTTTTCTTTTTCTTCATGAGAGGAAGATAAATAAATGGGAAATAAATTTGTAAAAAAAATTTAAAAATATATCAAATAAATTTTGTTTATTTTTTCTTTTTCTTTTTTAAATAATATTATGATCCTCTTAAGAAATGTATTCATAATTCAAAAGTATATCAAATAAATCGTTTATTTATTTATTTTTTAATTTTTTTGTTAATAAATAATATATATATTTATATGATCATTTTAATACAATCTATATTCCCTGCTATTGTCCCATGGGCAGATGTAAATATAGATAATCAAATACAAAAAAAGATACAATCACAACAAATTTATTCAATACAAAAATCCCTAATAAATGTCAGTCTATAAATGATACAATGTTGATTATGAATTCTTTTTGGGAAAACTGTTTCGATTAAAAATTCAATTAATTAATATTATAATTATTTACAAAATTCAAATTTGTTAAGTTAAATAGGAAAATTAATTTTATATTAAAAATAAAATTAAATAAAATCAAATATTATACTGGTATAAATATATATAAAATGTGAAGCTAATAATAAAAAGAAAATTTAGAGAATATCTATCCCAGTTGAATATTGCTTTTAAAAACCTTTTGATCGCTTTAAAAATTAATTTAGACGATGTGAATCGAAAGTGCTATTAAAAATATGTGTATTTCTATACAGATTCAACTGCAACTTGATATAATCTATTAATTAACGATACCAAATACTATTGACTTTCAACTTCCATCTCTAATAACTAAATCCCTTTTCCCTCCACATTATTTTAGGGTCAGCAGCTGTTGTTGCAACACGCAGCATGCAGCAAAAATTAGCCAAATGGGCGCTAAGTGTTCGCTTGGCATTTAAGCGGCATAAAAATGTTGCAAGTTGTGCAAGCTGTGGGGGCACAGCTGCAGTGCCACAAACAGTTCCCGTTCCAGTTCCAGTTCCCAGTTGTTGGCAGTTATCTAGGTAGTAGTCTCTAGAGGAATTTAGTTTGACCTTCACCTGGAATACCAATGGCCAGCAAAAGCTTTGGCTCTGGCACTCAGGACGAAGACAACTATGTGCAGATGGTTGGTCCTCAATCTCTGTGTGTGTGTGTGTGTCTTGTCTGCTAAGGATTTGAAAAATTTATTTGAAAATATTTGTGAACGTCAAGGATGCAACGACAGCGTTGGGGGCCATGAGAAATAGCTGCGTTCACTAACAGGATGTGCTGCCAAAAACATTTTTAATAATTTAGCACACACACACACACACACACATATTTTCACATCTTTTTGGCAACATTCACTTTGAAGACCAAGCGTTAGGTATTTTTACCTGGTTGAGGAAAAGTAGAAGGAGTCGGAGAGGGAGAGGGAGAGGCAGGCAGCAAAGGATGTCGATGTTGCCACACAGACACACGGGCCAACTGGGGAATCAGTGTCTGTGTGGCGCTGACAGCAGTGTTGAGTAATGCGAAACCAATTTTTGAACACACCAAAAAACACACACACAGCAACACATCATCATTATCATCATTATTATCATCAGCCATATTTAAAATCTCAAAGATGACGACAGCTTTTGATGTGCAAAAGTCGCTGCTCAAATATGAGCAGTTAACTTAACTTAGCTTCCGGGCACATTATATAGCCGCAAAGTACGTACGCACACACACACACGCACACACGCACTCACACCCACACACACGCAAGTCACAAGGCACACAAATTAGTGGCATGCAACAGCAGCAACAACAACAGCATTTTGCCATCCTGAATATCCTTGTTTTGGCGGCTTAGCAAAAACTGTTTAACTATCCCTTTGATGTTGCACATAAGTGTGTAAGCGTGTGGGGGTGTGTGTGTGTGTGCACTAAGAGAAAAAATCAGGAATAAAATAAAATCAAGCCTGTTAAAATTTTTCTAGATAAATGGGAAAATCTTATATATACTAATTCAGAATGCAGGATAAACTTAATTTCTAATAAGTATTTATTAAAAAATTAAATTCAAACTTATGCACTTTGATCAAAAATATTATAATTGTGAAATAATAATAAAATTTCAATATTTACTTAAAATAAAAATAAAAAATAGCATATACCACTTTTTTTTTCAACTTTTGAATAAAAATAAGAATTTAATTATTTTTCCTAAATTGTATTTTTTTTTATCGATAAGAGATATTTATCAGTTTTTATTTTAAATGTTAAAAACAATTATTTTAAATTATAAATTTTTATTTTAATTGTTAATTACATTTATTTAACATTTCAAATAAAAATTTAAAAATAACTTTTACACTCAAATTTTAAATAAAAATTGGCAAGTAATTTATATATAATATCAATTTTTATTTTGGGGTCAAAAAAAAGAGTTATTTGCCAATTTTAATGAAAAAAAAATATCCATAAATAATTATCTTTTATTTTTTATAATTAAAATTGTTAACCCATAATTTGTATAGATTAAATTTAAAAGACTTGTAATTCCTGGAAAAAATTGATTTTTTTAGAACGCTTAAATGTTGCTGATTGATAAAAATATTAATTATATTAATACCTCAACTTTCTATTGATTTCACAATATTTTTGCCTTTTAAAAATATATTCAAATTTTTTCTAAATATTTTTAACAAACTAAACATTTTATAAACAATTCAATAAAAATTGTTGTTTACTCAATAAAAATTCAAAAAAATTAATATGCGCAGCATCGGCATTCACATCAAACCCCTTTTTTTGCCCAGTGTACATATGTGTATTGAAGTGCCTTGAGGGTCCATAACAGCCCCATAACTCACAATTTGAACTTCAGTTTGAACGACAACTCATTATACTTAGTGCATCATTCAGAGCTGTGGGAGTAACAGAAACTCTCACATTTTAATTGAATTTCAATTCAAAACGCAGACTTATTATGCAGCATTTGAGCTGGCCGTTTGAGCTCGTTCCTGACTGGTTTAATAAGTAGTGCTATGTACAAGTATGTGTATTACAGCTCGAACTTGTATCACAAATTTCATTACAAAACAGGTAGAGTATGACTAAAGGCTTCACTTTCAAGCTAAATCCCCAGAGCAGTCAGAAAAAAAATCACCAAGCCGTCAATATTTTCCAATTGACTTTGGCTTAAGGCCGCGACTATGTTATATACACTTATTGAAAGGGGGTATTATGTTTAAATATATAATTTTGTAGGCTAAAAATATAAGTGTTAAAATATGTAGAATATTTATAATAATATAATTTAGTATAATCAAAAATAGTTAATTGGCAGCAGGATAGAAAAAGTAATAGAAAGTAGAAATTATCTTCTAAATAAATATTTTTGTTTATATTTTTGCTATTGGATTAATAAAGCCGTTTTTTTTATTCTTAATAAATGTGTGTTATTTAATAAAAATTGTCGTCCTACTTTTTAGAACTTTTTGTATCTTTATCAGGAAGTCTGTAAAAAATAAAAGGAAAAATAATTTTGGAACTTTGTGTACCTTTATCAGGAAGTCTGTGAAAAAAAAAAAAAATATAATTTTTGATATAATTTTTGATTTTAATTTTTTGCTTTTAATTTAAAATTAATTTCATTATGTCAAATTCATTGATTTGTATTTTTTTTTTATATTTTTAAAATATATTGCAAAAACTATTCCATAGAAAATTGTCAAGCATATTTATTGGATAAGGAAATTAGTCTTAGTTTTGTTTTAGTTAAAAAAACCTGAAAATACATAGTCTTATAGTTAAAAACCTAATCTGATATTAGCTTGATAATATGTTTAACCAAAATTTTAAAATTTATTTGTTTAATTTTTAAACATACTTAATACAGAAATATTCCATTAAATCGTTTGCTATATCTATTTTATTTTTATTTTATGATAAAAAAGTCAATTTATTAATAGAGCTTTGATATTTCGTTTAATTTATCGTCATATAAATTTATCTTGGTCTTCTTAAGCTGTCATAAATATCCAGTATTTTATAAATAATTTTTTACAACACACAATATAAAATGTCACTATAAAATGATTATTAAAATGATGTTTATATATTTTTATTCTTTTGACATGGGCCAAAAGTCAATAAGGTCAAGGCTCTGCTGTTTGTTTAGAGCTAATTCATGATGTTAGCAAGAGTATTAAAAATTCTCACAATTTTTGTCAGTTAGCATACTTGGCAAGTATGTTTTTGGCTTTGTGTTTGTTTGTTTGTTTTGTTTGTTGTGTCTCTGTTTGTCTGTTTGCTCGTTTTGCTTTGTCTGCCTGTTTAGAGAGCTCAAACACAAACACAAACACACGCGTTTTACATCATGCGTCGTTTCAAAATTGAATTTTAATACACAAAAGCAAGCCGCTGCCAGTTGGATAGATGGATGGATGGATGGATAAATGGATAGATGAATATATGTATAGCTTTTTTTCAGACTTCAACATGTGTGTAGATAGTAGCTGGAGGTTTGTCACACACGCTGTGTCTACTTAAAACCACATATGAATACTGCAAGCCTAGACAATGGCAAGTCTTTGGGGTTTTTTTTTTATATTTTTGCCTTTTCTTGGCCTTTTTTTGCGGGTTTTGCACTCATTTGTACAGCAAGTAGTTTTTCTTTTTTGGGTAGCAATTGCATTATCATCTCTATTTTGTGTATTTTTCCTTATGCACATGCCAAATTATCTGCAAAACGTAATTCCATTTACCTGTCCATGCACTCAACGTCAACAACTTAATGCCATGTTCATTGATTTCCTAAATAAATTTGCCAACTTCAGAGTAGCTGCAGCAGCAAAAGCAGCTGCAAGCTGATTTCATTTATTTCTCTTTGCTTTTTAATGCTCTAAGTTAGGGTTTATTAACTTGGTCATGATATGTGCAAGGTTTTGAGATCAATAAGTCTATATGTTCTTGATTAGTAAAGTTGACAAAGGGAAAATTTGGAAATCCACGTATGCCAAAAAAATTAAAAAAAAAAAAGAAAATAAAAAAAAAATTAATTCGATAAATTTGTATTTTTCTATGTTTAATTTATTTAATAGAGTCTATTACAATGTTGCTGAAAGAGAATTCGTTTTAGGTAATTTATCTTACATAAAAATGCGATCAGTTCAATATTAATTTGTACGAAAAACTTTCTTTGATATTTGTTTTTTTTTTTTATAAATATTCTCGTTTCAACCAAATTAATTTCTTTAAAGTTTTAATGTAAATTTTATCCAATTTAATAATTTAATCCAAAAACAGTTATTTCTTAAGTTTATTTTGCAAATTTGTTAACTTATAGTCTACGAATAATCGAATGGATTTTGACCAAGTCTTTCGGGATAACTTCTATTGAAATCACGGTCCAAAAAATATCCAAAAATATGGTCAAAAATTTTAATTTTTGATTTGAATGAGAAATCAATTAAGAGATCAAATAATGATTAAAAAGCCGTTCCAAATCAAATTTGGATAAATTTTGACCAATTTATGGTTGTATAAAGTCTCTCAGGGTAGCTTCCATAAAAAACACGGTTCAGAAAGAATTTAAGAAATGGGTAAAAAATTTAAATTAAATATTTGAATGGAAAATCAATTTACAGACCAAACCATGATCAAAAACGCTTCTCCAGAATGAAAATTAGATGAATAAATCTCACTGTAGCTTCTACATAAATCTGCAGTCCAAAACTACCAAACCAGGGGTCCAAAAGATTTAATTTTAGATTTAAATAACAAAATAATTTAGGCGGTCAAACCATTTTCAAAATGCCATTCCGAATCAAATTCGGATAAATGTTTGACCAAGTTTCAGGGTAGCTTACATAAAAAACACGGGTCAGAAAAAACTTACTTAAATGTAAATTATACATTTAAATGAGAAATAAATTTAGAGGCCAAACCAGGATCAAAAACGCTAATCAAAATGAAAATTAGATGAATAAATTTAACAGTAACTCCTACACAAATCTGCACTCCGAAAATACCTAACTAGGGGTCCAAAAATTTAATTTTAGATTTAAATGTCAAAATAATTCAGGGCTCAAACCATTTTCAAAATGTCATTCCGAATGAAAATCGGTTGAAGTTTAATCAAGTTATGGATATATAAAGTCTGTCAGGCTAGCTTCTATAAAAATTACCGCTCGGAAATAACAAAAAATATTTTAAAATTTTAAATTTTAAATTCAAATATAAATAAAATTTTAAGACAAATTAAAATAGAGCTTTTTTTAAATATAACATTGAATTTGCTCAAGCTTTATGTTAGTACTCAAGAAATCAATTTTTTTGCCTAGAGCATTAAAACTTCGGCCAGCTAAACATACAAATTTTCGCCACTTATCTCAACATTTTTTTTTATCTCATTTGGGGTTGTTATTTATTTACAAAAAATGCATTTACTATATTTTTATTTTTTATTTTCCATTTTTTTTTACAAAAAACTAACCCGTTACTTTGCCATCATTGGAGCAAAGGGCGCCGCTGTGCAACATGCAGCAACAACAACAACAACAAGTAAAAAAATTTTTTAAAATTAAATTTTCAAGTAACTTTCACTCGAGCGCAGTGCAAACTAAATAATTCATGGTAGCAGCATAAAGAAGATGGCCAAAAAGGGAAAGGGGCGGGCGGGCTAAAAAATCCAAAAGGTGGGCGTGCCAGACACACACACATGTGCTGCACAGGTAGGTGTGTGTGTGTAGGTGTGTGTGTGTGTGTGTGCACATTTAAATAAACAGCAGTCAGCGTCAGTTCGCAGTTCTCATTTTGCCTCTGCTGTTGCCAGAGTTAACTTTTTGCCAGCTAACTGGAAAAAGCAAGGAGTAGCTAAAAAGAGGATCTAAATGTGCGGGGGAGGGGTTGGGGGGTAGTAGTACTACTACTGGCCATATGATAACAGCATTGAAGAACCCTTTCTTTTTCTGGTAGCAGGGGGGTGGGGGTTTTGGTAGGTGTAGTGCGTCCTTTTGTATGTCCTGCGCTGGCATCGTCATGCCAAAATAGGCAAGTTCACTCAGGCAAAGCAATTGCACAAATGGCCAATTCTGCTCGTAAGTAGAATTTTGTTCGTTTCGTTGAGCGGGTTTTTCGGGTTTTACTAAAGAAGTGCGGGATGGAGAGACGATTTTTTCGAGGGGGGGGGGCATTTTTTTTTTTGATTTTATTTTTTTTATTTTTGGCAGTTGCTATGAACAGTGGCAGGGATACCACTGACAGTGCTCGAAGGATAACAAGTACAAATGTTGCAGGTTGAAAGATCTAGACTTAAATATACTCTATTTTCTTTTGTGTTGAAAAAAAAGGTTTTGAGAGAGATTTTGCTAAGTTCTTTTTATTAAATTTGATAGATCAATATATAGACATAAGTTTAAGTCTTTCAGAAAAAATATATTTGATGAAGTTTACTAAAGAATTAATTTATTAAATATAAAAAGTCTATATTCAATTCTTTAAATAGGGAATTTATTACATTTTATTCATATTTTCATACGCATTTAAATTTAACTTTTTGAGAAAGCTTGAATGATAGTTTTTACTTGAAAAGTTTGCCAGATATTTATTTTTTCCAATACTTTTCATTTTAAATCGCTTTCGATTTTCGGTTCTCGTTTTTGAATGAAATAAAAACAATTTTGCTATCGTCAAACTTTAAAGAAACAACTTATGTAGGCGAATATTATAACCAGCCATTGCTTACAGTATTTTCGATTCTCAGGGTCTAGATTAATTTTTAACATGATCAAAAAGGTTTTTAAAACAGTATTCATCCGTGGATGATATACTCTAAATTTCTTTTTAAATTTTACCCATCTTTTTATATATATAAAACTGTTCAACCGGACTGAATAACTGATTGGCGACTCAAGAGCAGGCCAAACGATAGAAGCTAGAAGCCTGAAATTTGTGGCAATATCTTCCTATTATATCGCAGGTTTGCACTCTGTAAAAATTTTATTAAAAATATATAGGGAAGTGTGGTAGAAAATGCATTTTAAAATAATATTAAAATCTCAGCTGGAGCAGACGCAGTGGGCTACAATAATAGCGACATTGTAGAATATAATTAGTTTGTTTTTTTTTCTGCTTTATTTAATTTTGAACGGCAGCAGTAAATTTTAACGCAGATGATCTAGTTTTATATATATTTATTCCAGTATAATATTTAATTTTATTTAATTTTTTCTTATATATATTCCCTTTCCAATTTAACTTTTAAATTTTGGAACAGCTAGCGATTCTGACTCCGCATCGATATTGACAAAAGAACTTATTTATAAATATGAGAAAATTATTGCATTTATAAAAATATATTTATAAGAAATATAGGTTTTTCTAATTTTAGTCAAAATTCCAAAAAGACAAACCCAGCCTACTCTATGCCCTACTGTTAACAAGAGTATAACTAGGGGAAGTACCAAGTAACACACTGCAACTACAAACATGCGAATTTGAGCAAGTGCTTCATATGTGTGTGTGTGCTGGTGTGTGTGTGTGTGCTGGTGTGTAACGAAGCATAGATAAAATAAACAAAACACACAAATAAATGTATATACTAAATATATATATAAATATATATATACATATGCTATGTAGTATATACTACATCTATATATATATTTTGCTGCCTGGCCAAAGTTTAAAGTGCTAAGAAAAAAACCAAAATAAAATAAAAAAAAAAAATAAAAAAGAAAAAATAAAGTTTCCCTTTTTTTGCCATTGCAATGTGAACTGATTGCATTTAACTTGATATCCAGCATGGAGAAAGCAAAGAGAGACCTGAGTTCAGTTCAGTGTAGTATATATATATATTTTTTTTATACATTTTAAGTCAAATTATTGCACATGTACAAATTGAGACTTTATATAATTGAATCAGGCACAACAAAATTTTGTCAACTTTTTTTTCTTTTTTTTTTTGGAACAGTTTTAACTTTTGCCTCAAATAGTATTATAAATGTAGGAAGGATACGCAATTTGCTTGCAGGGCATATTTATAGCTGATATTTTAAAGTAAATAAAATATGATTTATGCAGCAGAAGAATGAATTTTTAGACTAAATAAACGGTACTAAAAATTAAAGAAAAGTATTTTATATTATTAACTGAAATACAGGCAAATAGTTTCATCATTAATTTGATAATAATTTGAATTTACAAACTGCTTAAAAAGGTCATTATAAAATGCAATTAAAAATACAAAAGGCAAACAAAGAATTTCATTAAATTGAAAAGAACATTTATACAAAAATTCAATATACTTTTGACATGCAGATAAAATATGAATATTGACAAAAACTACCTTCTGATACTTGACCTGGAAAATTTATCAGAAAATTACACCATTTTGCCTATAAGGCCATTTACCAAAATTGACTTTAAGCCTCTTTTTGCAATTTGCCAGATTGTTGTGATAGTTAAAAAAAACTGATTGTATTTTTATGCAGTGCCATCGATGCAGTAAATTCAATTAAATGTTGTTGCCGCCAATCATAATTAAATCCACGCTCCAATGTCTAGGAGCTGATGCTGGGGACTCTTACGATTAACTTTAAACCTGACGCGGCTCCATATGGCCCAGGACATTGGACACTGGACACTGAGACACTGAGACACTGGGACATTGGATGGATGGATGCAGCGTATTTGCTAGTGACACTTAAACACATGCGACCCGAAGCTGCTTTATGCTTAATTGAGTATTATCCTTGTTGCACACAGTGTATATGGCCAAGAAGTCCTCCTGGCCAAGGCAATGTCTGTAAACAGTTGCCAGTAGACAGTTGCCAGTTGCCAGTAGCCGGGCCAAGCCACTGTTTGCTTAATAGCATGGTCAGTAAATTTAATTAACTTCCCTTAAGGATACATGCAACATATAATAAAAGCACAAAAAATAAACCAACTTCAGTTTGTGAGATTGTCCCTATGCTGGCTGACTGGCCGGCTGGCCGGCTTGGCTGACTGTTACTTTGCGCCCTTTTCCGCCCAATTCAATTTGCACTTAAAAAAAAAATTTATATATTTAATATGCTATATAAGAAAATCGGAAAAAAAATTGGATAATATTTACACAAAAGTAAGAAGTTTTTTTAATAATATTTAATACATTTCCCAATTTTTACTGTAGCGTCTTTTTAAATATACATTCTTTTCTGCAAGATATCGAATTTTATACTACAATTAAAATCTTCCCAAATAAAATTGAAAACCTTTAAAAAAATTAAAGTATTTAGAAACCAAACTTTTATGAAATAATTTGTTATTTAATATTAATTTTAAAATATTACTATTACGTAACCTACAATTCTTCAAATCAAAAAATATTGTTTTACAATAAATAATATTATTATTATGAAGAAAATTAATAAATAAATTCTTAAGTTAAAAAAAACTCTAATTAAAGTGCCTTTGCTACTCGGCTTTCAGCTTTATAATAAATATATAAATATATTTAAATCCCCAGAATGACAAAAAAATTTAAATTAAAAGAAAAAGAAATAAAATATTTTCAACAAGTCTTAACATATTTTCCTATAAGAGTTATAATATTATTTAAATAGATGTTAAAAATAGATTTAAAAAATAATACAAAATATTTAAAATTTTTTTATTTATTTATTTCCATAAATAAAAATCTTCTAAATAAGACAAAGAAAATTTTATTTAAATTTAATTTTTTGCCCAGAGTAAAATAAATATTACTTAAATTTAATTCTTTCATTCTTTTAATTTAAAAAATTGTTTTCTCCAAATTTAAATATTACAAAAAATTTGTATAAAGTACTCGAAAATTTATAAAAAATTTTTCATTTAAAAATATTTATAAAACGAATTTATTTCGAAAATTGGAAATAATTTTGCCTTTATTTATACTTTAAATTCAAGCTTATACATAATTAAAATTTCCTGCAATTTCTAAAAATCTTTCCCATTAAAATATATTTATAAATTAAAAAAAATTATTTCTAAAATAAAAAATAATTTTCCTGTTATTTATATTTTGATTATTATAGACATTTGTTGCAGAGAAAAGCCTTGATTTTTTTAAATTGATTTACAAAAAAAAAAAAACCATTTATTTTTTAAAGAAAGTTAAGATATTTGTAGAAATGGAAACACAATTCGTAAAATTTTTCTTATTTATAAAGAAAAAATTGGTGTTTTTTTTCCATTAATTGTTTTTCTCAGTGTGTCTCCATCTTCTGGCTTCAAGTTGCACTGGGATTACACACATGTACGACATTGCACGGACACAACTTGACTGGCCTGACTGAGACTCTTCTGACTGAGACTGCGACTGAGACTGCGGCTGAGACTGCGGCTGCGGCTGAGACTGCGACTGAGACTATCCTGGCTGCGAGTGTCCTGTGCTGTGACTGTTCTGTTCTGGCTCTCGTCTTGTCGTTTGTCCTTTGAGATGTTGTGCAAACAAGCAGCTTAATGTCAGTCGACACAAGACAAACACAAACAAATACACACACACACACGCACTCACACACACAATACAGAAATTAACTTCTTTTTGATGAGCATATGTTGCACAGACAGCAACAACGTTGCTCCCTCCAAAAAAATACAAAAAAATAAAATAAATAAATAACCTTGCAGCTTGTGGCACATGCCGCATTATCATTGCCTCTTTAAATTATAAGTACAACGCGTATCTATTGCCAACTTGCAACACACAGTTGCAGCTGCTTCGATCTTTGCATTTCTACTATTTTTTTTTTTTTGTTTTTTTGGTTGTGTGTGTGTGTGGCATGCAACGGCGTCGCTTTTAGCCCGCGTTTCATAATTCATGGCATGCCTACTTTGCATGCCACAGGACACGTAGTTGCCCCGTTGTCCGTTGCAGCTGCCCTGACCCCGTGTGTGCCTGTGTGTGGCATTGTCTTGTCTGGCCACGTTTGTGCCATAACAAATGATGCACTCGACACAGTCAGCATATCCTGTGAATCCTGAACGCATTCCCCCTATCTCTCTCTCTTTATCTGCCTGCTACCAATAGCCATATCCTTCCAAAAAGGACACTCTTAAGGTGAATTGCATGTGATTGTGATGCGGATTGTGATACGAATTGTGAGCTACGCTTCAAAAATAGAAAATAAAGCAAACAAATGCATTCAATGTCCTGATTGTCTGGTTTAAAGTTCATCCATATCGTTGTATGCAGCTTAGCTTGGCTCTAAGGATTCAGTTTTCAAAAGCTTGATATATATTTTATAAAGTTAAAGGCCTTGCTTTAAAACAAAATATATGTCTGTATTTATATTGTTAGATTAATGTATTTTTTTGGGAGCAGAATTTATGCAACTACGTTATTTTAAATGTGAGCGAAAAGTTGAGAAAAGTTTAATGAATTTGTAAGTAAAAAAATGTGATTTTAGTTTCGAAAAAAATTTACTTAAAAATAATATATTTTTTTTTAATAAATTTCTTTTAAAAAAAAAATATTTTTCTGAAATGTTGATTAATGTAGATATGGGCTACAATTTATTTAAATAGAAAAATATTATCTTAAAAAACTAGTTCAATAGCTAAAAACAATGTGAACAAATTGAAAATAATGTTTAAAAAAAAACAACAAAACAATAATAAAACTTCAGCTAATAAAATAAACTAAGTAAGAATTTTTTCTACTTAAAATGTACTCAAACGAATGTGAATCAGATATATTATATTTTACTGCATTGAATAACTAACTAAGCAAGTATTTTATTAATTTTATTAAATCCTTAAAAATTGCGCATGTAAATTTGAATAATTTAACTTAAATTTATCTTCATTATTATTTAGAAAATAGAAAATTAAAAAAATTATACTAATGCTTATAAAAACAACAATAAGAAATAAAAAAATTGAGTTAAGCAAAGTAAGAATATTTTCTATTTAAAATGTACTCAAATGAGTGTGAATCTGAAAATTTATATTTTCTATAGAATATTTAACTTAACTAGTATTTTATTTATTTTAATAAGTGTGGGTATAAAAAATTTGAAAATATTATACGTTAAGTTTATAAAAACAATAATAATATATTCCAAATTGCAGTTAAGTTTAATAAAAATTTTTTTCTCTTTAAAATAGATTCAAATGAATGTGAATCAGCTAATTTATATTTTTTATAAAATATTTAACTAAACAATTATTTTATTTATTTTAATAAAGGCTGAAAAATTGCACCTGTAAATTCAAATATTTTGACTTGAATTAATCATCATTAATATTATTATTTCCAATTAAAATTTACTCAAATGAATACTAATAAGAAAATTTATATTTTCAATAAAATATTTAAGTGATCAAGAATATTATTTATTTTAATAAATCCTAAAAAATTACATCTGTAAATTTTAATATTTCTTCTTGAATTTGTTTTCATTATTATTATTTAAAAGCAATGTAAATAAAGTTATACATAATAATAATTAATTCAGTTAAATTTCTTTTCTATCTTAAATGTACTCAAATGAATGTGAATCAGGATATTTATATTTTTAATATAATATCTAACTAAAAAAGTATTTTATTTATTTTAATAAATGCTGCAAAAATTCATCTGCATATTCGATTATTTTAATTTTAATCATTATTTTTCCTACTCAAATTGCCCTCAAAGTCCAATTTTTAAATTACTTTCGAACCAAATAAATAAATATTTATTTATAATAAAATCTAATCTCAAGCAAAAGTCAATTGCTTTTTTTTCGTTGTGAAATGTCACACAAAGGCACTTTAACAGCTTGAGGCGATCCATTTGATAGGGCATTCATATTGCTCATACGCAATGTTGGATGTGGGCTTAAAAAGCGTTTAATTATGGCCGCAGCAGAACGTGCCGCATGGCAAATCATGCAACCATCTGCTGTGGCGCTATTCCAGACTCTGATGCATGCAATCAAAGTCAAGCAGCCGCAACTGTCGGAATAAGTCATTTTTGCCAGGACATCAGAGCTGTGAGTGGGTGAAGAAAAAAAAAGGCGAGTGGCATTAATACGCCAGTTAATATTGCGGTTAGCGGCCATTTCACGTTGTCGCAGTGCCTGCAGCGTCCTCCGCCTCTCCTTCTCCCCCTCTGGCTTGTATTATATTTTCGAGGGCGTGGTCATGGCCATCATGTTGGCCATATAGCGTTTGGCTGGCTGGCTGGCAGTTGGCAGCTGCATTTAACACTCGACGAGTGTTTCCTGCAGACTGTCAGACACGGCTAATGTGCGCCAGCGTAAACTTTAAGTTGACTGCCAGTAAAAGCCATTTAAAATTACGTGCTTGGATTTTCTGGCCGCCTTCCTGGCCGCTGTTATTGAGCGCTCGTGTACGTGGCCAACTAGCAGGAAAAAAAAAAACCAACAACTAGCCAAAACATAAAAGTGCTAGCTAAACTTTTGATTGTCGAAAATATATACCCTTTGATTTTCATTAAAAAATAAATCTAATTTTTGAGCGATTGTTCAACAAGAAATATATATTAATTTGATATTTATGAAACTTGATTAAGTCAAAATTTGATAGAGCTTTGCGGCTAAATAATCTATTCGTAGAAGAACTCAGTTTTTAATCGATAATTTCAATACAAGCAATAAGCTATATTTCTCTGATCCGGCTGATTTTGGTATATCAATTGTATATACAGCTTTATATGATAGTCCACCAATACTTTTGGTTTCCACAAAATTTTTCCAAATTATTTAAAAAATCAGCTGTGTCGAGATAGCCCCAAAAATTAAAGAAAAATTCGGTTATGCATTACAATTGCTGAAAAAAATATTAATATATTTTATAGACCTCCCATCTCTCTTTCTACACTGCAATACACTTTTAATAACAAAATTTTAATACTCTCTAGTTAGGGTATAACAAACATGGGGAGTTGCAGTTAGTTGTTGCCCAGGTTTGTCATTTTTGCCACTTTCAGCTACAATTTCTCAGCTGCAAGCGCATTTTATATATATATCTATATATATATATGTGTGTGTGTGTGTGTGTGTCAATATCACACACACACAGAACGGCAACAACCTGGCAACATTGCACATAATTTTCACATAAACGAAAGCCTAATATAAAAATTCTATCAAATCGTGACCAGCAAGCGTAAAGAGTTTATACCCAAAAAATAATATAAAAAAAAAAAAAACAAAGAAGTAGCAACTTAAGGCTTTTCTCAGGTTTCAATAGCCTTGTAAAAGATATGATTTTTTTGAAAATTCATAAAATGATAAAACATTGTGTACATGTGAACATAAAAAATATTTTGTATTTTTAAGAAATTTTTGAAGCACATGGCTACATTTAAAAATATTTTAAAATATATTATAGGGGATACAATTATCTATTGGAATGTGTAACATAATTAAAGATCAAATAATATCTGATGTAGATATAAATAAATTAGTCCAAAGACTGCCAAAAAACTAGCTATTCTCGGTTTTCTCGATAAACCAAGATGACAAGATGAAATAAAATTAATTTAATTGCTCTTTTAAATGGATTTTAAAAACAAATTTAAAGAGACGTCTTTCAGCCTTATATAGTGAATGCTAAACCGGTTTGAGAATTACACAAATGTGCGTAAAAGTATAAAATTTTTTTAAAAATTTATTTTAATATTTTATTGTCGAAGAAGCAGCCTTCATGAACATGACATAAAATTAACTTTTTTTTTTTGTTTTAATATTTATTTATTGTCCAGAACTGTCAGCATTTATGACTAAAACACTGCATGTATTAAATTAACAAGCCCCGACTTATCTATTAATATACTATATTAAAATAATATTTATTTTTTTTTTTTTTAAATTCAAATTTAAAATAATATTAGCGAACAATTGAGAGCAAAATATATTAAAAAAAAGGTCGATTGGTCTACCGTTTGAAGGACAATATTTTCTTTAGTATAACTCTAATATAATCTTAAAAAAAAAGAAATTTCAACGGAGAGACAAATGCAAGAATGTGTTTAATCGAACTAGGTTTTTGTTAATCCTTATAAAAAATAATAAACTTAATAACAATTACACAGTATAAAATAAACTTGTATCGACCACTTTTGGATTACAGAGTATAAAAAAAAAAAAATTTAAACATCAAAGGGCAAACACTTGAGACAAAAACGCTTAATACTGCCAACTTATTAAAAAAGCTCGAATGACACAATTCTTAGAAACAAATAACGCTAAAATTTTTATTAAAAGTTTAACCGAAAATTTATATATTAAATAATTTTGCCTTAAAGCTTTAAGAGAAAAATATAAAAAATATAAAAAAAAATCTTTGTAGTCTGGCCATAAATAAATCAGTTGCCACAAAAAAAAAAAATTTGTTGCGTCAGCATCGTATCGACATTTTTAAGTGTTGCCCATAGACTTTTGATTACTTTTTTTTGGGGGGGAGTATAGGGAATTGGGAATTGAAAACAGCAAAAAAAACGAAAGCAAAAAAAATAGTAATTTAATGAGCTGGTAGTCAACAATTTTATAAATTTTTTTTATTTTTTATTTCTTGGTACAACTTTTTGCTAGCAAAAACTATTTATACCAAAATTTGTCAAATTAAATTGCATGTACAGCAGAGGCTGGCTATTGTTGCTAATGTAGTTGTTGTGATTGTGATTGTTGTTGTTGTGATTGTTGTTGTTTTGGGCCCAGACGTCCCAAAGTCAGGCCGCAACTTTTTACCCATCTTGAGATTGAATTAAAAAGTTGACGGCTGCTGCCGCGTCCAACAAAATGCCGCAAATTAATGTGCATAGTTTGTTGTTGGCTATGGCTTTGGCTTTGGCTATGGCTATGGCTTTGGCTTTTAATTAAAATTGTTTACTAAATATGCTTGAATTTGTGTTGTAAGCGCGGTCCTTATTCAACTTATTGTTGTTGTTTTTGTTGTTGTCGGCGGCTTTACAGTTCTTGAATCAGGTCAATGCACAATTCAATTTGTAGTACGGAGGCTCTGCACTCTATGAAATCTGTGTGACAAATGTTAATTATGGCATTTGCAGCACAGCATCTCCACTAACTTTGCCTTTTGGCCAGGAACTTTGATGCATTTAATAAGGGTTCCAAGGCAAAATGCATTACACTGATTATGTTGTTGTTGTTGATGTTGCTGTTGTTGCTGTTGTTGCTGTTGTCGCGCTACATAATTCAGCATGACATGAACTGACAATAAAATTTAGTGCTGAGCGCGCATAATAAAGTCACAGGCCAAAGGCATTCAGGCAGGCAGAGGCAGTTAGGTTCTGCCCCTCAATCTCTCAATCTCCCCAATCTCTCCAACTCTCAGACTCTTAACTCCAAGCGTAAATACCTTGCCATGCCATGCCAGCTGGCCATAAGCAAAGGGCTAACAAAAAAAAAAAAAAAAATTAATATGAAGAAAGCGTTAACAACTTGCAGTAGCTCAAGTTATATACCCTTGAAAGCATTTTTACAAAGATTATTTATGTGGCAGCTACTATATAATGAATTTATATTGAAAAATATATAAGATATTAATAAATTAGCAATCACTGACTTTAGCTTAAATATTTGAAGAGGCAAAAAAAATTTTTATAGCAAAAATAAATTTTTAATCGAATGTTTCTATAGCAGCTATAAATATATATTACAAAAAACAATAAACTATAATATTTTATTTATTTGTTTGTAATTTGTTCCAGCTTATAAAATTCATATTAAAACTTACAACTAGAAATTTAGTTTATACATGTATTCAATTTATTTATTTAGCTTTTTATTTATTTTATTTCATTTTATTTTGCTTTTTTATTTTGTTGAAATATTGTTAAAAGTGTTCCAGCTTATAAAATGAAAATTAAAATTTACAACTAGCAAATTTATTTTTTTCCCAAAAAAAATATTATTTTACCA
The DNA here is from genome assembly GCA_035043045.1 of Hirtodrosophila alboralis. Classification (NCBI taxonomy): domain Eukaryota; kingdom Metazoa; phylum Arthropoda; class Insecta; order Diptera; family Drosophilidae; genus Hirtodrosophila; species Hirtodrosophila alboralis. The sequence continues at coordinate 173,799 of JAWNNH010000457.1, read as the reverse complement.
ACTTTTTGTCGGCTATAAGATATATTCGTAGTTATGCGATTTTAATAATATTTGTTCACCTTATACAAAGCAAACCTACATATATTATGAAGCTGTATTTAAATTTTTAGAAACAAAAAAGATTTTTATACAAAACTTTATTTTAGAGCGATTTTTTCTACGGCAGCTATATGTCTTAGTGATCCGATAAATCTGGCTTCAACATATATACAGTCTGCAGCAAAAAGAAGCCTTTTTGACTAGTTTTATAATAATAGAATTAATACTAGTTATGCAATTATCCTTCGAAGTGAAGAAGCCTTTTTTCCAAAACTTTTGCTCCCACAAAATAATTAAAAATTTAATAAACTTGTGTTAGCTCTTAATATATAAATATATATCAAAAAAAAGACAACTTGGTTACTCATAAATTAATGAACAATTCTAAAAATATATTAGTTGAAAGTTTAACTTAATTATTTTTTTTGGAAAAATTCATACAATTTAAAGCATAAAATAAAATAAATCCAATTTGTAGACCGTTGTATGACTAATCCAACAGCAAAATTTACCTAATTTACAGTAAAATTATTTCTTCAAACGAATTATAGTTATGATAAAAATAAGAATGCAATATTTTAGTTCGTTATATTGGCTTTCAGGAAAAAATATTACAGCTTAAGCCTAAGTTGTCTAAACATAAAAATATAAGTATGTATTATTTTATAAAGTGTGCACACCTTTCACTTGCAATGCATTACACATTTGCTAACAAAATTATAATACCCTTTGGCAAAAGGGTATCTAAAAAATATAAAGAAGGAAAAACTAAAAGCAAAGTCATGCGGCCGGCAGTAATGAAAAGCGTGCTCGGAGTATGCTCAGAGAAGTGAGAAGAAACTGCCTCATCTCTCAAACCTCATCTGCCCCCCCTGCTATCTCCCTCCTCTGGCACCCCTCTGCCCTGTTCTGTCTTGGCTGTAAAACTGTAAGTTGGCATTAAGTTGCAAGCATAATGAAATTATTTCTCTGGCTCGGCGACGCATCGCTGCCAGTTTTTGTGTTTTTTTTTTTTTTTGTATTTTCTTTTTTTGTTGCTGCTTTTGCTACTCTTGGCTAAGAAGCGCGTCGGCACATAAATACTTCATGCTTAATTGTCCTTTTGGGTGCAATTTCAAACGCTAGCAACTACGCATACAACAGCAACAGCAACAACAGCAGCAGCAGCAGGACCAACAGCAGCAGCAGGACCAACAATGGCCATGGCAACGCAACGAGTTGAACGTTGATGATGACAGGCTTTAGCTTTAGCTTCAGCTTCGACTTTAGCTTCAAGTTAGAGAGCTTTTTAAAGTCCTGACAACTGCCTATATGCTCCTCTAATTAAAATTATTCTCGCCTCTGAAGAAAAGCTTAAAAATAAATACTAGATTTCAAAAATTTTTTAAAAAAATAGTTTCACCATAGAAACATTTTTAAAGTGGTTTTTCGTCATCTGGGGCACCATATGTTATCAGATAAATTAGTAGTAGAAAAAGCTAAATTTTGTTACCTAGTGTTATCTAATCCTATTTTTTTTCCCCCAAACTTTACTTTTAGTGCGTTTTTATGCGTAAGTTTTAAGTAATATTATTTAGTTTGAAATACTCGACTTTATGGAACTAGAGAGAAGCTTAACGAAAACAAAAATTCAAAAAACTAAGGCAGCTTTCTATATCAAATTTAACTGCCAATGCAAGCTGGTTTACTAGCGCAAAATTAATTTAGAAATAAAACATTTGTTTTTCCAGGTACAAAATATAAGTCAGTTTTTTCGATTGGCAAGCAAAACCTTAAAATAATATTAAAAAAATTATATCAATAAATGTTTAAAAAATATTGAAAAAGATATGTAAAAATTAATGTAATATTAATAAAATTAAACTGATTAGAAAAAATTTTATTTTATTTGTTATATAAATAAAAAATAATCTTTTATTTAGAAATCAAAAATTTTTTCATCTAAGTACAAAATACAAAACTTGTATATGTTGTATTGAGTATGTAGGCATTTGAGATTAATATAAGTTTCGATAATTCAGGCAATTTCTTTTGCTCGGCTACGATGACATATTATCTATTAATATAACGTGATTATATTGCCAGAATAGTCAATCAAGGCTCGATGATAGGCCAAATATTAAAAATTTTATATTTTGAATTATTTTATAGATATTTAATTATATATATATATTTTTTTTCTTGCCCAGAAAACACAGCATGTGATTTTATATTATATTTAAGTAAACTGTGTACATTTAAATAAAGAGAATTGTTTGCCTTAACGAATACAGAAAATAAAATGTAAAATATAGTTTATAAATAACAAATATATGAGTCGACCAAGAATAGCAGGTAAGGAAAAATAAGTCTATTATAAGCTTGTTTAATGCAGCAGCTCTTATGTTAGCGAGACTAAAAATAGTTTAAGAATATTTGTTGGCATAACATCAGGAATAGAGATATTCATTTAATACGATTCTATCCCACAAAACACAATATATTCAAGAAAAATAAAGAACAATCTTTCAATTAATGTTAGCATATACAAAAATACCTAAAATAAACCTCATATTGTTACTCAATTTAAAAGAAATATTTGAAATAAAATTTTATCATTCAACAAATTAAATAAAAAAAATTACAATAGAACTTAAAAATAACAATCTTTAGACAATCTTAAATGCATATGATGAAAGTTGTTACAAAACCCTAAAAAATGAAAAAAAATAAACCTTCCAAAGGTGCAGATCAAGTGTTGGTTCACTTTTGACATAATTTAAAGAGCAATAAATATCCAAGAATTGTGACTACAAATCACTCAAAACGCTCACAGAAATGTTGGGAAACAAAGTTTTCAAACAATTCAAATCCGCAATAAATAAACTAAAAAAAAATCAATAAAATAACCAAAATCCGCACAACAAATCAAAATCAGATAAACAAATCAAAAACGTAACAGAAAACCATTTCACTAAAAACACAGTTCGAAATAATCATGAATTTTTAAATTTTATGGCACAAAGTCAAAGGTGAAAGATTCGCTTTTGGGTATACAAAAAAAAATATATAAAAGCAGAAAACTGAAACTGTGAACTGTGGCCTCCCAGTGGATGTGTGCCACAAATTCTCTTTGGGAAATTAAATGCTATGTGATTGAAAGTTAGTCGCAAAAAGTTAATGGCAACCTTTGAGATTTCGATTTCTGCTGCAACAGCAAATCTAAAGGCGGAGTCTGAGATTTGTAGCTCAACTGGGAGAAGTAGCTGCTTAATTATCAGAATTTAAAGTAATTGTCAATTGAACAGAAAAAACTCAATCTTTGCGAATGGCAAAAGAAGCTTACGTGTTGGAACTAGAGATGGGAAAATGTTTTTAAATTGCAGCAAACTGTGACTCTGAATATCAGAAAAATGTGACTTCAGTCAGATATCACACATCGCTATTATTTATATATCAAACTACAATAAAATTAAGGCATTTAAATTTTAAACTCTTGCCACAAGTTTGTTGCATGTTCTTTTAAATCCTCGTTTCTCTTACAATTACATATGACATGAAATGTAAACCAAAGTACTGCATAATTGGAGACAATCTGCATTATCAACCAGCTCCTGCCTGTCTCGTCAGCTGGGCTACTTCCGGCACAGGGGCCTGTATTCTACTTCCGTTTCGGGCAAAAAAGAAATGGAAAATGAAAAAATATATATATATATTTTCATATAAATGAAATAAGTAGTTGCATGGCCAGCCGGTCATTAGCGGCATCATTTTGCACGCCAGACATTCAACGTTTTTTTTTTTTTCGCTCCCCAATCCGAAACTTCAACTCTGACGCCGCTTATTTCCTGGCCTGGCCAAAAGTTTCATTGGAGTCATAACTTTTCTGTATTTTTTTTTGTACAGCGTTTTAATACCCTTGCAAATAGAGAGTTTTATATTGATTTGATGACTTTTGAGTATTGATTAATTTTATAATGAACAAAATAAAAAATTTAACTCATTTAAATGAGACTTTTAATATATCTAAGTATTTTTATATTTGTAAATTAATTTATAAAAATTTATGCTATATTTATGAAGCTATAGAAAATATCTCAATAGCGGTTTAAATCTACTGAAAAAAGAGGTCTATATTCGAATGTCAATTTGGAATATATATAATCTGTTGTTCTAGCTAGATATTAAAAAAAATCAGGCTCTGTTATGAGGAGTAAACTCTCAAATATAAGTATTTTGGTCATTCGCAAAGAACTCTGAATTTTTGAACAATTTATTGTAATTAAAAATTAAATTAATCTTCTACTAATATTTGATTTTTTTAAAAAAAAATTTCATCAATAACAGTTATTTTCGATTAAAAACATTAATATTTCGACAGATAAATTCATTGTTAAATTTCCAATTTAGTAGTATAATATTAATAAAAATTATAATTATTTTAGGAAAGTTCTTTAACTGCGAAAAGTAAATTTATTGTTGAATTTTCAATAGAAGTTAAAGTTTTTTTAAAAAAGTTTTTGAACTCTAAAAAGAAAATTTCGGCTTTAAAATCCAGTTAAAAAATAAACATAAATTTAATATAGTTTTTAACAAATTAAAAAAAAAATATTTAGCTTTGATATTTTTTTTTGATTTTTATGCATTCGAGTAGCAACTTTTCAAAACTATTTCTTGACTAGATGACAACGTTTTCTTAACAAAAAAAAATAGAAAACGTAATCTTAAAATAATAAATAAGCTTAGTTCATATATCTTACTTTAAATATACTTTCTACACATTTAACTAATTCATTTAATTAATCAACAATCGTAAGCAGGCCCCTTTAAAAACCCAATTACTAAATAATTCCCTAGAGAAATAGTTTATTTAACACAGTCTGTAAGAATATTTAACTTTCGTTCTGCTGAATATATGCTAAGGGGCATTTTTACTTACTTCTTAATTCTTTTTGAATCTCGTTTTATATTTTTTTTTTTAAATTTTTTTCGTACTTATTTGTGCTGGTCTTTGTCATCGTCATTTTTATTGCTTGCTTAATTATGGAGTCACTTTACATTGACACGCTGCTTGGGAACGCGCTCCATGAAAACTGAAAATGATGCAAAATAAATAGCAATAACTTCGCGCCAAGCCGCTTAAAAGTTAACAAACTAACAAGTTACAAAGTTTAACTTTGTCATAACCTCCTTTTTTGTAAGATGCTTTGCAATTTTCCATTTTCCATTTTCCCATTTTTTTTTTTGTATTCTCGTATTTTCCGCAGTAGCCAGCAGCTGCTGTGAGGGCATTTTCACTTTTAAATGGTTAATTAGCAATGGCATGCTGAGTTTATATTTAGTTTTAATATATATATATACAAATATTCTTTAAATAGGAAATGGCATTTAAAAATAAACCAAGCAAAAATTAATGACAAAGTTGGAAAAGTAATTAATATAAATGAGTTGTACAATAAACTATGTGTTGATATGGATAGGAACTTAGATAGAACAGCGGAAATACAATTTTTTATTATTAGTAAACAATTTTTAATTACTATTTTGGCATCTTAAAATTTTTGGAAATATTTTTATTTTTTAAAAAAATAAAATATTTAAAAAAATATTTAAATTTACTAGAAAAATAAATTAGCAAAAAAAAATATCGAAAAACAATTTGTTATTGAATTTAATGCCATTTATAATTTTGGCATTATAATTTTCTTTTTAAGAAATATTTAAATTTTTGATAAAAATAAATTAGACATAAAATATTTAAACAAATATTTAAATTTATCAAAAACATTAATTAGCAAAAAAAATATCGAAAAAAATTTGTTGTTGAATTTAATGCCATTATTAATTTAATTTATACCACTTAGACTTTATATATAAAAATTGGCATTGATTTAACAAATTTAGTAGGGAAATTTTTTACCTCCATAAAATACTATTTTGGCATCTTAAAATTTTTTGAAATATTTTTATTTTTCAGAAAAATAAATTAGCTTAAAAAAATATTTAAAGAAATATTTAAATCTATCAGAAAAATAAATTAGCAAAAAAATATCGAAAAAAATTCTTTTTTGTGGGCTTAATGCAATTATTAATTTAATTAACACCACTTAGACTTTATACATTAAATTTGGAATTGATTTAACAAATGAAGTAGGGAAATCTTTTATCTTCATAAAAAAAGCTTTACCCAGAGTTAAAATTATCATAAATTTCTCAAAACTCAATCAAATTTAATTCGGAATAATATAATTTTTTAATTTTGTAACATGATTTTGACCATCAAATTTATATGGCATTTCTAATTTTAAAAATTAAATTTTTTGATTTTTATATTTTTTTTCTATTATTTTGATAAAAATTTTATTTTCAAAATCTAAATTTTAATTGATGTCGGACATCACTCTGCGTATAACATGCTATTTTAAAACTCATTAATTATTATATAATTTGTTGTAAGGTCTACAGAAACTTTACTTTACAAATAGAATAAAATTTTTTGATTTTTGATAATTTTTTTCTTTTATTTCTTTGATTAGTTGGAAAATTTTAATTTTCAAAGTTCTACTATTAATTGATTTTGGACATTACACTTCGTATAACAAGCTATTTTTAAACTCATTCTATATTATTTAATTTATTCTAAAGCACAAATAGAATTTCTTCTTTGCATTGCAATTTTATCTTTATCTTTGTTTGCTTCAATTTTAAAGCAAATCAAGAACCTTAATTTATTTTTTTTAGGCTAACAACAAAACACTTAAGGCCACAAAGCTTTATTTGTCATGTTAAATTCAGCTTAATTCATCAACAACAATTAGAGAGAGCACACAAAAATTGCCCCACTAATAAGTAGAAAGGAGGCTTGCCTTGATGGTGTTAATCATACGCCACGTTGGCCGCAAGTGCCGTGGCGGTTTTTAGCTCTGAGTAAAAGGTGCGAAACAGCCGCATAAGTTCACAGTTGAAAAACAAAAACCACAATGGGCCATTAGCTGGTTGACAACAACAACAACAACGAACAACAACAACAAGACTCGACATTCAACTTGTGGCCAAAACAGGCAAAACCTGCGGCAAAGCTGTGCCTCCTTCTTTAACTGAAAACGGATGATAATGATGATGATGATGACGATGATGATGATGAGTATGATAATACCATCTGCTGCTGCTGCTGTAGGATGGAAAGCGTTTAGGTAACAGTTAGCTAACATCAAGTCAAACGACACTTCCGTCCAGGCATCATAGAGCCTCCTGGCAGCAAATATTCCTTCTGGCTAGGTGTACATTTTGTCGCCGCCGCCGCCTACACATAGCTATGTATATAGAGTATATGTATATATATATAGAGTTGAGAGTGAACCACATTTCCGGGATTTGCCGACTTGTGCATCCGTCAACGTTGCATTGCCCGCCCCCGCCCTTTGCACACACACACAACACACCAATTTCCTTTCTCTCTAGAGAAGAGAACTGCAACTTCCCTCTACTTCTCATATACATATATCCTTCACCTTCACCCCGCTCAAATAGCCCCGTACGCCCCTTCGAAAAAAGCTTTGCAAAGTTTCTTTGCTTCAAAAATTTTTGCATTCAAGTGTTTACACTTCGTTTAGTTGGGCAATAAAAATAAATGCCAAAGCTTTTTTAAATGTTTAAGCCAAACATTTGACTTGGCTCATCCACCTAAGTGTTGTACATTCTAGCTCAATTGAATATTTAAATTAAACTAGTTCAGTTTGTGTTGAATGAACTAAGTGTTCATATACTACGCTTAATTATTATTATTTATTATATTTGAACTTATTAAAAAATCACTAAAGTAAAACACAATTTAGAGCAAATTAAATTTTTTTTAAGACTTAGAAATTACTGCCTTTAATTGAATATAATAAAATAAAATAAAAATCCACTTTTTTCTTTTAATTAAGCACTGTTAATTTGCTATTGAATATAATTAACTTGTTTTGCTTTTATTTGACGCATATATCATATATCCAAACAAAAAAATTAAAAAAAAATATTGTGTATAAATATTGTGTGCAATGTTATTTAAGAAAATGTCAGTGTATTTAATTTAATTTTTGCGAAGTGTATAAATCGAACTATTGATTAGTTTATTCGAATGTTTGTAAAGTTCTGAAAGAACTTTTGTTTACTTTGTTCTGTTTATAAATAAAATTCATTATAAATAAATAAAATAATTTCAATATCAAATGTTAAAATGTTTGTTTATTTTTTAAATAGTTTATTCAATTTATTTCTTAGCTGCATTTATCTTTTTCTTTCGATCATTTCGTTTATTATTAATTCCGATTAAATCAAAAAAATGAATTAGTTTTTCTTTATTTTAAAAACAGATTGAAACTTTGACTTGAAAGTTAATTTTTTAAAGCAAATGCAATATCAATTATATATACACTCCTCTGTCCTAAGAATATCCTAACAGAGGAGCGTCTTTTTTAAAAAATATATGTCGTTTTTTAATTTTGGTTTTAATTTATTGCTCTTTAATATTTTTTAATATTTTTCCTATAACCATTTTTTATTTTTGTTTATTTTCAGTTCAAGTTTTATTTTATTTTTATGTCATTTTATTTTATTCTGTTTTTTCTAGTTCTAGTTTGTTTAAAAATTATGTCTCCCTTTAATTTTTTTTAATTTTTCAGTTTAAAAAATTTTTTTATTTAATTTTTTGTTTATTTTTCAGTTTGTCAGATTTTATTTTTATTTTTTTATCAGTTCAAGCTGGCTTAAAAAATTCGTCTCTCTTCAATTTTTTCTAATTTTTTAGTTCAAAAATATTTTTTATTTAATTTTTTCGTTTTTTTTCAGTTTGTCAGATTTTTCTTTTTTTTTTTTATCAGTTAAAGTTGGCTCTAAAAATTTGTCTCTATTTAATTATTTTAAATTTTTCAGTTCAAAATGCGTCTCTTTAATAAATAAAATAATTTTTAAGTAATTTTTTATTTTATTCCAGTTTTTGTTCAGTTAAAGCTTTATCTTATTTTCATGTTATTTTTTTATTTTTTTTTTTTGTTTGCCAGTTTAAGTTGGCTTAAAAAATATGTCTCTCTCTTAATTTTATTCTATTTTTTTTAAGTTCAAGTTGTATTTCTTTTTTTCCATATTTGATGAACTGTTCCATCGAATGGTTCAACTCTAAATACACTGCTAAATACACACACAAGCAATGTCGCGTCGCCTTTGTCCAATTACTGGATTGAACAAATTTCTTTTTTTTTGTTGTTTTTTGTTAGCTCACACGAGTCAGCAAAAGCATCAAATTGTTGGCCACATGATGATGCAATGGTTACATAGACGTAGCACGTTGGTCAACTCGCCACATTAATGAATAAATCAACATGAGTGACTGAGAGGGAGCGTTACCAATGTATAGAAAGGACCTTACCAAGTCCAAAGCCACGTCCTGTGCACTGTGTGTAAGTGTAAGTGTAACTGTGAACTGTGAATTGTGGACTGTACTAATGAAGTCCAGAAGAGACTGTGCGCACGTGCGTCATCATTATCATTAACATCATCATTGGCATTGCCATTGGCATTGAGCGTTGCCTCAGACAAATCAATTATGTGCCACACAACACAAGAACACCGAAAACTGTGTCTCATTTGAGGCAACACAACCACTTCACAGCTCTCGTAAATGAGACAAATTCTCTCTTTATCTCTACCTGTCTCCCTCTGTCTCTCTTTCTCGCTTTTTCGGCTCTCAGTCTTAATTATGCGCCAATTTTGGCATTGCAGTTTCCATGGCAATCAAAAGTTATTTAATGCCCAACGAGCAAATCACACATGCCTGCCAAAAACTTTGACTATTCAAAACAACGAAGAATGAGTTACGAAAAAGAAAGAGTACTCAACGTGGTAGATACCCTAGATATAGGATGTTCGATGAGATATGTGAAAAATGTGACTTAGCAAAAGAATATTTTATGCAAATGGTTAACAGAATATACTTTTTAAGAGCGTTAAAAAGACTAGGATCAAATTATTAATATTAAAACGTTAATAAATTTATTAAAAATTAAAAACAAAATAAAAGTTAAAAGTAACCCTAGAGTTATCATCCCTGAACATTATGATATTTATTCTGTCGTTTTTATTAATATATATCAATTATTAAATAATAACTCACTCTAAATATTTTGCAAAATTAATATACCAATCGTTTTTTAAATAAATAAATAACTCAATAAAAATTTTTGCCTTAGACATGAAACTCATCTCAGACAGACAAAAAAATTGTGTTCGATTTTCCACTTTCGAATCATATAGTTAGATGATTTTAAAAGTCATGCAAGCAATGCTTGGGGCTATCGTTAATTTATATAATAATTTATATAATATTTTATATATTAATTTATATAATCATTCATAAAACAATAATTTGTATATTTTCATAATTTCAATATATTTCAATTTTCAAATTATGCCTGACACTTTGCTGTAAAATTAAATCGTTAGTAAAAATAGGAACAGGTCTAAATATATTTTTTTAGAGTGTAACTTCTAATAAAATACTCTTAATAAAATCTGGGCAAACTTATCATATATTACTTTTTTTATTGTAGTAGTTTCAAAAGAAATACTTTAATTGTAATTCCAAACGTGTGGCGAATTGAAAAATGTATAAAAAAAAAAATGCTTCAAAAAACAAAATAATACACAAAAAAATAAATAAAAAAAAAAATTGGTTATCAATAAATAAGATAATAAGGTAAATGTATATAAAAAAAATTGTTTCAAAAAAATAATATAACAAAAAAACCAAAAAAAAATGTTATCAATAAATAAGAAAACATATGAAACAAATTAAAAAAATCAAAAATTACACAAAACCAAAATATTTTTAAGTTAATATGAAAATAAATAAAACAAAATAAAAAACACTTAACAAATTTTTTTTAATAAATAAGAAAATAAATGAAACAAATTTAAAAAATCAAAAATTACACAAAACCAAAATATTATTAAGTTAATATGAAAATAAATAAAACAAATTAAAAAAAAAGTCTAGAAAACAATTTTTGAATATATATTCGGTTGTAAATGCTTCTACACAAATATATATATTTTTATAGTATTTTTTATTTTTGTTCTTTTTTATATTTGTTTTTATTTTATTTTATTTATATGTTTTTTTATTTTATTTTTTTTTAACGCATGTTTTACTTTTAGCACATTAAATGCGTACCGCCAACTGCAAATACCCTCTCTAAGCTATAAACATTTTTAATGATTACAGGGTATAAAAAAAAGTACACATAAACATTTCACAATTTATAATTTACAGTATACTGTATACAGTTGAAAAGTTAAAAGCACGCCAACACCTGTTCACACACACACACTAACGCACACACACGCACACGCACACACGCACACACACACAACACACACACCAACGCACACACACAACACACACACACACATACTAACACACACACACGCACACACAGTTTTGTAAAATGTTGTGGCATTTTACCTGATTTGCTTTACACTCGACACAGAATTTTGACAGTTAACGAATTTCGTTGGCAAAAGTTTTGCACATGTTTTAACATTGCAAGGGAATTATGGGCACACGCAGGACACATACACACACACACACACACACACACACGCACGCACACAGCTTCCAGTTTTAGGTATTTGTTTTAGGTATATATATAGGGTATAGCTATAGAGTATAGGGTCTTGTAAGCTAAGGACATAGTTGACAACAAAATTAAGTGAAGCATTCGTGCGTGGCCGGCAAAAGGTTAAAATAACAACAAAATTTCGTCTTTTACCAAAAACATCATTTAAAAATGGCCAACAAATTCATGTTAGCTGATATTTTTGCAATATTTGTCTAACATTTTGGCTGCTAAAGTAATATAATTAGAAGCATTTCAAAGTTAGACAAAAGTTTGCCCACAAAACTGTTTGAATAAATTATTATTAAATTATTAAGGTTTTAGGCATTTAAAAAGTTTATTTTAATCGAACATCAATGAAGATTATTATTATTTTATTAAGGTTTTATTGAACTTATTTGTCAAGCAAGCTACGCTTGTTAAATTTTGTTTGATGTTTTGAACAGTTTCTAATTGATAATTATAATTGAACATTGTCTTAAGATTTTTTTAAAGTCATAAAGCTATTACCGCTTAATTAAACTTCTTGTTTCGTCATTAATTGTTTCTCATTCTTGTATTAGCATTGCCATTTTGATTAACTTAAAAAAATTAGAGTTTTTACTTCTTCTAATACAATTTTTGAATGAAAATTTAAATTCAAATTTGCAAATGAATATTAGAATATAATAATGACTAGGCAGGTCGAATATTTTTTTAAAATATCGTATCTATGATATTTTATGCTTTGGAAAAAATATCAAAATGGTATATCGCTTTGGAAATGTCGATTTATTTCACATAAATGATATTTTTGCCCTTTTTTCCACAGAAAAATACTGACCCAAAGATATCTCGATATAAATATATAATTTTTGATAAAAATAATATTGTTTTAATTATATTTCATAATATTACCAACACGCCTAATTTATGACCCTATCAAACCAAAACTACTTTCCATTTTAAATCATTAATCAGCTGCTGTTCCTTCGATTCTTTAACAGAAAATTATTGCGAACGTATGCGCAATATTTATACATTTTTTATTATTTTATTTTTTCTTATTGCGTTATTGAGTAATATAGAAAAATGAAGGGTTCTTGCAAAATGTTAACAATATTTTTAAAGCAATTTAATAGAAATATCACGAATTGAAAAAATCACAAATTTAAATTATAAATCTTTTATTTCTTTTCCAAGCATGCCAGACAACATTTTATTCGATTTATTGCAACTAAACGCTGCTGCAACAATATATAATATATTTAGTTGCTAGAGGTGCAGTAAAAGCAGTATACCGAATAACCCAGTTATTCTTTAAATATAAGTAAGTAACCGCTTTTCATAAAATAAAATGCAACAAGTATAAAACTAGCTAAAAAGTATATTACCAAAAAAAAATTTGGTCAACACAAAGAACTTGCATTCAATGGGGCATTTAGGGTTTTCAGCAAGAAGTCCAAAATAAAACCCAAAACAAATTTACTTGTCAACTTGTCTGTTACGACTTTTACTACTCTAACTGCTTCCAATATATATGGAGTGGTATTTACCAATGTCGATTGTCTAAAGGCAATTGACAATTTTAAACATTTAACGAGAGCAGCAGCAGCAGCTGCCAATAGCTTGAAACACTGGCAGAAACTATTCTAGAAAATGCTATGCTGTCATACCTTAATCGAAGTCCTACTCTAAGGTTAACAATAACGGGATGAAGCCAGGAAAAATCTTTATACAACAACAAAAACAAGAATAACAACATGCAAAAAACATGGTTACATGTCCTGAAACGAAAACTTCAGATTCAAAAGAGCACAAAGAGGAAATTAAGTGCTGACCATTTCTCGACATGGCAATCGCTTGGTAACTGGCAACAACTCCCTTTTTATGATACTCTATTCATAAGGGGAAATCGAGTATAAACGGTTTGAGTAATATTCGTTTGTCTATTGAATATAGAGTAAAGAAATTTGGCATGATTGTTCATATGTCATAGAAGTAATTACTTTTGTTTTGTCTCAAATTTGAAATTAAGAGCTTATTAAGATATATTCAAAAAAATATTTAATAAGGTATTTTTAAGATGAAATAAACATTAGATTGGCACACTGACAAAAAGCTTAATGAAAAATTAATAAAAATTATTAAGATGTATTCAAAAAAAAGATTTATTAAAATATAAAGATGAAATAAACATTTGATTAGCACACTGATAAAAAGTTCAATAAAAATATATTAAAAGATCATATTCTTAAATATCTTTTTAGAAAACTATTAATATCATAAACTAAAATTTCTACAGTCCCTAAAAAAACAATTATTAAAAGTAAAAATAAATCTACATACCAAAATTTTTAAATTTAAAAATTAAAATAAAAAAAAAATAAAATTATTTTATTTAAAAAAAAAAGATAAAATAAGGAAACCTCCTTAATTAATATAATTAATTAATTAATTAATATATATTTATATTTTGTTTATTCTTTTATTGCAAACATAATTTTATTTAACTTTTGTGAGTAGATATATCTCTTGCATATTATAAAATTCTTAAATTGTAGTAATAAATTTAAAAAAGTTTAAATTTTATGTTATAAAAAAATAGGGAAAAAAGGATAATATCTTAAATGAATATATATTATTTTTGAATTTCTTTATCGTTATCGTAGCGCTGTATTTAAGCAACTTTTAAGAGTATTTTTAATTTTATTTAATTAATATATATTTAATTATTATAATAAATAAAAAAAAATATATATATATTTTATTTTGTGCAATATGGAAAATATAGAAAAAGTAAATACAAAAAAGAAATATATTTTTTATTTTATACAATTTGGAAATAACAGAATAACATTTTTAGTGAATATATATAAATATTTATTTTTTATCGCAACCATATCTCTGAAGTTAAGATATTATATTAATCGGGTATTCACATTTAATTTAAGAAAGTTATTTACTATTAAAAAATATTTTATTAAATTAACAATATTAATATATTTTTTGTTATTATTTTTTTTTTGTGTTATTATTTTTTTTCACGCCCATGGAGCCAAGTCAGTTCTAGATAGCCTGTTTTGAAATTAGGTATAAGTATATATATATATATATAAGATAAGATCTCATACATAGAAAGATATTCATTATTAAAAAATTATTTTTATATAATTTTATATCAAAAATTGAGATGCCCTATTGCCAGAACTAGGCAAACGACAGCAAATATTAAATACACCAAAAAACACAAATTTTTAAAAGAAATATTAAAAATTTAAAAAAAAATATTTCTTTTTTTTTAAATATTTAAAACGGACAATAAACATCCTTATAGAGTATTTAACAGTCTTTAGCTTTTGTTAGCAATATTCTTACTTGTTTGGCCATGCATTCATTTCACTTTGCACTATTTTCGGATTAAGTCTGCGCCTGTCATGTTGATTTGTATTTGCTCTTTACGATTATGTGTGTGTGTGTATCTATGTATGTGGCTAGGGTGTGTGGTATGTATGGTGTGTGTGTGGTGTGTGTGTGTGGTGTGGTGTGTGTGGTGTAGTGTGGTCTGTGTGTCTGCGGTTGCAATGCTGTTGGCATTTTGCGTTGGTGTCGGCATAAAGTTGAATGATGGCATTAAATGTGTTTGTGTGTAGTGTGTGTGTTGTGTGTGTGTATTTTGGTTGTGCGTTATGTGAGTAGTAGAATATTGTTAATCCCATTGATTTGTGTTAATGACTGTCATTGACACTGTTGACCAAAAAACTGTTTCAGTTTGACAAAAGTCCCCCTCCAAAAAAATTATCCCAGTCGCCCGATTCGCTTTTTGACATATTAACAACAACAAAATTATATTCAATATTCCTAGGAAAGAAAACAAACAAATTTCGTTAACAGTACTCTATTTTTTTGTTGTTTAAAATGTTGTCCTTGTGAGTTTTTTTGCTCATCTGAGAAACTGAGAATCCCAAAGGACAAACTGAAGCTCTGTCAAGTGGACTTTGAGGTAAATTGTCGAATCAATTCGATGTATGTGTGTGCATATATGTATTTGCCTTGCTCCTTGGTGTATTGATATTTCACAAGAAATCAACACACAATACACACACACACAACACTCGCACACACAATTTGAAATTCTGCTTCTCCTTACTTTGTCACCATTTGCAGCGGAAATGAAAAATCAAATCGAAGAAAGGCACAGGAAATGTAGCTTTTCGTATATCACTTGATGTGACTATGTGTGTGTGTGTGTGTGTGTGTGTGTGTGTGTGTGTGTATACTGTTTAAATTTAGCCAATGTCTAGGCATTGCCAGAGTGCTCTTCACTCTCGACTATTTATCTCTCTTCTAAGTCTTCTAAAAGTGTGTGTGTGTGTTTCTTTAAGTTTGTGTGTATGTTGTGTGTGTGTGTGTGTGTGTGTGTCTCTCTCTGTGCGTGTGTGTATGTGTATGCGTGTGTGTGTGTGCTTACCTACTCAGCCCTGTCATAGACATGAAATCGTATTTTTATTGTTTTCTGTAACATTGTTTTGATGCCCTTACTTTACCATAGAGTATAACTAACAATTTAAAGAAGTTTGTAATGTTATGCTTTAAAACAATTTAAGTGTAATTTTATTAATGTTATTTTATTAATTTATTTGCTGTCTTTACAGTCACTAGAATTATCAGATCTGTTGAGAGATTTTTCTCGAATTTCAAGAAATTTAAATTTTACAACCTGGTAAACTTATCAAAATAAACTATGCAACATATAAGCAATATATTGAAATATATAGGAATATATAGAAATATATATAATATATAGAAATATATATAAATATAACTGAAAGTCAATTTTATATAAAAAGTAATTAAAATAAAATATCTACTTCACTTAAATTCCAAATTAAATAAATGAATTCGTTTGAAAAAAATATAAAATTTTAAAAATATAAATTTTGTTTAATGTGAATCTATTTATTTTTTAAGCAGCTTAATTCGATAAAAAAAAAAATATTTCAAAAAAAAATAAATTTATTTAAAAGTGAAAAGCCCTACTCTTATTTTCATTATATTATTATTAGAAAAATAAATAAATAATTAACTGGCCATATAATTTTAAAATCTGTGTTATTCGAAGATATTTGGGAGTTAATTCAAAATTTCATATTAAAACTTATTTAAAGCCAATATTTTTAATGAATTTTCTGCACAACTAGAACTGGATTTTTTTTATTTTATAGCGTTATATACATTAAAAATATATATATATATATCAAATTTGTTTCACCAAAATCTATGAACATAATATAAAAGTCAAATATTAGATTTCTATTATGAATTTATCAGTGAAAAGGAATCTCAAGCTCGTCAAAATATTTGTACTTGAATAATTGATAAATTATTGCCTGAAATAAAAACGCAGTTATATTAAATTTTAAATTTTAAATATTAAATTTTTTTTAAATTAAATTTTAGATCTAGCAAATTTAATTAATTGTTTTTTTTATACCTTTTATTAGTTTTACCCATATAAAATGTATAACAACTTTCTTTATTTTCCATAGGTTACCTGGAATATCTGTTGTGAATATCTGAATCGAAAAGATCAACTATAAAAATGCCTATGGTAACACGTAATTCCGGCCGATTAACTCGTCCAATACAATCCACAATTAAACAAGAAATCTAGCAAAAACGCGAAATTACAAAATGGAAAAACCGGAATAGAATGTGGTTACGGCGTTTATTAGAAACGGAGAAACAAAAAATGGAGCGAAATAAGCGAAATAAGATCAGTATGCAATTTTCAAGACTTCTTGAAGACGAAGGACCCAGATTAAACCGACTTGAAAATAACCGTATAAGAACACATAGCACAAGAAAAAAAGAAACGGAAGAACAACAAACACGGCGTAGGGAAGAAAATAGAAAAAGACAGCGAAAAAAACGAAAAGAAGAAACTGCAGCAAAATACAAAGAACTTAAGGAAAAAAATAGATTGAGAGCAAAAATCAAACGCCAAATTAAAACACAAAATCAAACTAAACAAAAACGTGAAGAAAAGCAGAAAGATACAAAAGAAAAATCTATAATTATTAGGGAAAAATACGAACTTCAAAAACGAAACCGAGAAGAACCTGAAAGAACGGAACAACCTAAAGAATTACCGAAAATGAAAAGACGACTTGAAGTACAAGAAGATAGCATTAAAATAGAAATCAAAAAAGAAAAGAATATAGAAGAAAACACTTTACTACGTACTGAAAAAATCGAGTTAGAGAACGAGAAGACAGACTGAGAAAATATAGATTGAGAGAACCAAAACGACGAGAACAGGAAACAGACGATCATCGTACACGACGAAAAGAACAAAATAGACTTAGGGACCAAGAGGGACGAAGAAACGAGACATCAGAAAATCGAGAGAAAAGACTAACAAAAAACAGAATAATACACAAAAACCCGAAAATGAAAAAAATATAAAGAAACTTTAATAAATTCAATATACAGAATACAGATCAAGAATACTCTACGTTTTGTTGGTAATGAAAAATATTTAAAATTGTGAAAAAAAAGAATTATATTTTTAATATAACACATCTTTAATTTAGCTCCATTTGTTGACACAGTTTTGTAATCAATTTCAATTAAAAAACATTTACAAGTCATACAAACAGTTGAAATAAATATTACAAACGTCAATTCAGACCGTGAAATATTCTTTATATTGCAAAATAATTTCCAGAAAAGTTTTCTTTCGCTTTGTTTCGATAAATTGAAATAAATTGAATATAAAATATAATAAAATATAAATTACATAATAGGATATAAAAAAATCGTCTTTATAGCTTTGTAATAACCTCTCTAATATAGACAACATTTTAGCTGCAAAATAAATAATCTAATCAGAAAGACCACAAAATATATCAGTTTAACAAAGCATTTTTTAACACAATACTTCAAATAAGAGTATTTCTATATTCGTTATATTTTTTATGCAATTTCTATGCCTGACTTTTGTCTGCGCTTGAGACATTTTTATCGTCTTGGCCATAAGCCTAAACAAATACAAACAATTTTGTCTCGATAAAAATAAAATCAAAAAAAATTCAGCACAAGGAAAAAAAAATAAATAAAAATAGCAAACGCTCAACAAGAAATGGCAAAATGCCGAAATAAAAATCAATTGATTTCAAGTTTTTTGCAGTTTGTTCAAGTTGTTTGGAGAGGCAGAAACTTGTCTACCCATCTCTATATATAAGTTTTAGTTTGGTAAGTTGTACTAGCGTAACTGTTGCACTAATTTATTGAAATCATTTACCGCAAATCAGACAATTCCCGTACTCAGTTGTTAACTAATTAAATGATGAATTGCGTCTGACAGCTGCTCAGGGAGAGTTGTTGTATTTGTTGATTAGTTTGGGCTGTGTCACAATCTAAGGTAACAGCTGCATTCATTCCCACAGGTCTGATTGAACAATGAATGATTTAATTAATAAATAAATAAGTGTATGCATCAACTACAGCTCGTACTACTTGTACTCGCACTACAACAGGTAACAACTACAACAATCAAGTAATTGCAGATGCAAAATGCCATTGCACAAGTGTGACAAACAATTAATTATTGAGCCTATTCCAAGCACACACACGTGAAAAGAGAAAGAGAGAAAGAGAGGGAGAAAGAGAGAGAGAGAGCAACAGTAAGTTGCAATTTGCCAGCTCTGCGGCCAACGTTGCGTATACGTGACGAAACATGTTTAAGACTCTTGCCAAAATACATTTGCACATTTGACATTTGATCTACTATTGTCTTATTTTTGTTATTTTTATAATCCCATTTGATTTTGAAGCTTCAAACGGACCACAAATTAAATGGACATTGAACAATCTCAAAGCTCAAAGTCACATAGTATTTTTGGGTAATATAAAATGTTGAAATAGGTTCAAAATTCACTAGCTACACATTTGAGGCTCAAATGGAACTTGAACACTCTAAGAAAATACATAAATAAATATTTTTAATCAATTTGTTTCAACTTAATTTATTATTAAATTATAAGTATAAATATCAAATATAACAATAAATAAATTTATATAAAGACGAAATGCTAACACGAAATGCTACATTTTTTATTTAATTAAATTAAATATTCATTTTAAATATTATGTAGAAAAATTGGTCAGCAATTGTTGTATAAATCATTTCATAATAAAATAAAAACTGAAAGAAAACTATTTGATATTTTATTAAATAATATTATTTCAGAAACTTCACATTTCTGTTTGGAATATGTGGGTTCAAGTTGACTATCAGCATCAAAGCTCAATTTTAAAGCAAGAATTCAATAATAATGATCCGATCTTATATACAAAAATATTAAAAAAATATATATAATATTGTAAGACTTCCTAACTCATAAGACTTTCCCGTAACATTTTAAAAATATATTTTAAATTTTACTTACCAGTTTATACAAATAATCTGGTTAAATTAATATAGTCTACCTGTAAATACAAATAATATTGTAAATTTAATATTGCTTAACTGATAGTACAAATTATATTAATAATCAATTAAAATATGCCCTAAATAGAAAAATATATTTTTTATTACAATTTTATCTAATTCAATTATTTAAACCGATAAATTCTGAAAAAATTGCAAAAAAAAAACAAAAATATTCTATGAAAAATTTAAATAGTTTTCTAGTTTCGTCAAAAAAAAAAAACAACATTTTATAAAATTTTATTTCTTTGAGAAAAAAATGTATATTTTTTATATACAATAAATATAATCAATTTAAGAAGAATTTTTCAAAAATTAAATTAATCTTTAAATGAATTCTATAAAATATAAATAAGCTTAATATTAGGTAATTTTTATTTTCCTTCAAAATTGAGTTATAAATATATTTTATTACTTAAAAAAAATGGCAAAAAAATATAAAAAAAAAAATAAATCGAATCCCAAGTTTGTTAAAAATAGAACAAAATTTGGACATACATAAATTTAAATATTTTTTTCTTAAGAAAAAAATATTTATATATTTTATATACAATAAATTAAATTATTTAATTAAGTCATACAAAATTTGTGCTTTAGTTTTTAATTTAAATCTTTCTATCATTAAACAATTTTTTATTCTCCTACAAAATAAAAAATTAAAATAAATATTATTTTATTATTTAAAAATAGTCTTGATAATTTTCTTCGGCAAATATTATTTTTCTACAGTGTTTGGTGGCTGCTAAAAAATTGAATTATTTGCGGTTTGCTACATTGGCAATTTTCTAAGGCACAGTTGAAGAACTATGAAATGAAATTACCATATCAAACACACACACACACACTCATAGAAATACAATTTATTCCGAGTTTGGGAGCTAATTTTAAAAGCCAGCCCAAAAAACGATTGCAAAACTAAATTCTATGCAATTTAGCCAGCCATTGTATCGCAGCCAAATTCGACAGTAAAATTTTGCAGCTAAATTTCATATTTATTGCGCTCAAACTCAAACTGAAACTCTCAAAAAGCTAAAAGCTCAAAATTTTGAAGCCCACAAAACCATTTAAGATTTTCAAGTGAGGACAACCGCAAAACAAGTAGTTGCCGAGCCCTCTTCCCCCCCAAAAAACGCAGTCTTCAAACTGAAGGCGGATATGGTTTTTGAATGGAGGGGAATTGGGAAAGAGGGGGGGTTGCAACCGCAGCACACATAGTACAGAAACTTTCCACAATCGAAAATGATAGCTTGAGGGCGGTTGCCAAGAAAATTTCAACTTGCAACAGCAGCAGCAACAAATTCGCTTCCAGTGTCAATTTCTCAATTCTCCAATCCCCCATCTAAGCTGCATAATAGATGGAAAAATTCTCCATAGGATATCCGGGTTTTTGGGCATACCTTAAGGGCACACACACACACACACACACACAAACATACACTTCATTAAAACGCAATTAGTGACAATTTGAATATTGTTGCAATTGTTTCGATATATTGAGAGATATTGCTACTTAGGATACTTTGGGCAAAAGTTTATTTCCAAACTGCCCTGTGGACACAGAAAATTTTCAATAAAACTTTTTGCCAAGACAATCAAATTTGGTTTGGGCGCTGTAGCCATGCTCATTATATATATACAGCATTTCCTTTTGTTTTTTATGATTATTTCTCGCCGTTCTTCCATTTCAATCAAATCAATAAAATTGAACCATAAACGAATCAGACTTAAACGATTCAATCAAACGTGAAATTTGTTCATTTGCGCCAGCCAAGTGCATGAACAAATGCATGATTGAGTGCAGCACAGTGTGTGTGGGAGTGTGTGTGTGTATTGTATGTGTGTGTATACATCATTGTGACGACGTTAAAAGGTGTGCCAAATGAAATTGAAATATAAATACGAATGCATTGGGCGCATAAACAGCGCAATCAGGCGCAAAATATGCGCGAAAATGCGGCGACGCGTAACTGCAGTCGCCCCAACATTATTTGGTTGGGTTTTGTCAAAGGCGAAAGGGGGTGGGGAAGGGGGGTGTAATTCAGGGGTAGGGTATGCATGTAGTCGTAGACACCCCCCCCTGTCAGCTTAAATATGTAGACATCTGTTAAGAACGACAAGTGAATACTATGCGATATTCAAACAAACAAAAAAAGTTAAACATGGGCGTAGTTTAAGGTAGGAGTAGCGAAAATTGCATCCCAGCTTATTAAAAGCGAAATTTCCTTTTTAGAAAATATATATAATTATATAAAAAAAAATATATATATATAATTTATATGTATAACAGCTAAAATTTAATTTAGTTTTGTATTTCAAAGTATTTTTTATAAAGTCAATGCATTTTGCTTCTCATTAAATTATGTGATTGAATTTGTTTATTCACAAGAAATAATTATAAATAATTTAAACATTAAGACAAATAAAAGCAGTTCTAATTTGTGAGAAATTTAATTTAAGATAATATAATAGTAATATAATCATTAAGTCAAATAAAAGCAGTTCTAATTTGAGAGTAATTTTAAAAAAATTAATTAAAAATTCTTAATGTGTAATTAGGAATATTTCTTACTAAATTTTAATTCGATAATTTTCAAAATTAAATACCCATATCTTATATTAGAATTGGAAAATAAATAATAATTTTTATCAATAATTGAATTGAAAAATAAAAAATCATTTTTTCAATCATTTTTTGTTTTCAATTCTAATATAAAATGTGGGTATATATTTTTGAATTTTTATCCAATTAAAATTTACTAAGAAAAACTCAGAATTACACATCAAGAATTTAAAATTAATTTTTTTAAGGGAGCATTGAAAATAAATAAGTTATTTTGAGTTCAAAATACACTTTTCCCTTATACATACATAAATTTTTTAACTGTGAAAAAATACAAAAAAAAGAAACTATTAAAATGAAAATTGTGATACAAAAAATATAAAAAAAAATAATTTGGAGGTGTTCTTCGAATTCCGAAGGAGTTCGAAATATATCGGATTAAAGAAAGCAGAAAAAAGAAAAAACTAGTTATTTATTTAAAAAAGAAAAAAAAAACCTAATTTGACCTCGAGCCGACTAAACTCATCTCCTAACAAACTAAGGTCACCAAAAAATCATAACAATTATGGTAAAATGTTAAAAATATAATTTCAGACCTAACTATCATTTTATCATGTGTAGAATTCTATGAGCTTATATTAATAAATATTAAATATTAAAAATCATTTTTCAACATATTTACGTTCGGCAGATATTAGGTTTCAAGGTCAGGAAGCATAGGGTGTGCTAATCGGCTGACGGGAAGTGTGTATATATGTATTTTATATAACTTCCTTGTTTTAAAAAATTCTTAATTTAAATGTTTAATCAAAATTTAAATATATATATATTTATTTTTACAACGTTTCGTCACCCCCTTTAACCACAGCCAAGCTACATCCTTGGCTTCCACACACACACACACCAGCCAAAAAAGGGCGCATTCACATTTGTTTCGCCATTGAGAATTGGCAGATGAAAACAACAAAATGGCGTACAGGTCAGGATACCCACTCGACATAGTGCCGCTCTAAGACGGTGTACCCACCAAAAACGCAGAACAGACCAGAGATCCCTACTGACGGCTGGGCTGGGCTGGATGCTTATTGACTTACTGTTCTGACATGCAAATAACAATGCAGCTGCAGCTGCAACTGCAGACAACAGAGGCAACTCCCAGTTCCCAGCTTCCCAGCTTCACAGTTCCCAGCTTCAGCTATGAAAATATTTACCAGTCGAGACAAAAATTGGCAGCATTTGCAAGCCGGCAAACAAAAACAATGCCAGCGATGGCTGAATAACAATAATGGCCATAACAGCAAATAGTCAACATAAACACACACACACACACACACATCACACACACACACACATCACAAACACACACCCACACACATACACATAACGAGCCATTTTGCGGGCTATTTAATTTAGTAAAACATCAGCACAGAGCACAAATTAAATTTGCCACAAACACGTTAAATCAAAAGGAAAACAACAAATTCAAAATCAAAATCATTTGACTTTTAGTTTAAATTTTTGTTTAGTTTTTATACGCTAACAATGTATTATAATATTGTTGCAAATTGTGTAATGATTTGTTGAAGAGTTGGAAAAATGCGCAACATAAAGTTGATATTGATTTAAATATATTGATATTGATAGTTATAGATACAAAATAATTACTAAACTAATAAGTTTAGATTTCTGAGAATTTTAGTTCAAATTATAATAAATAAATAAATTGAATAAGAATATTCAAAAAATAATCAAATAAAATAGTAAAAAAAAAATAACAATATTTACAAATAGGTCATACAAAATATTCTACAAAAATATGTGTATAAATATAATATGTAAATAAATTGAATACATATATATAAAAAAAAATGAATTAAATATATTAAAGAATCAAATAAAATAACAATAAATATAATATATATAAAAAATTGAGTACAATACAATAAAAAATCAAATTAAATAGTAATAAATATAATTGTGTTTGAAAAAGCCATAACTAAACTATAGTCTAACGAACATGTGTGTGGTTAATATATTATACGGATATTATAAACTTACTAAAATTATTTTATATTATATAAACCTTGAACTAATTTAAATATATTTTTTTTAAAAACCTCCAAAAGATTGTTCTTAAACTAAATTAAATAATTTTATTTTATTTTTTTTTATATTATATTTTTTTTTTTTTATATTATATTTTTCTTTTATTTTAAACTTAGTAAATATATTTTATAATATATCAACCATTAACTAATTTATATATATTTTTTAAAAACCACCAAAAGATTTTTTTCAAACTAAATTAAATAATTTTGTTTTATTTTATTAAATTTTTTTTTTTTTATATTTTATTTTTTTTATATTTTTTTTGTGTAGATATGTACCTAAATTTCTTATTTTATATTTGCGTTATTTTTTTTTAAATTGCTTATACATTTGTATCATTTAAATCCTATTTCATAATGAAAAAATTGTATAAGAAAAAAAAATACCATAATATTTTAATGCAAATTAAAATATTCATGAAAATACCCTAATGCATTCTATAACCAAAAGTAAAATATTAAATAAAATTTCTAAAAATGTATAAATTTAAAAATATCATTAATTTTAGATTTACTTCTTTGCTAGATTTTAAAACGAAATTATTGCATCATATTTATATGTATCAGGCAATAATATCAGAATTTATTTAAAGTTCATATACAATTTACTTGATGCATATTTTTAAAAATATAGCTATACTGTAATAAAGCTGTAATAAAATTTAAATAATGGCATATTTAAATATATTCAAAAAACTTGTTTCTAAGTCAACTCCCATGCTGAGAATCAATGTCGAAATTTATTGACTTTTATATATTCATATGATTAATTCTCGCATATATTCAAACAGATTTAAATTGCGCTTTGATTCTGCTAAGACATTGTTATATGATGATATTTTATATAACCTGACTCATAGTTTATTTGCAATAATACAAAGTCATCAATAAACAAACACATTTCAAAAACTAAATAATCCGACACATTTTACTCAACGAGCAACTAAACAAAATTATGTAGTAAATTTCGAATATTTTTAAATTTTCTTGACTATATTAAACATCGCTGTGCCTCTTATCAATTATGGCTTCCGTTGGCACTACAACAGCACCTGCCTCGAGTATTAATTCAATATTTTTTTCACGAAATTTTTTTCGTGCTTTGAACGATGCTGAAGAGGTTAAAGTTCTCAATTTCATCATATCACCGGCAGCAGCTCGTAGTGCCATGACTCTGGTATTTATGGGTGCCGGAGGTAAAACGGCAGATGAAATACGTACGGGTTTATTATTGGGCACAGCCAACAAACTTGATATTGCCAAACAACATGCTGAATTTATAGCAAAGAATTGTATATGCAATGATAGAGGTAGTTCCATACGAATTGCAACTGGTTTATATGTCAAGGACGATCAAGAGCTACAGCCCGACTTTAATCTGAAAGCTGTCGAGTTTTTTAATGCCCAAGCGGATCCATTGAATTTCACAGATGCCGTAAGTGCCATGAAGCATATTAACAAATGGTTGGAACGGCAAACCTTTCATACGGTACGAGATTTACTTAGTCCGGCTTCTTTTAATCCGGAGACGAGCGTTATATTGGTCAATTCAATGTATTTTCGTTCCAAATGGGCTTCACAGTTTAGCGAAGAACGCACTTCATTGGATGATTTCTGTATTAATAATTATCAAAAAATGCAGATGCCCATGATGCGACAGGTGAGTATTTCACAACCGGAAAATTTATATTTTAATATATATATTAAGTATAATAAAATCATGTACAATTTCATATTAAATCATATTTTCAGAACTATGCAAAAATAGGTAGAAAATTCAGCAAAAATATATATTAAATATAAAATTATCAATTTATAAAAATATTCAAACCACAGCTGAGAAATAAGATTAAAAAAATACATACGCTTTATTTCTTATCAGCTTGAGCTCAAAATAGGTTAAAGTTGAACAATAATTCATAAATTATATTAATTACTAAGCAAAAACATGGACAGCACATTTATTTAATTATTTAAAAATATTTCTCAATTTTCAACAATTATTTAATAATTTAAAAATCTTTCTCAATTCTTAGATTGGTCATTTTCGCTATGGCGAATCTTCTAAACTAAAATCCAAAATTTTGCTATTGCCATTTGAGGATACAGACATTACAATGTTGTTAATTGTGCCTCAAGATATTATGGGACTTGTTGAATTGGAAACGAAACTACAAAAATTTGATTTAAATGAAGTTGCCGTAAAAGCGATAAAATGTGAAGTGGATGTAACATTGCCCAAGTTTAAAATCGAATGCGATGTGGATTTAAAAGTGCCGCTACAAAAAGTGAGTTAAACTACAAAAATATCAATTAATTAAAATAAAATAGTTTAAAACGAGATTCGTTGAAGAACTAAACATGCACTACTAAAAGATAGAATTGTGTACACTCGGCGAAATTAAATTAAAGGCAAAGATATTTTTTTTTAAATAACATTGAACAAAAAATTTTTAAAAATATTTTTTTATGTTTATTTTTTTTTAAATGCACTTTATTCTTTTAAAGGAGCATTTCACATTTACTATGGAATATATTTAAATATTTGGTTTTATTTGACGTATATTTCACATATCTAAACATAAAAAATAAAAAAATATTTAAAAACATTTTGTGTTAAATAATATTTAAGAAAATGACTTTTCCTTTAATTAAATTTCGCTGAGGGCATATACCAGGGACCAAAAAAACATGTTACTGATCAAATTTGTAAATTAAAAAAATCAGATATTGAAAAAACAGTTGCGGCTCCTGGTATATATATGCCTGATTTATCAAATTCGAAAATTCCTATTTAATGTTTGACTTTTATTCATGCATTATTTGTTAATAAATAAATATTGATAGTACACAACATATTAAAGTAAGAAATCAATTAAAATTGCGGACTAACTTTATTCCTAATTCAAAAAAAAATATATATATATAAAATTGAATTTAATTTAATGTAATATTCAATGTTAATTTTATAGTTTTAAGGTGTCAAAAAGTTTTTATTTTAATTTTAAAATTTATTTTATTAAAATTCATCTGATGTTATAAATTAGTAATTTTACTAGATTTTAAAATTAGAGATTAGATGTCTGCATTTAAATAAGTTAATCTCATTCTTGAAAAATTTAAAAATAGCAAAAAAAATATATGGCAATTTTGTGACCCAAAAAGAACAAGGCTAGTAAATAAACAAACTACTATTATTTGAACTGAACAAATTGCTTCAATCTAGCTTCATTTTAAAATATATTATTTCTAAAAATATTTTTTATTTATTTTTAATTTCTAAAAGCTTGGAATTTCGCGTATCTTTGAGCCTGGAGCTGCTGATTTAAGTGGATTGTTTGCCAAGAAGACACCCGAGCTTATAACAGAGGCGCGACAAAAACTCTTTTTTAATGTGAACGAATCGGGCTGTGAAGTCGATGATATTAGACGTAAGTTAAAGTAGAATAATTAAATATATTATATTTAATTTTTCATCTATTATAGCTGTTCCAGTTAACGTGGTCAGAGTCAATCCGGAACGCAAAGTGTTTAAGGCAAATAAACCATTTGTGTTTGCCATACGAAATAGCAAAACTGTTTATTTCGTGGGTCATTTTGTCAAGCCCTGATTAGCCCAGGCCTAATTCACAAAATAAATCCATGAAACGACCATAAAACCAATTGCAAAGTTTTTTATTTTTTTTTATTACGAACCGCGTGTCGATTTCAATGGCAACAGATGAAGGGGGACAGTGAGGGCATTGGGAAGGGACTATGGGCCAAAATGGCAGTTGGGGCAATTGCAACAAATGACAATATCCCATGGACATCAAATTATTGCCGCACAAATGTACACAATGCACAGAGCCGCACACACAGATACAAATACTCAAAAAAAATAAAGTAGAAAAAATTGTGAAAAGCATACCACACTATCACAAATACAAGCAGCTAAAAAAAAATATATTATAGAGTGGGGTATGATCAACTAGGAAAAGGAGCTACTTATTAAAAAGTATCTTTTAAATGAGAAAAATATAAAATACTTGATCATCCCGGCGAGCGTTTCTACTTCCCGCTCCCGTTCCAAAAAAAATAAAATGGAATAAAAATAATAATAAAATAATAATAAAATAATAAATAAAAAACAATAAATAAAATAATAAAAAAAAAATAAAAAAAATAAAATAAAAAAAAAAAATAAAAAAAATATGAAAAATAAAATAATAATAATTATAGTAAAAATAAAAATCAGTCAGAGGTTAAACAGTTTTATATAGATAATATATCCGTGTTTTATACAAAAAAAAAAGTTAATATCTCGAACTTTTACTATGATTTTATTTTTAGTCGTTTTTTTTTTCATTATATAATAATAATTTTATATTAATTGAAAATTTATTTTTATTATAAAATAATACATAATATATAGTATTTTATTAAAATTAAATTTTAAATACATCTTTTTATTGAAAATGCGCGTATATATATAAAAATAAGCTGCCAAATACTTTACTTACAAAGCAATTCAATTTTCATATCGTTCCTGTAATAAAATTTCTGTTTCCGAATATTAAGCAAAATTTAATGGCATTGAAAAATAATCGAGTTTCCAATAAAATAAATCAATAACATTTTTATTAACAGTAAATTTGAAATGTAATTTCCCAGCTTTTAAGCTTTAATACTTATCAGTAAAGTATAATTTAACTAATTGAAAATTTTTGTTTTATCCAGTAACATTTTTAAATTAATTTTCCAATTTTTAAGCCTCAACACTGACACAAAATAATTTAAATAATTGAAATTTTCTGTGTGCGAAAATAGTAACCAATAAAATTTTAATTTGTAAATTAATTTTTCAATTATCCAGTCCAAAAAACGAATCAAAATAATTTAATGAAAATCTACGAAAAATAAATATATTTCCTGCTATTTTAGACAAATTTTATTATGCTAAAAAAAAAAAAAAAATAATATTGTAAGGCACAAAAATTCACATAATTTATTTTTTCAATCTTCTAGCCCAAAAAACGAATCAAAATAATTTAATAAAATCTACGAAAATAAATAAATATATTTCGTACCATTTTTAGTTTAATTTTAAATTGCTTGTACGATGCTTAAAATATAATAAAAATAAAAATAAAATAATATGTATTGTCAGACACAAAAATTCACCTAATTTAATTAGTTTAAATTTTAAAAATATTGAAAATACCTTATAAAATTTGCTGATTAAAGGGTATAAAATACAAATACAAACAAAAACACAGCTGCCGGGCAATGGCAGCAATAAAACAAATAGCAAAATGGCAGCTGAATTCAATGAAGTGAGGCTGCTCCTCGGAGGGAGGGGGTGGTGGTGCGGCTTGTTAACGGGTGGTGCACAAATTGTTGTTGTTGTTGGGGGTGGTGAGGGAGCAGAAGTAGGAGCAGAAGTAGGAGCAGAAACAGGAGCAGTAGCAGGAGCAGTAGTAGGAGCAGCAGCAGGAGCAGAAACAGGAGCAGAAACGGGAGTAGAGAGTAGGAGCACAAACAGGAGCAGTAGCAGGAGCGGTAACAGGAACAGGAGTTTTGTTGCCGCATCGACAGATCATTGAGAAATTCGCTGATATGAAAAGAGGCAATGCTGTGACTCTCTGACTCCCCAAGTCTGACTGTGACTGTGATTGTGATTGTGATTGTGACTAGTATGATTGTGTGATTGTGAATGGGAACAATGAATGTGGGGCTGGCTTACTGGGTGGCGGCCAAAACTAAATGAAAAGTTAAAAGCAGCAAAACGAGCGTCGTTTGCCATTACTTCTATACAAGTTGTTAGCCAATTTTAAATACAACTGCTGCTGCCACTGACAGTAATCAAGATTGCATGGCAATGGCAATGGCAGTGGCATGCTACTACAACAATGCCAAATGCCATTCGGCGGGGTTCAACAATTGAAAAATAAGTAATTTCACAACTGTAGTGAACTGTACTATATATACGCAGCAGCAGCAGCAGCTGAGACTCCTAGAGAGAAAGAGAAAAAAATAGAAATAAAATAAATTTGTTGTGGGAGTTCCCCCAAGTTCGCGTTCCTATTCGCGTCCGGTTTTTGCAAAACTTTTGCCGTACAATTCATCGATGATTGTCGTTGGACTGGCCAGCGCGTCGTCTGCTATTGATGGTCCCACGTTTCTACGGTCTACGTTCCCGGGTTTTGTGTGGCAAATGTTTATCTTACGGTTTTGGTTTGGTTTGGTTTCAGTTTGGTTTCAGTTTGGTTTCAGTTTGGTTTCAGTTCTCTGTCTGTCTGCGCAGCTTTTCTTGATTTTACTTATGGCCTCCAGGCACACCAGGCAACGTCATCAAAACGGATGTGCAGCTGCACAAACTTTGTCCCAACGGCAATGGACAGTTGTGTAATTTGGAAATGCTAATGTAATGTCACAGTAATGAAATTACTGAAATCGCTGCTGCTACACAAAATTGTATAAGCTTAATAACATACAACAAAAAAAATAAAACCCAAAACTGTAATCAATCTAGGAGACAATAAAAATAACGAATAAATATATTTAAGCAAATAAGTTGCTCTGAATTGCGATAAAGAGTTAAATATACGATTTAAATCGAAAGAAAATAGAGGAAGACGCGTTACAATTTATACAAAACTGAGAACTCAAATTTGAAAATTATTCAAAATTAAATTTAGTTCGCAATAGGCAAAGAAATATAAAGCAAATAATTTATTATTATTATCAAAATATCAAACTAACATTTAGAATGTCAAAATTGATTTAATTTTTAAACTTTTTAAATTCTTTATTTTTTTTCTTTTTATGGTTTTTTTTTTGATGATCTATTTTTTTTATTTTTCCTATGGTTTTTTTATTTTTATTCTTTTTATTGTTTTATTTATTTTTGAATGATCTATTTTTTTCATATTTTTTTATGGTTTCTTTATTTGTATTCTTTTCACGGTTTGTCGATTTTTGAATGATAAATTTTTTTTATTTTTTTTTATATTTTGTCGCTTTTTGATTTAAAATTTTTATAGCAACGAATTATGATAGACTTTAAACTGTCACATATCAGTCAAAATAAAGCCGAATTCCATGCGGAATGTAATTTTGGAGATATTTTTGTGCACTAGATTGATTTGTCATTTTAATTTTGCTAATAAAAATAATTTTTTTTTACCTTTGGTTGATTTATGTGTTATTTAAATATGAAAATAAATTTTTAAACACATTTTTTAAGATTTTTTCGTCAACGGATTTGCTAGATATTATTAGTTGAAATAAGAACAAAATAATGAAACTAGGTAGATTTTGAATTGAAAAGCAATTAAGAGGGTATAGAGACAGGTTGAAAAGGTGTGGGAAAATAAGGACGTGTTTTTAATTGAGACTTAAGACAATTATTATTATGTGCAGAATATTAAATCCGTTTGAGAATAATTATTATATTTTTATTCTTTATTCTGTAGAAGCAAAAAAATTTGTATTTGCAATTTAATTTTAATTTCAATTTAAACTATTAAACTAACTACTTTTTTATACTAATTTTAATGTACGCAATCGACAGCGCAATTTTATGATTTTTAAATTTTCAAAAATTTTTTTTATTTTGATGTATGTAATTTGCAGAGCAATTTTATGATTTTTAAATTTTCAAAAATTTCGTCCTTATAAAATCTGTAGAAATCGAAAGAGAATTATTTTAAAAATTTAAAATGCCAAATCAATCTAGAGGTTTAAGTGTATAGTAAAAAAAATTATTTTACCTGTAAATTAATTCAATTTTAACAAATTTGTCAAATAAATTCTAATAAAAAACATATTAAAAGCTCCTGAATTTTTTTTATTTAGTGCAAAGTTTAAAAATTTAATTTTTAATTTTCTAGCTTTAATTTAAACTAAAGAAACTAACTATTTCAAATTTCAAAAGGATTTTATACCAGTTTTAATGCCTGAAATTAATTGGCCCAAAATTATGATTTTATACTTACATATATAAGTTTTTGCAGTAAAAAAATCTGTAGAAATCGAAAAAAAATATTTTAAATTTTTTAATGTTAAATCAAAAATTATACAAATTTTAATGCCCGAAATTAATTATTATGATTTTATATTTTTTTTTAGTAAAAAAAGCTGTAGAAATCGAAAAAAAAAATATTTCCAAATTTTTAAATGACAAATCAATTGGAGAGTAAATGAATAAAATAAATGTCTGAAAATTAATTCAATTTTAACAAATTCATCAGTGCCGAAAATGAGGTTTTACTTTGAGAACATGTTTTTCAATTATATTTAAAATCTAACAAAATATGCATATATTATATATGTATATCGTTTTTGTGCTTTGGTTTTACGCAACAATATTATTTAATATACCCAGCCTTAAGCTCTTTTTGTTGGTTTTGCTGCAGTTTTTTTTTTTTGCTGTGTGGTCAAACAATTTAATCAGTTCAATAAACAATTTGCATATTTTATGCAGCATTTGTTTTTAGTTTTTTGGGGTTTTTTTTGTGGCATAGAAATATATATTTTGTTGTGGCCGCTGCGTTGTATAGTACGAGTATGTAATGGAAAAATAATAAATCAAGAACTGTTGCCCCGAAAATGTAATTTAAAACCAATCAAACGCATCCACATGCAACATCGAGCGCCAAATGCCGGCGGTCACAAAATGCATTAAGCATCTTCATTTGATCGCATGCCAAATGACGAGGGGGTGACCAGAGGGAGGGGGCTGGGTTATATATACATATGTGTATATATAGAGAGAATATGCATACAAATAATCGTTTCATAAATTGCATAAACAATCTATGGAGCAAGAGCTATAAAAAGGAAGCATGAGTATTGTATAATCGCCCAGTTTTAGCCACAAGCACTTGACCAGCAAATCCGATTTGTAGATACGTTTATATATATATAGAATGTGTGTGTATATATCTGAGAGTTCAATATACATATATGCACATAATATGCCCTATCGTTTGGCTGCTCTAATAGAACCAGCTTGCAAATTCAAATTCCTTTTAAAATCTTCAATTTAGCAATTGGTTTGAAATATCATTAATATGATTGTTTGTTTGGTATTGTTATTAGCCATAAATGTGCACAATATTTGTGTTTTAAATTGAGGAATAGGCAAACTGTTGTAACAAATGATAATGATTAAAATTTGTGGGATTTATTATAATGAACTCAAACAGATTTGTTTAATAAATGAAAAGAAGGATTAGTTGAACATTCTTCTACTTAATTGCTTATTACTTTAGATTTCCATACAAAATACCTGACAACATTTCATAAATTTAATTAAATATTCAATATAATATAGTTTATTTTGATATTTTTTATTTTTTATATTTTTCACCTAATAATTTATATTTTTTGTTTTATTTTTTATATTTGAATGCCCACAAAATTGTAGTATCAATAACCCAAGCATTTGACTTAACAACAATTTGTTTTTCCTTTCCAAATAAACGTGCCTGGCATTAAAAGTCAGTTTTATGTCAAGGAAAATTATTCCTATTTGGATTGTTTTGTTGCATAAGAATTTGAGGAAAAAATAGAACTTGAGGAAAGCTGTCTCTTGACTTGGGGAAAAATTACATTTCAATTGGAAAACCAGCTCATATAGCCTGTATACAGTTTTTCGCATTTTGAGTTGACGTTGGCAGCAGAGAAATGCATTTAAGAATGTTTGCAAAAAGTGGCAACCGACGGTGGTATACTCTATTTGCCAGTCTGTTTATATTTTCGAGTAGTTTTTTGAGTAGCTCTAATTTTATTTATTCAAATATTATATTTATATTATATTCAATATTCTATATACATTTATTAATAAATCTGATCAACCTGACTGACTGATTGGCGACTCACCGCCAGGTTGAACAGTAGAAGCTAAAAACCTGAAAATTGTGGCAATAACTTTCTATTTTATAGTAGGCTGGCAATCTGGAAAAATTTTACTAAAAATATATCTGCAAATTAAATGAAAAAATAAGAACAGTTTTTTTTTTTTGCGGGAGCATAGCAACGCACGCAAAAAGAGCTAGCTATATGCAAAAAAAAAATAAAAAAAAATTTTTAATTTTTATTTCAACAAAAAATATCAACTGTTTTATAACAACATTTTCTCTCTTTGAATATTATTAATTTTCCTATACAAAATGAACAATTTTCCCACTTTACACAAATCCTATACTCTCTCTCTTTTATACTCTTTCCTATATCTCTATCTTCCATTTGCGAACAGAGTATAATGACCTGCCATGAGCGACGCTTATCGCTCAGCTGCAGCTTAAGCGCCGTTTAATCCATCACACGATGAGTGCAACAGCCATGATGCAGATGCCTCCATCCAAATGCACAGCCCAAACCCATCCCAACCCATTCCCCACCCCTTGCCCATTACATTGCACAACTTGCAACCATTTTGTGGCACGCGTGTGTGGCAGACCGTGCAAAGTGCTGCCATTTGCTTGATAATAAGCCCCGTCAGGCTGGGGCCGCAACGTTGCCTGGGACAGGTTTTTGCATTGTGGTTACGCATTCGCCGCGTTGCACCGTCCAGTTTGCCACAGATAGATGCGTTACAAAAGTTGCTGCTAATTTTAAATGCGTGGCAGCTAGTAGTAGTTGCAAGTACACAAATTGCAAGCGGGTAACTTGGCAAAAATCTGTAATAAAAAATTGGAAAAAAGCAAAAAAAAAAAAAGAACAGCGAGGGCAAACAAAAAAAATCGCAACGACTCGGACAGGTGATTTAAAAGCCATTTGTCAGCAGCATACGCCAAACTGGCAGACGGCAGGACTTTTACTGCCATTGCTGCGACACTGAACAAAATAATGAGTTCAAAATATTGCAATTTTTAGATATGTAAATAGATTTAAAAAAAAAAAAAAAAAAAGTGAATCTTCTTCATTTCCCATTAAAGTTGCCAGCTGTGTTTATATGAAATTTCTCTCATTTTATTCAGAAATTATTGCTCTTCACTTCAGCACCATGTTCAAGCTGAATTTGTTAAGGATTTTTTCCAATTGCTTTGTGGTTGCTCTTTTCTTTAATTCTATTGTTTGAACTTATATAAAAATATTAATATTTTAACTAAAATTATATACGAGATGCGAAATAATTATAAAAAATATTTATGAAAATTGTGTGACCATTTTATTTGTGTTTAATAAAAAAGTTTTGTTTATCGAAAATTAATATTTGCACTTATTCGATTTAAGAACACAAAAATGTTCAATTTCAAAGGAATTAAAAAAAAATTATATACAGTATCTAGTGTCATAAATAAAAGGCATTAACTTGTAACAAAAAAAAAAAAAAATTAACTTGAAACACCAGAATGAATCACAATAATTATTAATAATAAAAATAAAAATAAATAAAAAATGTTGAGTAACCTGTGCCTTATATACTGGCTGCCAAAGCCGTTTGGGAATTATAGATCTGTGCGTGCAATAATTATTAAAACAAAATAAAATAAATAAACAAATAAATATTATAATCTGCGACTTCGAGTATGCAATACTTTGTATCCCATATGAGTGTTATAAATCGATTTTATTTCAACGAATTATTAAAAATAAAATATATTAAATAATAATAAATTGTACTTCATTTTGAAACGTAATTTTTTATTCACTTTATTAAAAAATTTGGAATTGAAAACTGGAAATAAATAAATAAGTTGCATGTCTATTTATTTGCTTTATTATATTTTAAACTGATTTTAGACTATATTTTATTATTTAAATTGATTATTGGTGAAATAATGCATTATTTAAAACTAAAATTTTTTAAGACTTAAAATATAAAAATATATAATATTAAATTTTCATTTAAATTTATAAATGAAAGTAATATTAATTAGGAATAATTTTTATGATATTTTGGATTAAGTGATTCAGCTTTCATGATTTTTAAGACTTAATATATAAAAATATATAACATTAAAAATTCATTTAAATTTATAAATTAAAGATATTTTAATTAGGGAGTATTATAAATGATATTTTGGATTTTTGATTCAGTTCTCATTATCGCAATATACATATATTTGAGGTCAATAAAATGCAGCTGCGTATTTTTAACAAATTGAGACGAAATATAGGAAATATAAAGAAGCTAAATGGGTTTGTAAAATAACTATAATTTACTAATTAAATTCCATTCTTACCAAAGCCGTTTAATGCTAAAAACCACCTATTTATTTAAGCAAACGTTGCATTTGTTTTATGCAAAGCATACTTATTTCAACATTTTATAAATTCTGTCTAAATTCTCCCAACTTTTCCACTATTTTTCTTCCAGTGTAGCAGTTTGGGTGATTGGCTTGGGTCAGTGGAATTATTCAAATTATCTTGAGCAAGATTTTACTGTCAGGTGCCGTCAGGCAATAGCAACAACAAGTACATAGAACAAAAAAAAAAAGAAAGAAAACCAGACAGACTGCTGCACTGCCAGTTGGCCAGAAGAGAAGCCCCCACTTCATAGATACCCTCCCTTTATGCCCTATACCCCTGCTACCAGCCCACCTCTAGGCAGCAATCAAACAGCTTTAGTGGCATTCTTTTATCGCGCAACCTCATCCAAGAGTCCAAACATGGAAGTTGCCAAGAGCACAGAGCATTGTTCCGACCCGACTCCTCAAGAAATAAGCAGAAACCGGCAGCTGACAGCCGACAGGCTGCTGCTGGCTTTGGTCCTGGCTGTTAGTCCTGGTTATATTCTCTGTCTCTCTCTGTCCCTCCCTCTCTTGTTGTTGTTGACGACAATTGTAAATCCCATCTATTATAAGTGCTTCTTACCATTTGGCGTCGAGCATTGACATTTGGCTAATGGCAAAAATGTCACCAAAATGCAGACAAACAAGCAGCTGCCATGACAGCAGCCCCAAAAGACATCGGCCAGGACATTAGACCAGCTCAACGATGAAACTCTCTCTCTCTCTCTCTATCTCTCTCTCTCTCACACTCTTCTATCTATATCTATCTATACTTCAGATCATTTCAACAGTAGGCATTATCATTGTAGCATTTTATTATATTATTTACAAACATATTTTGTCATCAGCTTACAACTAATACTTAATAACATTCGATTCTGTATTTTGATAGCTTTGAATCCACCTTTTTGCACACACACGTGGATAAAATAAATAAATAGCTAAAAGCTGTTTCAGTTATATAAAAAAAAGATACATTTATGTTGTTTATGCATTGGTTTAAGGACTGCAAGTGGCCAAAAACATGTTGTAAACATTTCAAACTGGTTTTTATTTCAAGAAACTATTTTCCTAAAAACTTGAACTTTTATTTTGTTTTAATTCGTTTGCATAGCAATATATTAAGCTTAATTAAGCAAATAATTTTGTTAATAAAATTCAAACAGAAACAAGAAAACGCATTCCAATTAATTTTTAATAAGTTAAATATTTTCTGCGCAGCAAAAATTATAAATTCTTCAATTTTGAGTTAAAATCAGCTACTTTGTCATTTTTTAATTTTTTTTGGAATTAAGATTTATGTTATATTAAAAAAATTTGTACACTTTGAATTCTAAGCAAGAAATTTTAATTCCTTTTTCTCTTCAATTGTCCAAATAATAAAATGTAAGTTCTAGCTCTTCTATTAAAATTTGATTAGTTTGCAATAAATTCAGAAAAATTTAAAAATTAAAAAAACAAATAAAAATTCAACACACACATAAATTTAGACATGATATTTTTGTCGTCAGGTTTCGAGCTATGCTCAATATTTTCTTATTGTAATTTTAAATGAAATTTAAGTCAAATAAATTGAAATAAATTTAAAAAATAAAAAACACCTACAGAAATTAGATTTAATTGAACAATTATTTAAAAATTAAATAAAATAAATATACTAGTTTTTTAATAATATAAAAATGATGTTGTTATTTTGAATTTTTTTATAATAAGTATATTAATAATAAGTATATACTTATCGTGCTGGGACACCCAATAAAAAACTAAATAATAAATAATTAATAAATACATAATAATAATAAATAAACAATAGATAAATATGATATATCAAGTTCGGCGCTTACTACCTTTAATATGACAGATAAAAAAATAGTTTTAATTATAATATATACTAATAGTTCTTAAGAATAATTGTTGTCAGAGTAGAGCCTATTATTGAGTTGTTTCCCCCTCAAATATAGTTAAGTGTATCACGTTTAAAGTCCTTATATTTTAATGACAATATTTCCAGCATAAATATTATTTTATAAATATTTTAAGAAATTATGAAAATTATTGTTAATAAAAATCTATTTAATTTTGCAGTTATTAAGCTATTTAAACGCTTTCCACTTATACTACCAATAATACCCAATTTTCCCAGAATTTACTACTTATATAGTCTGCTCTATAAAACCCTAGATGAAGTCCAACTTGACCCATTTAATAAAACCTTATGGCCTTTAGGGGAAAAGCAATTTTTTAAACGGCGCACATAATTCATTAAACAGCGGGATATCTTTCGAGTATGGGTTGCAAATCAAAAGCAATCATAAATCAAATACAATTTGATTCACTGATTAGAGAGCCATGGCCAAACTATACACACACACACGCACAACACTAATATTTGTGTGTATTAGTGTGTGTGTGTGTGTGTGTGTGGCAGTTGCTTTAACGCACCTATTTAATCAAACCCAAACCCCCATTGGCAATTGATTAATAACAACGCACAGCATGAGATGTCGAACTAGATTGCGTACACACTTCAATATATGTTTGCTTAATGGTAATGGTCAGGCAATAGAAACATGGCTGGAAGGGGTATAGAAAGAGAGAAATTGGATAAAGATTTTCAATCTGCATTTGGCTAAAACAAAAAACAAAAAAAAACGTTGAATGAAATACCTTAAAGCCTTATCGAAAATGTGAAATATTTGCCATGTGGCAACAATTTAAATTGCTTTGGTCCATTGTCTGTGCACACAAAAGCAATTAACTCTCATATTTGATAAGAACATAAATATATAAATATATAAATATATATATATATAAGTATGTATATATATATATATATATATGTGTGTAACTTAATTGAAAAGGACACGTTGTGGCAACAGCAAGTGCAAAAATCACCTAAAAATATATATGCAAAGCTGTTCCGGTATTCACTTTGAAAATAATTTCACACAAAATAGTGTAGCATACTTTTAAGCATGTTGGTATTTATTATGTTTTCTGGAAGGGCTATCAAATTGGTTCATAAAATATGTAATACACTACAGAAGACATCAACAGCTTATAAATATAAATATTAATGAAGAGAAATCAATAGAGAAATTTTCAATTGTTCAATCGGCTTCAATAAAAACAATATAAGCACTATTTAAATAAAAATATGAAGTAAAATATATATAAAATAAAATATATATAAAACTAAATATAAAGTATCTAAAATATATATGTGAAATCAGACAGCAGCAATAACTATTTTATATAGCTGACATATAAAGAATTACTTGAAAATTTATTTAATATATAGAAAGTTATTTTATTTTCCAGGATATTCCGCGCAAACTTACAAATTTAAGGCTTTAATAAGCTTGTTAAAAATTTTATTTCAATAGGAGTAAAATATATTAAACCTTTTATAAAAATATTTATTATTATTATTAGCCCAGCTTTCTCGATAAAATTAATATTTGTAAACTCGTGTAATCGATTGAAAATCTAATTTTTTAAGTTGTTTAAATTATTTTTCTTATTTCTATGTTTTATGATGAGCAGAACTTAATAAAACCGGCCCAATATATAATACACGTTCTGAAAAAATAAAAAAAATTACAGATATTAATTTATTTTCTAAGTTTGCTAGCAGAAAATTGGTTTAATATAATATTTAATTTCTAATATTAAAAATCACCCTCATTTCTTCGTTTAATTCCTAAGATTCCTTAATTAAAATTTATAAACTAATCGATTGAAAATCATATTTTTTAAGGCATTTTAAATATTTTTCTTTATTATTTATTCTATTCTGTGAGCACAACTTAATTAAAAACAACCCAATATATAATACACGTTCTGTTTTTTAACAGATATTAATTGTATTTTATTTAATTAAAATTAACCAATTTTTTTTAGTGTTCTAAAAGCAAATTGGTTCAATAATATATTTAATTTCTGATATTAAAAATCACACACATTTCTGCGTTTAATTCCTTATCCCCTAAATCTCAAAACAATGTCACACATTTCAGTGAATTTAAATCGCATGCGTAACTCGAAACACGCCAAAAATACATAGAAAATACAAACACAACATATAAAATATATAAAATACAAAGTGCCAAGTCCGTGTCCGTGTCCGTGTCCATGTTGTGTGTCGGTTTCAGTGTCCGGGTCGCATTTGTTATGACAAGTGATGTGACGACATACTTTTCTGTTTGTTTTCTGTCTTTTCTGTAAAATTCTTCGAAATTGTTTTTTCATTTTACACACACACGCACACACACACATGGAAGACTTAAAATTGCAGAAAATTCAAAGACAAATGCAATTCTGTTTGTATATACATTGCACAAGAACAGTAACTCATTAGCATAACATTTCGCAGTTCAAGTTCCAACGCCAACTGCAACTCCAACTCTTCATCTTCAAAATGTCGAGCAACATATGCGCCAACATTTTGCTCTGTCAATCAGTGCAAATTCAGCGACAAGCAACAAAACATTTGACAGTTGCAAATGTCACAGAGCATCGCATGATGAATGTGAAGAGCCTTCCTTTCCTTTCCATTATCCTTCAAAATGCCTCTCTCTCTCTCAGTTGTCGAAAGGCCAAACAATCAAGGAAAACTTCTTGCTTTTTGCATACAGAAATTAAAGCTAAGGACTTAAAGGCTAAACTGCAGTGTATAAATATTTAAATTAATGATGCTTGTGTGTGTGGGACAAGTTAAAAAATTTTTAAATGTTTTAAATTATGTTTTTTTTTTAATTTTTATATCGATTTGAAGTCACAAAAAGCAAAATATTATGAGTAGAATTATTTTATTATCTACATTTATTTCTTAACAATTTAAAAACAAAAAAAAATATCAAATTTTATTAATATTTTTAACTTAAACTTAAATTAAACTCAACAAACTATTTTATTGAAAAATTAAAAATCTTCAAAAAATTAAACAGCATACTTTTAGGATGCTCTAAAAAATGTCAATGGCGGTACAAGCTAGCCATGAGTCTCATATAAATATTGCTCTAAAAAAGTATGCAACACTTTTTATCTGACTAAAAAATAGTTTCAATGATCCAAATTTTTGTTTATATGTAAGATCCACGCAAATTTATATTCAATTAATTATTAATTAAATTCAATACAAATATTTGCAAATTAGATAAATTGCGTGATAAATTTACCAAAACAGAATTCAGCTGTTATAAGCCTGAATCAATGAAAACTGCAATAGTTTGGCCTCAGTAAAAAAAAGTTTAAATTAAAAAAAAAGAAACTTTCAACCTACACAGTGGCTTTTAAAATATATCTGTCAGTTGATTAGCTAATTCTTCAAGCGGTGTTAGACTTTTCTTTTTTGTTACTTTGTTGCATGTTTCAGCTAGACGAGAAAAATCCCCATTTCTTGTTGTATTTCGCTGTGAAAACAATGACCAAGAATAATTGTATGAAATAAAAAACGGATTTGCATTTTAGATTCGCCATGTCCACCTATTTTTCGTTGTTGTTCTTGTTGTTATATCCTGCTGTTGATTTTTGTTTGTCATTAGAGAGGTGGGGGGGAAACATCAACAGCAGCAGCAGCAGCAAAAGTAACAACAATAATATTTTTTTAGCGCGCTGACAGACGAGCTAAGGGAACCAAAACCAGGAATTGTATGTGTGTGTTTGTAACCTCTCAACCTGGACGCACAGATAAGAAGTTCTCGTCCCCCCCCGTCCTATCATAACTACAGGGTATACTGGACACTGAATGAATGTCAGCAATGGCTGGCAGCTTGTCACTGAGCAAAACTAATACTCAAGACAATTTTTTATGACAGCATAACGCCCACGGAGAGGGTCGAATCCTGGCATCCCTCACACCCTTAGCCTGGCTTCCTGTGACGAATGATTTAAAGTTTTGGCCATTTTGCTGTTGTTGTCGCTGCGCTGTGTCCTGTGAATTGTCTGCCTGTGTTTAGTTACATTTTTGTGACGGGGGGAGAGCTCTGATGAAGTGCCAGCATTGCTTTAAAGTGGGCAATATATTTTTATGATTTTTCTCCAGCCTCCAGTCACACACACAAACACTCAAACACACACACACATTTAATGAGATTTGGCTACGCAATTTTTGTCGTAACTTTTTTGTTATTTTTTTTTTTTTTTGTATTTTTTTATTTGCTCTCATTTTGAGGTAATGCGAGAAGTTTTATGTGTTGTGATTTGCTTTTGATTGATGCAACATAAATACTTTTTGACTTGAATTTTGTTTTTTTTTTATTTGTCTTAACGCGGTTTGTCATTGGCAATTAGCTAAATTAGCACAAAAGCTGTGTGTCTGTGAAAAAAAAAACATGAAGGCAACAGCGAAGAGCATGACAAAAGAAATTGAAGTAAATACATATATTTATAAAAAATCACATTTAAATAAAAAAAAAATGAAGAATTTGAGGAAGAGAATTGAAGTAGCCTTACATATTTATTGTTCACAAAGACGAGCTGAAATCAGATTTTGTTGCTATAGAAATTAAATATAAATATAAATAAATATAAATTGCACTTGAATAAGCATCGGAAAATTATTATTATTAACACTGTATAAACTTTCAGAATCGTAAAAACAAAAACCCATGAACAATGTAAAGATAAACCTATTACCATTATAATTTTAATAAATAATAATGAAAATAAATTTAAATATTGTTATTAAGTTAGTTTAATTAGTTTTTATAAATAACATTTTAAATTTAAAATTTCCAATATTTCTGCTTTTTAAACGTAAATAAAAATAAAATTTAATAAATAATATTTTCTAGTAGAATCAAAAATTTATTTGCCATTTGAAAATATATTATTCTAATAAATTGAAATTTAATGAAAATATATTAATATTATCAATAAAAAAAAAAAAGGAAAAAAAGGAAAAATACGTCTGCAGAAATACTATAAATTTATTGCTTTCATGAATAAATATGAAATAAAATAAAACCTAAAATAAAATATAAAAAAAATATAAATATTTAAGAAATATATATAAAAAAAAATAAAGTATTCTAAGAAAGTTTCACACAAAGCCTTTAATATAAAATATAAAATGTAAATCAATTTCCTTTTTTTTAAGTATTTAATAAAAAATAAATTGATGCTTTAAAGAAATATATAAAAACATAATTAAATAATCCAAGAAAGTTTCACATACCTTTTTGACTGGAATTTCAGATGATAGCTAAAATGATTTCAAGTAAAGAAATATAATAAAGTGAGACGATTTTAATCAAATTTTGTTTTAATTAAATAAAAGGCAAGCTGATATAATTTATGATAACTACCTTTTATTAAAAAATATTTAATTTTCGTTTAATAAATAATATAAAAAAAATAATAATAATAATAATTATATGATATTTATTATGTGAGGCATAAA
The DNA here is from genome assembly GCA_035043045.1 of Hirtodrosophila alboralis. Classification (NCBI taxonomy): domain Eukaryota; kingdom Metazoa; phylum Arthropoda; class Insecta; order Diptera; family Drosophilidae; genus Hirtodrosophila; species Hirtodrosophila alboralis. The sequence continues at coordinate 129,354 of JAWNNH010000457.1, read as the reverse complement.
GATAATTTTCTATTTAAATTTGATTAAAAGTTAAAAAAAAAAACTTATAAGTTTTCTACTGCAATTTAAAGAAATCTATTCCTATTTTTATTTTATTTGTTGAGTTTTAATTAAGCATACAAAATTACTAATTAACAGACTTTAACTTAACACTACAATCAAGGAACGATGGAAAAAATTGAGCGTCTATTTTTCACTGCCTTAAATATGTTGAAATTTATATTTTTTTTTTTCTGTTTTCTCTGTTGCGAAAATACAAATTTGTAGTTCAACTTAATAGAAACCAATATTTAATTGTTCATTAACTTCTATTGCAGCGCTACACCCAACTTTTATCTAATATTTATAAACCAAATTTTCAGCTAGTGTCATTTTGGGATAACTGTGCAAATTTTTACAATGAAACCGCAACGCCAAATATATGCGACATTCAGTTTTGTGTGCTGCTGGCAAATGCTGGTGGTAACATGCAAATTTTAGCATTTTTGCAACTGAAAAACATAAAAAGCAGCGGCAACTATTTGCGCAAAACAGGAGCGTAAAGCGAACAGCTTGTCTAATTGTAATCCGAGTTGTAAGTCGTTTAAAACAGACAACGAGAACGAGATGAGAAAGGACGAGCAGCAGGACCAACAGGACCAAAAACGAGGAGGAGTACTCGAATTAATTACCCTCGGAAGTTGCTTGCTAACAACGCGCAGCGAAACGGAACGGCACACGGAAATGCCAGAGAACCAGAGAACAGAGAACGTACCCGGACCCGGTCCCGGACCCAGACCCGGTCCCGGTCCCGGACCCGGACAGCACCGGACTCGACCCGACCGGACTTGACCAAGCTCGCCGTGGAAGGTTTTTGGCTCCAAAAGCTTTACAGCTGCGTTACAGCTACAGATACAGATACAAAATGCAGGACGATCGTTCTCTGTGTATCTGTGTGTATCTGTGTGTAACTGTGTGTAACTGTGTGTATCTGTGTGTGTGTGGACTTTGCGTTTTGGGAATGTCATCATCAACGCGCTTTCAAGTTCGAGTTTGTGTGTGTGTTGAAATGGTTGTCGTCCTGGCCAGGACTTGTGGCCGCAGTGCAATGAAATTGCGACCGCAATGTCTCTCTATCTGTCTCTTCTCTGTATGTGTGTGTTGGTGACGTGCAAATGAATGCAGCGGAAATGAAATGAATTCGTTAGAGGCCGCAAAAAAAAAAAAAAAAGATGGAATATAAAAAGAAAATGGGAAACGCAGCGTGCAGCGTTCAACGAGCTGCGAACATTGCAAACGGTTCGCAATTAATGAGTGCCTGATGCTATGTAATAAAAAACGCTTCATAAAAGCTATGAAAAAGACGCGGAAAAATACAGAAAAAAGAAAGCCTAAAAAAAAACAAGAAAAAATGAAAAAAATACCTGTTTAAGCCACAGTGAGGCGTGGACACCATTATGATTTAAACAATGTTGCAACTGCAGCTGACAACTGCACATCATAAATATATCAAACTATGCGCACACATTTAAATATTACGCATACGCAAAAGAAAATACTGCGTGAAATTCTGTTGCATTCTTGAGTATTTAAAATTATCAAGAATAATGCATTAATTTCGTTACATGTCCAAATAATGAGCTTTAAAATTATTGACGCCATTTAAGATTATATAAAATGGTTTATTGAAAGCAAAGGGAAATGTAAGCTGTACTGCAAAATTAAAAGAGTATATATGTGTGTAAAGGTATTTAATTCAGTTGTTGAGATGTGGCAGAAGTTTTTAATACCAAATTATTAAGCTGTTATACAATAGTTAACAGATTTTATAAATTCAGAGAAATTATATTAAATCATCAGAGTTCAACAGGCGGGAGTAAGAATTAAAATTATATAAAATGTTATTTATATAAATTATTAAAAATTATTATTTATTACCAAAAATCATCAAAAAATATTTAGTATTATTTAATAAAATATATTTACGTATTACCAAAAATAATCATAAAAAAATCATTAAGCTGATGGAGTAATAATTGAAATTATATAAAATAAGCTTAATTTATTGAGCTTTATTCTAATTTGGACTGTCATATTATTGAGTTAAAAATGATTTTTTAACAAATTTATATTTTTATCTATTATACTATTTCACACAGCTGTATATATAAATAAGTGTTCTTACTAATAAGCTTACTAATAAGACTTGCTCGAAATATAATATAATAAATATCTAAACAGCCAAAAATTACTTTTCTTTTTATTTTTCGCAGACATTCAGCTAAAGGTACAAAATGTAACGTAAAGTGGGAGCACAATTTTTAATAAATTATAAACATTTATTAAAAATGAAATCTCAGAGCAAAAATATAAACAATAAGTACATTAAAGAGGCCAACAAATATATACAGATTTTATTATATATTTTATTTATATTATATTTAATATTTGATTGGTAAATTTAAAATGGCACAGAATATATTTTTTTTATTTATAGTTATTTATATTTATTTTATTTTGATTTATATTTATATTTTTTTTTATTATTTTTTTTTCTATTTTTTTAATTTTTTTTTTTTTTTTTTTTTTGTAGATACAGCAACATAAAAACCATCCACGAAAGTAAGTCAAGAAATCATCAAAAAAAAATGATAAATAAAATAAATAAATAAAACGCATTTTAAAAAAGACAAAAAAGAATCTTCAAAAAAGCTATTTTAGTTGCGGAAAAAATCACAAAAAATAATTATCAATAAAGAGAAGCATAGTAATATGTCTGAAGTTCCGAAACTCTAATTAAAATATTCAAAAAGCAAATTTCGAATTTAGAACCTTGTGTTCTTTCAATTGTCTGCCTTTGCCATAGAAGAATACAAAGAAATTTTTTTTTAACTTCTTTTTTTTTTTGCCATGACCAACTCTAATGCATATTGTATTTGTCATTTGCCTTAAGTACGCGCGTCTTTGAGCAGCTTAACATAATGAGCTCAAATTAAAATCTTGTTAAAAGTGCAGGCAAAAAAATAAAATTACAAAAAAAAAAAAAAAAATTTAATAAAAAAATGGGAAATAAAAAAATTAAAAAAAAAAAGAAGTCGGCAATAGTATATAGAGAGAGTGAAAAAGATGCTCATGACTTTGCACAGACAGAGGCAAGTTAGTTAATCCTGGCAAGCTACTTAAAAGTCAATGCAACAACAACAAGAAAAACGCACAAAATGCAAGGAGTAAAAGGACGAAGAAGAAGAAGCTCTATAAGACGATGAGCAAGAACAAGAACAAGAAGAAGCTGCATAAGAAGAAGAGCCAAAGAAACTTAATTAGAAAATTATGCGCGCAACTTCAAAAGCTGCAGCCACTTTGGCATTAGAGATGCGTCTTCCCCTGTATGTGTTAAAGTGTGTGTGTGAGTGTGTGTGTGTGTGTGTATATATGTTGCAGACTTTAGTGCTTATAATTTGCATATTAAATGCCATGAAGTGATTTTCTAATGAATCAAAAGCCATCAACTCCAACTCCCAAAAACAAAATTTTCGACTTCCAAATCAAAATCTTGTGCCAACACTTGTGCAGTTTTAATGATGGCCTCACATTAATGGCTGTCAAATTTGTTGCCTTGACTGCACTTAGACACTTACACACACACACACACACACACACACACACGTACACCTAGCACATACACTCTCTTTCTTTATAAGATGCCAAAGTTCTGTCTAGTTGAAGTTTATGCCCAGCGCTACATTTCTTTACTTTCTTTTCTTTTTCCTTTTATTTTCTTTTCTTACCTGAGCTCGCTGCATTTTTTATGGCATTAATTTTTAGCTACATGGCAAGGACAACATCACGTTTTTGACTTGTCTCTGCTCTCTATTATAACAGCATATACATATATGTATATATTTAGGTATAAACTGTACTAACCAAGCTGTTCTCAAATTCACTTCCGTATTAAATTCACTTCGTTTTGCGTGTTTAGTGAAAAATATTGATAATAAATTAAAAATAAAACCTTAATTTGTATACTCTTGAAGAAGTTAATTTAGATTTTAGTAAAAAAATGTAATTAAGGAGAATTTTGTGACTTGATAAATATACATATTCTTGAAGAGCATTATTAGTCAAATAAATCTATAATTTTTCCTGCATCTAAGAGTTTTTCAGTTTTAAATTAATATTAATAAAGCTTGAGATATATGATATATATGTGTAGGAATATATATTATACTAGATCATCCCGGCGTGCATATTTCCTATTTTATTTATTTTATTATCTATATATATTTATTTTATTTATTTTAATTATTTTCTTTATTTTATTTATTTCATTTATTTATTTTATTTCATTTAGCTATATATATTTATACTATATAAATTAGATTTATTTTTAACTGAATTTTATTCAGCTTTCTGTCCTTCTAAAGGAGTAGAATTTTATTTTTGAAATATCACACTTGATTTTAATTATTGTAAATTTTATTATGTACTTTATTACACTGCTAAAAATTATCATAAAAACAAACGCAAGAAAATTGTGTTTTTGTATAGAAATATTTTTTTTCTCCTAAAAAAACCTTAATCAGTGACTTAATAATAATATAATATTGGTTTTTCTCACTTTTATTATATATAAATTATATTTTAAGTAATTTTTGCAATTTAAAGTTGTTGAAAATTCTTCAAGCGATTTAATTAAATATATTCAAAATTGGATTACTAGATATAGCTGAAATAGACAACATAAATTGAAAATTTAAATATTTATATTGTAAAAAATAAAAATTAAATTTAACTGAACAATAACTTTTATATTCAACTTTTAAATAAAAATTGGCAAATATTTATAATTTTTTTAAATTTTATTTTTGGGTAAAAAAAAAGAGTTATTGCTAATTTTCAATAAAAAAAATTCATAATTAGTTCTTACTCATAAAATTGATATATAAAAATTATAAGGGTTGCAATCCCTAATTTTTCCCTACTTTGTCTTCTATAAAGAGTTACATCCTGAACTTCTAACACCCATAACTCTGTCAAAACTGATTTAATTTTCATGCGGAATGTCATTTTGATCATGGTTTGATCTTAAGATTGATTTGGCATTGAAATTTTAAAAATAAAATTTTTTCAATTTTTTCTAATTTTTTACAGTGTTACCCCTTGCAATTTTAGCAAAATTTTCGAAAAAATTAAAATCTTTAAATTGCACTGCCAATGAATTGCTGGTATTGAAATTAGTATAAAATGTTAATTTTTTTATTGAATAGTGAACATTAGGTCGAGATTAATGCCAAAAATTTAATTAAATATTGGTTTTTTATGTTTTTCCTAAATTTTCAAATTTTCAAGCCTCATTACTTTTTTAAGCAATATAAAAATCTATATTTTTATATGAAAACAAATAAAATCACAATTTTCTCAACTCAACTGTTTCTCAACCAATTCTTTGCCTAAAAACTCCTGTAATTGTTGTGAAAGTGAATTTCAGAACACACTCCATCCACATACTCTACTACGTGTTTTGTCAGAGTTTTGTCGAGTGCTTCAGTTTGTCGTTTTTGTCGTTTTTGTTGTTGTTGTTGCTCATAAGCCACGGCATCAAAGCAAACTTCCCTATTAGTAAGTAGTAGTCGGTAGACGAAATGCAGTTAAACTGCGTACCGCGTCGCCCTCGTCTCTAGTTTCCCTGCTGTCCCCAGTCCCCCTATACCCCATAATGTTGATTTGTAGGTAAACTTTTTGCAGCTGTACATGGAAACGATAATTTCACACATATTTGCAAAATACTCGCATAGTAATCATAATTTTATCACGCGCGTTTGCGCTCCTTGACGTTGATTAAGTTGTGCTTAAAGTTTCCCTGAGATACCGGAACACGGAAAACTGTAGGAAAACTGTGTGCCGGGGCGGGGGGGAGGAGTAGGGGAAAACGCAAGTGGGAAACCAAACGCATAATGAAGATATTCGCGCGTAGTTGTGGCAAAAACTTTGCTGACAGACTCCAGAGCTCACATGCTGTGGGAGGGGGAGTTCGTTTTAGCAGGGGGTGAAGTTACGGGTAGCGGTGGATGGTGGCATGAAAATGCGATACGGGGGTGAATTCAAACTTAAAACTTTTCATCTGTGGGTTTGGTAGCATCAAAAGCCAATAAAGCTCACATTAAAATTCATTTAATGGTCAATGCACTCAGCTACAGGACATACGCAATACATACATACAATATATCCTCACACACACACACATACACACACATACACATTTGATGCGTTGTACAAAGAACATGTCCATGTCAAGTCAAACAAGCCAGCTGGAAGATACTTTTCAATTGTAAAATAAACTGAACTATGAAATACCCTATATAAAGCACTAACAAATGAAGCTAAAAATAAATTAAAATTTTGTATTTATTAAAATTATGAGTAAAGAATTATTTATGAATATTTTTCATTAAAATTGGCAATAACTCTTTTTTTGATCCATAAATAAAAAATGATAATAAAAATAACTTTTAAGCAAAAATTGAATTTTAATTATTATTTCACAATTTTCCTTTTATGATTAAAAAATACAATTTAAAATTAACTATTAAAAAATATTAGAAATAAAAGTTTATCCTGTTTCCAAAATCCCCTATGCTGAATAAATATATCTAAGTTTATATAATTAATCTAGAATATTTTTTCAGGCTTAATTTTGTTATTGTTATTTGCATTGTAAAAGAATTAATTATAAATATATTTATAAAAATTTATATACATATATTTTTTTTAATTTTTATTTTAATTTATTTGCATTGTAAAAGAATTTATCATTAATATATTTATGAAAATTTATATATTTTTTTACGTTATATTATATATTTATTATACTACGTATATATAATTTTTTACGTTATATATTTTTTTACGTTTTTATTTTAATTTGATTTATTGTCTTATGCCATAATTTTACTGCAATTTTTTGACAATAAATTATGAATATTTATTTGGTCGAGCAAGCTTCCAAATGCAAAGAAGAAACATTATTAAGTATACAAGATAAATAATAGTAAATCATAAATAATAAGAAATCACAATTCACTGACCTAAAATTCAAACCTCTCAACGCCCTTTTTAAATATTTTATAACAAACAAATTAATCTACATATTTATGTAATTTATTTTAAAATGAAATCAAAGCTAAACACCAAAATCAAGCTGAAATATAAAAAAAATAGCAAACTAATGCAAATTTTTCGTATTAAAATTGTTATAGAAAATTGAAAAGTATAAAATTTTTAAAATATCTATTTATGCCAGCAACAAAAACACCACAAAAAATGATTTAAACACAAGCTCTGCATATGATTTAAAAATGAAAATATAATTTTTCCAAATCATTTTACGAAATATTTACCAAAATTCATTCTCATAATAACTTTGTGCAGTTAAAGAATTTCCACAAAAAGAAGTTGACTACGAATTCAACATTAATTTATAATTTTGCTGACAACTTAACTTTTGCAGTTTTAATATGCGACATAACGCTAAAGTTCATTCTGTGAAATATATTTCTTCAAAATAAAATATATTTTTTTCAAAATAAAACTCTAACTTTATAAGTTCTGAAAATAGCTTTTTTTACCATTTCAGAGCTATACAATTTAGCTTGTTCTTGTATCCAGTCGACTGATTTAAATTCTTCTACTCATTCACAAAAGACTACAGAGTATTAAAGCAATTCAGACACTGTGCTCTCTCTGATGGTGACGACAACATTGCTGACTAAGTTTTAATTGAACTTTAGCGAGTTGTGCTGCCAACTTCAACTGCAAAACGCAACAAAAGCTTGGCCAAGAAATACTAGACCAAGACAGAGAGAGAGCGAGAGAAAGAGTATACATTAAAAAGCAAAAAAATTAAAAAAAAATGAAAAGCAGAGTTAGCGCAGGTATATTACTTTAATGGAATAATTAAGCATGTTTGCAGCCCTGTCCCTGGCCAGGGGAATGCGCTTCGCGTCTCAAGTTTGTTTTCTTAGTCTTCCAATGGCCGCATTGTGTGTGCTACAACTATAGGAAATACACAAGGACTACAAGAACTACAAGGATACAAGGAGAAAGCCTTTCGCCTCGTGGCATTCAATATGCAATGCGCATAATAGCCAACGCAATTGTCAAATACCAGCAAACCAGTCATAGCCTGGCCATAATCTTATTGAATGACAAATAATTGAGGTTAGTTTAGCCATTGAACTGTGGGGAATACGTTGGCGAGAAAGTTGAGACAGAATAAAAAAAAAAAAAAGTTAGAACATGGCAAGTAAAAAGTAACCGAGTGGAAAATACTCTGTTACCAGTTTGCTCTCTATAGTGCGAGAAAAAAGGCTTTGATTGGAAATTTTATAGAGATTATTATTTTTTATTACACTGTGCGACAAAAAGGACAAAAGTGAGGGGAAATTAACGTATTTTTATATATTATTATATATTATTATATATTATTATATTATATATTATATGTTAATAAGTATTGGTATAAAAGTCTGCTTAATATAGAATTTTCAAATTTTTGCAAATTTTACTGAGCTTGGAAACTATATTCTTATTAAAAGTGTTTAAGAAAGCTTTTAGTTTTATTTATTTCGAATTTCTCATCCCAAGCTTTTAAGCTTTAGTAGAAAGACAAGCTTTTTCCATTAACTTTTTAATCCCAAATTACTTTCAATTTGTTTTTAAAATTTTTGGACTAAAATACAATTTTTTAAAAATAATTTCGCATAACATTCATGACACTCATTTAAAGGAAAAGCTTTTTTGAGAACACAAAAATATTGCGTTTGAATGCTTTTAAAAAACATAAAAAAAAATATATATATAAACTGCTGTACCCGGCTTGCGTTGCTACTGTCTTCCTTTAAAAAAAAGCAAAATATTACTGTGGCTGTAACAGTGCTGTATATGTTAACACTGCTGTACACGTTAACAGTGAGTATATCTGTTAAGGCGCTAGCAACTGTTCCGGAAGATTTTTGCCAAATTTTCTTTCTAAAAACCTTCCTCTGGCAATTACGCATAAATAAAAAAAATATTGGGCAAATTTGATAAATTGATCCCTCTCAATTAATAATGAACTATACATATTTTTTGTGCCATTTTTAAATATATGTATATATAAAGATATCTTTTTAAAACCCAAAACGAATCACATTGCACAAACCCAATATACTCTTTTTCAGCATTTCCCGCACAAAGTATAAATATAGAACTGTTCGCAAATGTCAAACACGTCTCAGGGCTCATGAGCAAGTGTTGATGGCAACGACTGAGAGTCCAAGTGTGGGTGAACACTCTGATCCTTCCCTGCTACACCATAGACCCCCCATAGAAAGCCGACCAAGAGACCCAGAGACGAGAGTCCAAACCAAACCAAACCAAACCGAACCGAACCGACCACACGTGCTGATGCTGCTATTGCCAGTTTTTCCAATACAAAAGCGCACAATTTTCTAAAGAAAAACTTTTGTAACGGAAAAAGCAAAAGTTTTGCCTTCGACACCGCAACGAGAATTGTGTTTAGCACCAAGACAAACACATACAAAAAAAAAATAACCCGTAGAGTAGTAGCAATCCGTAGAATGTATATAGAAAAGAAAAGAGTACATGGCACTTCCTGCCGACTGCTAATCCATAGTCATAGTCACACTCGGCTAGTGATAGTTTTAGGCGTACGTGTGGAACGTTTCAATTTAGCTATGAAGCTATACATATACATATATATGAAGGAGTCCAAACTCCAAGGCACCAAAGGCACGAGTCGCGTGCACAGCAAAAATTGAATTTATTATCATTGGAATTGATTGTAAGAGCTGCTGCTGCTGCCGCTACCACTCTCTACTTACCACAAAGTCGCACTAATAGTTAAACATTGTGGAACTAGCCACAAAAATGGGGCAAGCTTTTATACCACATTTTAATCATATGGCTTATGCACATTTTAATCAAGACATACATTTTACTAATTCAAATAGTTAGCTAAAACTAAAACTGTTAACTAGCAATTAGTTGTGTTTTGGGGAATTTAATGGAGTTGTGAAGGCAGAGATAAATGTTCTGCTTAGATTTACAACGCTAACAGCTTCAACAAAAATAAATAGTTTTCCATGTAGAATTTTTTTGGACGACGAGTTTAATTATCTATTAGTAAAAAGATTAATTAATGACAAAAAAAATATTTAATTGTTTTCTTTCCCTTTTACGCCTAGCAAGACTTTAATTCAAAATTTGAGTTTTTATTGGTATTTTATTTTCAGATTTTTTTTTTCCTTTCAAGAAAAATTTTTTTTTAAAACTATTAAAAAATATATAAAAAAAAATAGAAAAAAATTTTTTTGATAAAATTTAAATGCCAGTTTAATCCAGACACCACAATTTGTTTTAAAAAAATATTCCACAAATAAATTGTTTGAGTTTTAACAGTTTTATGAAGGCTTAAAAACTGGGAGCCTTATTTTCAACAGAAATAAATAAACTTCCACGTTGAATTTTTTTAGATGCAGACTTTAATTATTAGAAAGTAAAAACATTAGTTTTTGAAATAAAAATATTTAATTGTTTTCTGCCCTTTTGCGCCTAGCAAAACTTTAACTCAAAATTTACTTTTCTATTGGAATTTTATTTTCAGATTTTATTTTTTTAATTCAACAAAAAATTTTTTTGAAAATTATAAAAAAAATATTTAAAAAAAACGGAAAAAATTCTTGATAAATTTAAATGCTAGTTTAATCCAGACACCACAATTTGCTTTTAATAATATTCCTCTAACAAATTGTTTGAGTTTTAACAGTTTTATGAAGGCTTAAAAACTGGGAGCCTTATTTTCAACAGAAATAAAAAGAAAAGAAAGTCTAGATAAAATATTTTTCCAGTTAATAATTGGCAAATTAATAAAGAGAATAAAATGTTAGTAAAAATACAGTCCAGTTGAATATTAAGTTAGTCCTGAAAAAGTTATGTGTATTAGAAATTTAGGAAATTCAGTTTTGTGTATAGAAAGATTTGTTTTTCTATTTTTTCTTTATTTAAATTTGGTCTGAGAAATTAACTACCATAGCGTTTTATACATATTTCGATGCCAGCAATCGATTGGCTGTAGAATTTTAAGATTTTAATTTTTTCAAAATTTTTTCAAAATTTTTTAAGGGTAACCACTATAAAAAATCAGAAAAAATGAAAAATAATTAAAATTCTAAAATTTAAGTGCCAAATCAATTAACAAAATAAAATTTCACCAAAAAGTCAATCCATTTGAAAATTGGTTCATTTTTGATCAAATTATGATAGTTTGAAGTCTAGAAGTTGCATTTCTTATGCCAAAGGAACATTTTTGAAATTGACAAAAAATTTAAAATAATTTTAAGCGTTTAGAGGCAATGATATATAAGAAATAAACTGCAGAATTCCCTGGACAAAGGCAAACATAAGCTGTCATAAAAAGAAGCACACTCCTTGAATCCTTTAGTATAATTATTTGCAATGAATTTGCATGTGTTTTTTTTTTTTGTTTCCTAAGCAAAGTCGTTTTGTTAGCCACCGCAAACTGATTACACTTGTTCCTGGTGGAGATGCTTCCGTCTTTGCTGCCGTTGAGTCCTGGAAATGGTGTTGAGGTCCTGGTCAAAGTCGTTAAAGCTTCATTTCCGGCGCAGTCAAGCATGTAACCGAACATTGACCGTAGTAGAAATGCAGGCTAGACATTCACTCATCCAATGACGAGGACGTTGACGATGATGATGATGATGGTCAGCAGGAACAGGACCATGACCAGAACAAGGACCACTGTTGATGAGTGTCCATTGTCTGATGTTGCGTTGACTCTTTGGCGCCGCTTAAAGCGAATAAATTATGCAATTTAAATTAATTAAAAGACTCGTCTCCTACACGACACGTGTGGCAGCAGCAAGCAGCATTCGGGGCATTAGCAGCATTCGGGGCATTAGCAGCAAAAGCGGCGAAAAAGCAACTCAGACAGCAAACCAGACAACAATTTTAACGCAAAAACTTTGCGGCCAACAGCATAAAATAGGTTGTTGCAGCTGATACAGTTAGAGAAATAAGAATATATTTTAATTTTTTAAAAATTTAAAGATTTTTATAATGGAAAAGGAAAAAAAAGTTTATCAAAATTTTAATTTTAATATGTGATATTTGAGTGAAATTATATAGAATATATTTAATGAAATTGGGTTGTCTGAAAGTGGAAAATCATTGAGTTAGGTATAGAATTATAAGTTTTATTTAATACAGTCGAAGCTCACAAATTAGAACCACTTTGTTTTTAAGATATTACTAAAATTTGAAATATTCTAATTTTTTGTTTTTGTTTTTTTTTTTTTTTTGAATTTAAGCTTTCCATGCAGCGTGATTGTTTTTAATGTTAATTTTATGGCATGTTATAGTCTTTCATGCAGGCTGCTTTTTGGCAATTAACTTTAAAAAAATATAAAATATAAAAATAAAATAACATGAAAAAATGTTGAATATAATAAAAGAAATTGAGTCAAATTACCTCCAAAAATCTACAATAAAGCAATTTTTTTTAGTTAATTCTATTAATAAAATCAAGAAAACATAAAGGTAACAATCGGGGGCAAAACATATTAAAAGTTATTTTTTTTTAATTAAAAAAAAATAAAAGAAAAATTTTAAGCTAAAATCGATTATAAATAATTATTGTAAAGAATTTTCACTATATCATATTATGCTAACAATATCAGCGTCATTTATCGATAATTGATTAACGATAAAAATTCGTAATTTAATATCAATGTTAACGATTTTTTCACAAACACAAAAGTGCACTATATATTTATTTTCAAACATAATTGCCAAAATATTACAATTTAAATGTTATTTTAAATAACAAAGTGTTTACATTCAAAGCGTTTATTTATTTCTAAGCAAAAGTAAATTTATTTTGTGCAAAATTTAAGCTCATTTATTGTTTGTTGTTTCGGCTAAACATTAATGAGCTAAGCTAGCTGATTATATACCCCAGCTGTGAATATACCTCCCAACTATATGTTAGCTGTGAATATACCCGCCAACTATATATTTTAGCCAACATTTTTCCCGCTACAATTTATTTTTAGGAAAAACGTAGTTGAAAGGCACTTTTAAGCAAACTGCATTGGATTATGTGATTATGAAGCACTTAACGCCAAAAAGCTTGACTAATTTCTGTGAATTTTATTGCAGGTATTTTTTTATTTTTATTTTGTACTTTTTTTTTTTTTGCCAAGTGTAGCGTGTGTGTATGTGAAGAAGCTACGGCAAAACTCGTTGCGATTACGGCAAACACTTTCATTAAAATTATTATTGCAGAAAATGCTTTTTGCTGTTGCAATTGTTTCCACTCGTCGCACTGAACCTGAAGTTGCACAAACAAGCACACACACACACACACACGAGAGAGAGAAAACTGCCATCATTGCATTTACATGCAACATGCATTGTTGCTGTTGCTGTTGCTATTTGCCACTGGCCAAAGGCAACAAAAACTGAATCCAGTTGAGGCTGTTGATGCTCGTGGTTCAGCTGTAGGTGGTGCCCCACCATGAGGCAACATTATGGTGGTGGAGTTGCCGGTGTGTTTGTCTGCGGTGCCGCGTGTGCTGATTGCTTGGCTGCCAATGCCAAAGGCGTTGGGTTCCTCCAACGACCACGATTGGTAGGGAGGGGTTAAGGGAGGATTCTTGCGTTTGGATTCTCCGAGAGCAACATGAAAATGCAATGTGCTTGAAATGAAAACATTAAAAATTTAATTGCGATAATACAAGCGCATAAAATGTTAATGGAGTGTATGTAATCTGACACAGCCAGAAATGCCGGCGTTGACGACGATGACGATGTTGAGAAAAGGACGTGAAACACACAGCGAAATAGCCATAGGGAAGCAGCTGTAATGAAGGATAAAAGAAATTAAAATGCTTTGTGTGTTGGCAACGCCAAACAAGGCGAAGCTCTGCCGCGTCTCAACTGAATCTCTGAATCCAGTTGATGTGCCACTTTCCATACCCGAAAAAAAATCAAAAAAAAAAAACAAAAATCAAAAAAAAAACAGTAAAAAAGAATAAAACCAAGAACGCAAGCAATGCATATTAAAGTCTCAAGCACCAAATTGATACTGAAAACAAGAGACAAAGGACATCCTAGATTAGTAGAAGGTTAAATACTCTTGCAAGGATGCCAATAAAGTTGACGACTGAAGAAAATCACAAAGTTCACAAAGCAAAAATCAAATATTTCGTATCATGATTAGATAATTTCATTAATCAACTGACCTTGATTAAATTAGTGTAGTCAAAAACGTTGTTCATATAAAATTATCATTTTAAAGGAATTTTTAACACCGCCTATTTATAGCTAAGAATGTTTAGCTGATCAATTTATTTAAAATATTAAATATAAAATTATAAACGATTTTATCCTAATTTTGTTATTAAGAATAATTAGCTGATCATTTGTTTTTTGTTTTAAAATATTAAATATAATATTATTAACGGGTTTAAGTTAATTTTGTTATTAAGAATATTTTGCTTTTTTTATTTTTCTTTTGAAATATTATATATAAAAATTGTAACCTAATCCAAGATTATTTAGAAACATTTAATTATTTATTAAAATTTTGTTACCATCTCTTCTGTGCTTAATATGAAAACTTTGCGCTTATTTAACGAAAATATAAAATGTACATTTTTGATTTTAAAACACATAATTATTCGCCTACAAAAAAAATTTTTAATGTGAATAATTTTTTGTCTTATATAGTCACTGCTGAAACCAGATGAAAATTACACAGATGAGCAACCAAATAGAGCCTAAAAGTATGCTTTTTTTAACTTTGCATTTTTATTTATTACTGAAAAAGCGTCCTTAAATATTTAAATTTATAATTATGGTAAAATTAAAAATTGTGTTTATATTTTAAATATAATTTATTTATTATTATTTAAGTTAGGTAAATAAGCATCGGAAATAGGGATGTAGAATTTATTTCGGTTTAAAAATATCGATATATTTGACATCATTAATATTTATTTTTTTCCAAAACAAACTCTTCCTTGAAAAATATCACGATATAAATATTATTTTTCATAAAAATATCAATATATTAATACTTTGATATATTAATAATTGAATATATTGATACTTTGATATATTAATAAAATTTTGCTTCTCTTTTTTTCTTTTTATTTTCTTTCCCATTCGGAATATTATTATTGTTCATAAAAAAATATCGATATATTGATTCTTTCTTTTTCTTTTTTTTCCGTTTCGGAATATTATAAAAATATCGATATTTTGATATATTATTCAAATTTTGTTTCTCGTATTTTCTTTTTCTTTTTTTTCCGATTCGGAATATTATTATTGTTCATAAAAAATATATTGATTCTTTCTTTTGCTTTTTTTCCGTTTCGGAATATTATTATTTTTCAGTAAAAATATAGGTTTTTTTTTATTTATATATATTAATCAAATTTTGCTTCCTTTTTTTTAATTTTTTCCGATTCGGAAACAAAAAAAAATATTTATTCACATTTTTTGACCGATCGTTTCAACAAAAACAGCGAACAAAAACAAGTGTTCCTGTCTATATAAAATCAAGTATTCTTTCTAAATTAATTTAATTATATTTTATACAATCGAAAATATGCCTTTTGCAATCTGTATGACAAATTTGTTGACAAAAACTATAATATACTGTGTAAGAGTATAAACAAACGCAGCGACTTAAAAAGTGGAACGACTGAGCAAGCTAAGTACAATAACAAAATGCAAACAGGTAACATAAGATACTGGTATAAAGAACTATGTACTTACCTATACTATAGCAGTAGGCAGGCAGGTATCAGTGCAATGCTACAAAAAGCAACTGAAAAACAACCTGAAGCTATACAAAAAAATTGAAAAAAAAAGCAAATCCTTGCAGATGCCAGAAGCTGAAGTGAAGCATTGCAAATTCAACTCGACAACTTCGTCGTTTTCGTTGTCGTTCTCGTTGTCGTAGTTGACGCCGCTTTTTGTATTGGCAAAACAAAAACAGGAAGTGCTCTGCGTTGCTCTTAAGTACTTCCTGCTGCTCCAATGCTCATTGTTTGGGGCGACGCCATTGCTCTCCATTGCCAAGTTATTGGATGCCCATAGACCGAAGAGAGAGAGAGGCACAAATATCACTACACAACCTGTGTACTCCTCCCTCTCTGCCCAAAATACAGCAAGCAAATATAGTTCTAGCATTCTTGTATTCGCACTATAATTGCTGCAGGCGGGTTTTTATTTTTTTTTTTATTTTTGTTTTTTTTATTTTGCTTTTACTCTACCTGTCAGAACAGCAACAGCAATCAAAAAGTTATAAAAACTCAAAAGCATACAGACACAGAGAGTTCAACGATAGAGAGATACGAGTACTATACTTTACTATATTATTTACCATATCGAATACTGCCAAAGCCCGCGGCCAAGTCAAACAAATTGCAGCTGGAGCATCCACAGTTCTCAGCTTTCAGTTTCAGGCAACAATTTGAGTTTTGCCTCCCCCCCATTCACCGCACTCATAAACAGGGTATTATGGCTTTGGTTTGGGTAGCGATGGTTGCGTGATTTTATCGTGAGTTTTTAAATAAGCAAATACTATATTGTAGTTAAGATAAAAATTAGTATTTGAAAATTTCACCTTTTTTATATGAATTTAAAATGATTTTTAAATTTTAAATAATGCTTTCTCTGTTCATATTCTAAGAAACTATAAAAGGTCATAAAATCAAAGTAATTCTTTACAGAAGCAATTTTTAAAATCAGAAAATTTATGTGACGTCAGTTCTAAGCCAAAGCACACAACATAAAAATAATGATTAAAACATATATATTAAACAAACAAAAAATTGTTGGCATAATTTGAATTAAAATAATAAAAAAATTGCATTAAAAATTCTGTTAAGAAAAGTAATAATAAATTATCCGGTAAATATTTAAAATAAATTTTGATTTAGTTCTAATAAAATTATTAAAAAAAATAAAATAATAGTAATAGAATCCGAAACAATATTTACAATAAAAATTTTTCAATTTCAAATAAATCTCCAAATAATAACCTGAGATAATGTCAGCTTTAAAAATATTAAGAAAATTATTTCACAATTAATTATTTTAATGAAATATATTTATTATTTAATTTTAACTGCAATTTTATAACATAGACATTTTAAGACAACTATTTCATAAGCTTCCAATTTAAAAATTGCACTTAAAATCAAAAATAACTATATATTCCATTAAAATAAAATTAAGAAAAACATTAATAAACTCCGAAAAATATTCAGAATAAATTTGGATTCACTTCTAATAAATACCCTTTTAATAAGCAGCGATTATGTCAGCCTTGGACTTTTATAAAATAGTTGCCATAAAATGGAGAAGTCAAAAAATTCATTTAAAACCAAAACTATATATATTTTTTTAGAAATTAATGAAATGTAAATTTAATATAAATCTAAAGGACAAATCTATTAAACAAAGTTATTTTTTATTTAAAACCATTTTGTTTCGGCAATGTTTTGACAGTCTGATATCTAGGGTAATAATTTTAGTTAAATATAAGAATAAAGGAATTTATTTTTTTTTTTTTTATAATAAAGAGCTTAAGAAAATTAATTAAAAGACTCATGTTTTTGATATCTATAAATTAAACTCTTTAGAAGGAATTAAAATGAAAATTCTAAACACCAAATAAATTGAATTTTTAATCAGAAATAAATTTAAAAAAACAAAGCTAAATATTTTAATACTTTATTATAATTATTATTTTTATATCAAAATAAAACGTGCTAAACTAAATTCCTCAATTAGAGTTTCGACAGTTTATTGGGGCAGTAGAACACACAGTTAACATTAATTTGCATAAATATTGATATTTCCTGCTTTTAAGACATAACCTTATGGTTATGGTTGGCTAGAAATAGAGGGGTGCTTGAATAATAATATAATGATAGTTTAGCATCATCAATATGTCATGTCTGTTCGCCTCTCTCCCCCTTGCTCAACTCTTAATCCAACTATGTAAACTGCCAACTTTATTTGCTATATGATGTTGTTGTTGTTGTTGTTGCTGTTGTTTTTGTTGCTGTTGCTTTGAAAAAGGGCCACCTTTTTAAAATGCAAAACAAAACTTTCGGTTAACAATACTAATCCGGCAATTTATGCAGGGGATTTCGACAGCTGGACCACAGCTGCTTAAACAAACTTAGTGGCTCTGACTGGGCATGGCCTGGCCCTGGTCCTGGCTGGGACAGTCGAAAAATCCAACTAGGACACAAAATGCGACAAATACTACAATGCGAAACAGTCTACACAGGATACTACAATAAATAAGTGCCTGAGTGGTTACGGTGCCACAAAAATAGCACAGCCACGTTGAAAGATGCCCAATTATGCCAACAACAATGCCAAGGAAAAAAACAAAAAAAAATATATATCTAAAATACAAAAAAAAAGAAAAGAAAAAAAACAATAACAAGAAAAGTGCTTATAGAACTTTGCATGCTGTTATCTCTTACAGATAAACAGTCTGAAAACTGGAATATATACATATATATATACCTATATTTGTATGTGTATATTCCCTGCCCTCCATTTTGGGGCACACGCAGCGTATACGCAACTTTTGATGCCCGCCTCAAAAACGTAAATTTTTCTCGTTAGCCCACAAAAACAATTCATTATAGAATTAGAAAGTAATTCGAACGGAAATTTTACTTGTGGACCGTTGCACAACAGCATAAAGTTCTTGCCAAGAGGGTGGGCAGCGAGGGGGCAGCGGCACCGAGGGGCATGTGGCAATGCCAGACCATTGTCTGTGTGTGTGTGTGTCTGAGGGAAGAGTGGGAGGTTACGGTGCCACCTGCGCGCACTTCAACATAAAATTTAAGGCGATTAAAATGTCAAACACGACAAAGCGTGCGGCATTAAAAACGCCAACAACGTGGCAACAAACACACACACACACACAACAAACACACAAACACACATACATATATGTAGTTGTCCAGTTCGTTGTGGCAATTGAGTTTTTTGATGCTTCATTCAGCGTCAGCTTGAAATTGATCGGCATAGTCAAAAGTTGTAAATTTGCAAATTTATCTTGATTGAACGTGAGTTGTCGAATAATCGATAAGAAAAGGATTGAAAGTTTTCTTGATTGACTATCGATAATTATCGATATTAGCAAATATAATATAATTATTAATTAAATTACTATTTAAATTATCAAAGTTTTGTTATTCATCGCATCAATGACTTTTTGAATTGTGTTCAATATTTCCATCTTGGCTTCATACTATGAAAAGAGTCATTAATAGTAGGAATTTTATTTATTTCAACTTTCGATAAAATCTGTATGACTCTATCGATAATATCGATGTATTAACTCTGCAACTGTAAAGGCATTTCTTTGACTATTTCCTTGACATTATTGATACTATATTTTATTTTCAGCTCTACTTTGAACATATCCCTGCCAGCCGCCTACTTAACTAATTAATTTATCATTAATTTTTCTTTTATACGTTATACTCATATCCTACATAACTTATTAATTTATAATTTATTTTTCTTTTTAACTTTTTATCCCAAATCTTAAAACTAACACACACTCAATCTCCAGCCACTAAATTTGCCTTTATATCAATGTTTAAAATGTATTAAGTTAAAATTTTAATGCTTAAAAATATATATAGCCATAACACAAAAAAAAAATATTTATTCATAGAAATTAAGTTATGAAATTTGCAATCTAAAGAAACAAAAAAAATAAATATAAAATCAATAAAAAAAATAATTTAATTATAAATTAAGGTACAAAAATGAACACAAATGAAACAATGAAAATAAATATAAAATAAATAAATAAAAAATAAACTTAACTCAACACAAAATTAAATAATAATAAAATAAGTATAAAAAAAATTAAATTATTAATTGAAGAAGAGAAATGAACACACAATAAAAAAAAATAGAAATTATCAACTGCTTTTAGAACAATTGTTGTCAAAATAAATTTTAGAACAATTGCTGTCAAAATAAATTTGTCTTGCAATTCAATTGAATTTCTATTTTTTATTTTTTTTATTCTTTGTTTTTCACTTGTCAACAGTTGACAGCATTTTATCATAAGTTGAAAGAACTTGTCAAAATATTGCACAGCTGATTGTCATATTGGAAACTGAGAAAAATGAATTTAACAATTGAAGTATCGGCAATTAAAAAATAAAATTAAATTTATACTAAACTACAAGTTTAAGTGCAGCATAAATTTAAAATGAATATGAGAAAATAATATTAAAGGTGATTTCTCAAATTCATTTTAAATTTATGCTGCAGTTAAACTTGTAGTTAAGTATAAATTTTATTTTATTTTTTTAAATGCTCATACTTCCATCTTTTAATTAAATACATAAATATGCATTAAGTATGCAAAAATTAAATAAAAAAAAGCATAAACTTAAAATAAATTAAAGAAAGTACATTTAATATATAGAAATGTCTTAAGTATGCAGAAAAAAATATAAAAAATAAAGCTTAAGAACTCAAAGTCTATATTTCTTATATAAAACATTTAAATCGAGTTCTAAAACATTCTGCCGACAAAACACTTTTAAATTTGTACATCGCACATTCCATTTCAGTTTTGCTGCTTTATCAACTATTTTAGGAAAGAGAGAGTAGAGGAAGTATATATATATACAATATATATTTATATATAAGATAGTATGCTCTGTTATTTCCAATTCACTTGAATTTCAGTTTCTGTTTGCTTTTGCATAACATTTTTTTAACCCCATCATGTTTGTTGTTGTTTTTTGATGTTGATGCTACTGTTTTTTGCTGTTTGCACCCAGAGTTAAGTACTTAACGGCATGTCAACGCTTCTTGCAAAATAAAAAAAAGAAAATACAAAATTTTTAGGGATTTTTCAATATTGAAAGCGAGCTGTGGCCGCTTTCGCTGTCAATTAGTTTTGGGTTATGCGCGAAAATTCAACTAAAATATTCTAGCAAAAAAGGAAACTTTAAAAAAAAAAAAGGACACTGCAGGGACACTGTCTATAAGTCGGAGAGGGTCTATCTGTCTGTCTGTCTGTCTGGTACGCGAAATTGCAAAAGAAATTGCGCAAATTGTGTGACAGCGTGTAAAGTTGGCACTTTCACACATAACTCATAACTTTGGTGGCAAAACTTTCGCTCATGCTGGCGGTTTGGTTTGGTTTTGGCAGGACATGGCAGGACATGGTTAGATGGGGGTAGGAGGGGACCTACTATAAGCCTTACATTGGCGACTATTTGGACGACGCTCATGTAGACTATTTATCTCTCGACGAGTGTGTTTTTGCTGCTGTGGTGTGGGCCAAAGCTTTGCTAGAGTTTTGACAGCCCATATAAAAGACCATAAAACAAAAGTTTTTGCTTCAACTTTCAGCGCAGAGAGACAGAGAAAGAGAGAGTGAGAGGGAGAAAGTAACGCCTACAAAGTAACACACAGCATCCAGGACCCCGAACTGAATCTAAACTATAAACTCTTTGCGGCATTAGAAACATAGCCAGAGCCAAACACAGATTCAACATTTTTTTATTTTATTTTATTTTTATTTTTTTAAATAAGTATTCTTTGCTCTTATTTTTTATTTGTAGGTGCTGTTAAAAAAGTTGTGCGCGGTTTTTTGTGTGTGCCAAACAAACGTCAGCAACAACACCACGCACACACACACACACACACACACACACAGCTTCATAAAGGATACGAAGGATGCGGAATGCGCTCATGAATTATGAAAATTTAAAACGCTTACAACAAAAATAAAAAAAAATCAAAACAAAAAACAAAAAAAATTACAAATGTAACTTTTTAACTGCTTCCAAAAAAAAAAATTGTTTTTTCTTGTTTACGCTTGAAATTAACTGGGAAATGACAAGTTTCAATTGCAAAGACACACATTACCCTCAAACTGGAGTTTTTATTTACATTTCCCCCTTCAATTGTGCAGTTGGAAGGGTAGGGGGTTGGGTGAAGGGGTTGGGCTGAAGGGGTTGTCATAAAGTTCGGGAATACAGGGTATCTTTAAGTCAAACATTCTAACATTTATTCTCTTATTTTCTAACACAGATATGTGTCTCCATAGTATGTGCCCGCAGTTTTCTCTCACTTGGCATTAATCATTGTCTACTTATGGAACCACTGTAAATTTGTTCCATTACCAGGGCTGGGAAGAAATATCGTTATATAGAATTTATATACATACATATATCAAAAGTACATATATAAAATATTTTAAAGCAAGTAAAATGCTCAAATGCATAACAATTTTCTAATAAACAATAGATAACTTGCTTATGAGTTGTAATAGTATAAATATAAAATCAAAATGGAATTTATAATATTTTCCTAAAAATTATAGATAAATTTTTAATAACTTGCAATAGCTAAAAAAAAATGTTTATTAAATATTATATAAAAAATTATATTCCTAAATATTTAGGGTACAAACCAAGGCCTTAAAAACATTTAACAAAAATCAATTCTGTTTAACTAAATAATTAAAATATTTAAAAACAATTTTGGAAACGATTAAGAATTAAATTCCTCAATATCTAAAGGCCAAACTATTTTAATAATAAATAATCTACTAGTATTTACATTTTTCATTTTATGCTGACATGTTTATTCATTTTTGGTTAAATTTTTTACATAAAAATTTAACTAAGTATATTAAAATAATTTCTGAAATGTTATTTAATACTAAGATTGCGGACAAATGACAAAAAATAAAATTGCGCAATTTTACAACTCTCAACAAAATTTAATAATATGTAAAGCTAGGGGTATGAAAAAAAATCACAAAACAAAATTAAATAAAATAATATAAGAAAATTTTGTTGTATAAAAAAAAGACCACAAAAAAAAAAAAATACAATAATATAACAAAATTTTGTTTACAAACTAGGAGCAAGACTACAGTCGCATAAAAAACTAATCTATATTAAACGAATTTATGCGAGTTTCTCAATCAAAAAGATAACTAGATAAAAAATATATGAAAATCAAAAAAAAATTGTATATTAAAAATTTAAATGGCAAAACATTCTTAAAGACAACAACGACCTAAAACATATTATCAATAAAAATCAATTCTGCACTGCGAATTTTGTTTGATTTAAATAGAACCAAACTAAATATTAAAGCACAAATTCTCAATAAAACAAATTTAATCATTTTGCGAATTTTATTAAAAAATTTTCCAAAATTGTTTCCACTCCAAAAAAAAAGAGCTGCAAAAGCGCTGGAAAGTAATAAAGTAACACATTTTTGGATCACATTGCTGGCTGAATAATGGCCAAAAATCAATTTAAAATGAAATTGAAAATGTTTGCCAGCCCTGCCCCAAAAAAAAAATAGAAAAAAGTAAAATAAATAAATGGAACTTCAACTGTGCAACGTTCTACACTGCGAATGCATTTTGTTTGCGTTTGCCGCGTCTAATGAAGTAATAGAAAATGCAAAGCGCTGAATAAAAAATGATGTGCAATTTTTCAAAAAAAAAAAACAAACAAAAAAAAAATAAAAGGGGGGAAAACGCACACACACAAACACAATTATGCGGGCTGCAACCAGCAGCAGCAAATGTCCATAAGGTAGCCCCAATGTCATGCAGCAAGTGGCAAGCAGCACGTTGCATCAGGCAAGCTGACGTCACCAGCGTGCAGCACGTTGCAATTGCAGCTAATAATAATAACAGCTCATGAGCACTGACATTTGACAAATGGCACTGGGGCAGCCAGCCAGCCCAGGATACGCAGAATACACAAGGATATGCAGTACTACTATATATATATATCAGAATATATATATATACCGCCCACAAAGCTATTTAACATGCAAACGCAGCTGCATTGGGGCAAAAGTATTCCATAGATATTACTTTTTATTAAAGGCAGACAAACATAAATACTATACTTTAGATAGGGTATAGATACACACGCTGTAACTGCAGCAACTGGTTGTTGCAACATGTAATATTTTTAAGTAGACAATTTATTTAATGCGAATTTATAACATTTTTGTTTTAATACGATATTTCAAATATTTTGTAAATGTATTTAGAAAATATTCGTATAAATAAATAAATATAAAATAGAAAGAGAAAATGAGAATAAATTAGAATATTTCTAGGTGTGTGCCACACATATTTTGTGGGCATTTAAATAAATTCTTCAATATAATTTATGATGCTAGAATTATTTGCCATTTTCTTTATTAAAATTCATACATGAAATTTATTTTAAATAAATATATATAAAATAGAAAGAGAAGTAGAATTAATTGTTAAATTAAAAAATTATGTAAGAAACTATTTTCTTGTTTCTTCCACATATGTATATAGTATATATAATAAAAAATTTATAAAAATAAATTATGATATGACAATCATTTGTCATTTTTATGATCATAATTTATAGCTGCAATTCTTTCTTTATTTTTAATAATAAAATTTTCAACAATCACAACAATAAAAAATTTTCTTAAAATTATTAAAATATGAATTTTCTAATTATACGTGAAATATACAAGAAATAAGCAAATGTAATATAAATTAATTAATTTTTTGGATTATTACAAAAAAATTTAATTTTATGCAAATGCAAATTAACATACTAAATATTAAAAAAAAATTAAAAATATATAAATATTAAAAATATTTTTTTAAGGTCAAAAAAGTTATGTTGAAAATTTTTCTACATAAAAAATATTTTATGGTAATTTTGCTTCAAAAATAAGTTTTAAAATTATAATCCTAGATATTAATAAATATTTTTTTATTTGAAAAAAAAAGCCTTTTTCATTGAATGGGTTTTTGTAACAGGCAAATAAATAATTTATAAAAATATTAATAAATATTTTTGTAAAGTCAAAAAAGCCAAGTAGCAAATTTTTCTACACAAAAATATTTTATGAGAATTTTGCTTCAAGTTTAAGTTTTAAAATAAAAATCCGAGATATAAATATTTTTTTATTTGTGGGAAAAAAACATTTTTCATGCAATAAGTTTTTGAAACAGGAATATAAATAATTTTCAATTATTACCATTTTTTTTTTTTTTGATTTTGTCATTTAATCTTACTGTTAAGTTATTACCCTTAAAATCAAATTGAATAAGACATATTTTTTTTTTTTGTTAAATAAATAATAATAAACAAAGCTTTTCATTTAAAATTAAAAATTCCTTTTTGCAATTTCAATTTTATTCTTATTAATAATTTTAATTTAAAATAAAATGAATTTTTTTTTCAATTTATGAATTGTGCAAACTGCAATATATTTTTCCCTGTACTGGCAAAAACTAGCCAATTTTATATTTTCAAATTAAGGCAATAACTTTTGTCTGCAGTTAGCCAAGGCTCTTAACTCATCAGCTAAATGGACAAACAGACTTTGAGTTGTGATCAGGCCTGATGATGCTATGCTGCTGTTGCTTTTGCCGTTGTGTTAACTTGAGAGCCGTGACAAATGTTCAAGTCAACGTTTTAAAACCATCTTGGAAGCACTTGACAAATCAAACTGACAGCCTTCTTCTTTTGTCATTGTTAGCCTGGTCAAAAGTTTCTGCGTTGATTTTCTTTTCCCCTTAGTTCCGTGTGTTTTTGTCTATTTATTAAAAAACTTTTGTAATTATCGCAATGCGTCTGGGTGCTCTGGATGTTGCTGCTCTGTGTAGCACCTGAACATAGCAGAGTATCAGAACCATAGAACCATAGAGCCATAGAGCCAGAAACAGAAACTGGACACACACACACATTTTCAGGCTGTCTGGCGCTGACATCACATCAAAGCAAATTAAAATCAAACAAGGCAAATGGCAATGGCAATGGCAAATGCATTAAAGAAATTATGAAAACTGTTTAGAACACAGCAGGGCACTCAGACAGCTCATAAAGGTGGCACTTTTAATACAAACACCTTGTACACATTTTTCTAATACTCTGTTTAGCCAACAAGTTTTGGAAAAAAGAGTTTATTAATTTTTTGTAAAATTGTTGTACATCAAAAAAAAAAAATAAATCAATATATAATAAAAATTAAACCCTTTTTTCTTTATTTTTTTCTAAGCAGAGTATTACAAAAATGAACTTACAAATTTTGTGATGCAAGATTTCAATATTTTGCTATTTATTTAACTTCTCCTTTTTGAGATCGTTTGATTTATTCGAATTAGGCATTTTAAGCTGTTCTGAATTCCGAGAAACTTTTCATTTTTTAGTTTGAATTTTGCGGTTGAATTAAAGCCTTTTGAAAACACTTTTAAAATAGAAAATACTGTGGATATTTTTTTAAATAAATTTTAACGCTAGATCGAAAAGAATTTGAACTGAAAATATCTCCCAAATCTTTAGAGCTCAAATTAACATATTTCAAAATAACCTTTTAATAGATTAAAATAGATAAAACTGTTGGTATTTAAAAAAAAAAAAAAAAACTGTAATACGAAGTCGAAAAGAATTTAAAATGAAGATTTCTCCCAAAACTTTAGAGTTAAATTTAGCATATTTCATATAGGAACTGCTGATAACATTTTAAAATGTATTAAAAATATAAACAAAGTTTTCTTAATCCCAAATTTTAATAGAACTCAGATAAGTTCATTTATCAGGCATAAAAATCCGGAAAATTCCCATTTTTCGCTATTTAGAAAGTAAAATTAAATAAATTCCGAAATTAAAAAAAAATTGAAATTTCCCAGATCTTTATGCCTAAATAAATTTCTAAATTTTATCAGCAGTTCCTAACCGAAATTTCGCTAACTTTAGCTCCAAAAATTTAATTTCCGAAATTGAGAAAAATCGGAATTTCCCACAACTTTATGCCTAAAGTGAATTTATCTGAGTTCTACTATTATTTTTTAAAATTTTATCAGCAGCTTCTATCTAAAATATCGCTAACTTTAGCTCTAAAAAACTAAATTTCACAGATCCTTATGCCTTTATATATTGATTTTAAATTTTTAATTTATAAATATTTAGGCAAGCAACAGCAAACACAAAAAATCTGGAAAATTCCCATTTTTCGCTATTTCGATAGTTAAATTAAATATGCTAACAATTAAATTTTCAAAATTGAAAAAAATCAAAATTTTCCCAGATCTTTATGCCTAAATTAATTTTAAAATTTTATCAACAGCTTCTATCTAAAATATAGCCAAATTTAGCTCTAAAAATTTTATTTCCGAAATTGAAAAAAAAAACAAAATTTCCCATATCCTTATGCCTTTATGAATTAATTTGATTTCTGTATAAATTTATGATTTATAAACCCTAAAGCACACAACATCAAAACAGTTTGACAAACAGAGTATAACATAGTCCATTAACTTGCTGCACGGCAATATTCCTACTTGTATCATATCCCTTCTTGTTTCCATTTTTTTGGTTATTTTTTTTTCTTGTTTTACAAAATTTTGTAGCAAACTATTGTAATTATTTTGAACAGCCAATGAGGGCAATGAAGTTTTTGGCCACATGGCTATAGATACTTTAACACATACAACGAAAGCTAATGGCCAAAGTGGACCAAATGACCTTTTGCTGCTGCTGCTGCTGCTGCTTTTGGGACATGGACATGGACACAACACCAAAACATCCAAAAATAACGTACAACATACAACGGATACGGATACTGTTGCTTGTTCTGGATTCCTTGTTGTTGCTCTCAAGAATTTTCTGTTGCAATATACACACAGATACACACAGATACACATAGATACAATATGGCTGCCAAGTTTGGCCCCCAGTTTAGTTTCATCATGTTTTTGATACCCCCCTCGATTGCCCCTTCTCCAACAAAGATACATGACACTCTCTCTCTGTATTCGTGTTTACTGCAAAGCATTTTGTGCAACATTTTTGGGCAAATTACTTAAACAAATGCTGTAGCAAGTTCTTTGGGGGTTGGGGTTGGGGTTGGCCAGTTTATATCAGAGACTATAACTACAAGTATCGACTATATATATAGATATATATATAGAAAGCTGTTGACCAAAATAGTTTCTCATTTTGTGGCATTTACTTTCACATAGTTTTTCACATTATAACCAACTTGACAAGTATTTAGTTTTGTGCAACAAAATTTCACAGCTAAAAATGTAAGGGTTAAATGTTTTTTATAAGCAAAAGATTTTAGTTTTTTTATAAGGAATTTATTTGCATACCAAATATTTTGTTTAAATTTTGTTTTGATTTTTGAGTAAATTTTTTGTAGTCACAGAGCATTAATTAAAACTTAAAATATAAAAGAAAAATCACAAAAATGTTTACTATTTTACACAACTTTCAAAAAGTGTATTTACTTTGATTTAATTTGTTGAAAAGATTTTGTGGTCTTCCACTATTAATTAAATTCTAAAATATAGAATAAAAATCAGAAAATATTTAATATTTCAGAATACTTTTAACTGCAAGTGACTGCAAGTGACTGCAAGTGTATTTAAATTTATTTTGATTTGTTTAGAATATTTTTTTGTAGTCGCAGAGCATTAATTAAATCCCAAAATATAGCAGAAAAATCATAAAATATTTAATATATCAAATAACTATTTAAAAGTGTCTCCAAGTGCATTTAACTTCAATTTAATTTTTTTAGAAAATTTTTGTAGTCTCAGACTATTAATTAAATCCTAAAAAATAATATAAAAATCACAAAATTTTTAATATTTTACACAATCTATAAAAAGTGTCTGCAGGTGTATTTACTTCGATTTGATTTTTTTGTAGTCGCAGATCATTAACTAAATCCCAAAATATAAAATAAAAAATAAATAATTTTTAAATATTTTACACAACTTTTTACAAGTGTCTGCAAGTGTATTTAACTTCGGTTTGGATTGTTAAGAACATTTTTGATAGTCGCAGAGCATTAATTTAATTCCAAAATATAGCAGAAAAATCATAAAATATTTAATATATAACACAGCTATTTGAAAATGTTTGCAAATGTATTTTACTTCAGTTAGATTTGTTTTAAAAATTTTGTAGTCCCCGCAGACCATTAAATAAATCCCAAAATATAAAAAAAAAATTTTAAAAATTTTAAATATTTCACACAACTTTCTGGCAGTCTGCAAAGTGTATTTAACTTCGGTGTGCCATTCCATTTAGTTTGTGAATTATTTATAAACTTGCCAAATAATGAAACTGCAGCATTAAACCACAAATTAAAAATGCACATGTAGCGAATAGAATTGTAAAATTAACTAACATTTTACCACTTGCTAAAATGTAATTGTACACAATTTGCAAACAATTTATAATTAGCAATTAAATTTAGTTAAAACTCGATACTTTTGTTATAGAATATATATGTATATTTACAGATTGGTTTGTTAGCTAAACCAACATCTGTTTAATTTCACAGAGAGTTTTATCTCTTGTTTGAAAAAGAAAACAACAAAATTGCATATTACTTGCGGCTGGGGAAACCGCACGCAAACAGAGCAACAGCAGCTAATTAATTTTAATAAATTGGCCGCAGACACACTCAGAAAATAGACACACACACACATATACACATACATAGACAATACAGGATACAGTCAGGACATAGTCAAGTAACGTTGCCGTTGCCTAGGCTCAAGTTTTACAGTGACGCCTCCTTTTGTCTGCTGCTGCTGCTGCCGCTGCCTAAAACCCAAAATTAAATAAATCCTGTGCCGTCAAATTAACACACGCAAGGACTTGTTCAGCGCCTAACGGTACTGCTACTAGCTACAAAAGCTTCTGCAGAAGTAGGAGCTAGACCACGCCCACTTTTTGCCAGGATATTTTCTTCATCCGTCTTTGTCTTTGGCGACTGATAAAAAGCCGCATATGAATATTTATGTATGCGAAATTGATGCCGCTACAATTACAGTTACCGCTAACTACACACACAGCATACGCACACACACGCACACACACACACACACACACACACACACTCTCTATATAGTAACAACAACTAACAAACAGCTTCTGCCAATTTACGGCACTTTTGCTGTAGAGTTTTGCCAACGAATAAATTATTGACAGCTTGTAAATTTCAACCAAAGTCAGCTGCGGCTGCTGTGAGTGTGTGTGTGTGTGTGACCATAAAATCTATATATATATATACATATGTAATATATTGAGCAAGCATAAACTAAATAAGTTAAAGCGCTACAATGCAATGACCATCCAAGAGCTAAATGCAATATATTGCAATATATATATAGTTTATAGTTAAATATGCATATTAGCATTAATAACAGTCGCGATATCTGTTAACAGGTTAACAGTCTTTGTCTCAATATTAAGATATCTGTCACAGTTTTAATGTTAATAGTAATGTTAATAGTTAATTTAATGTTAATAGTTATTAACAGCCTCAGTCTTGATATTAACTGCCACAGTCCTGATGTTAACTGACATAGTTCATATGTTAACAGTTTCAGTCCAGATTTTTTGAAAGAGGCATTTAAGATTTAAACAGCGCCAGTTCTGTTATTAACAGCAGCATTCAATGTTAATGGTCATTGTACCAATTTAAGCTTTCATAGTCTATATACAAATTTTTAGAGTACCGATATAAACATCAAAATGATCCAAAAAATCACTGTCTTCATACTTAAAGCCGAACATCCAGATATAAATGACCTCAGACCACATATTAATAGTCATAATCTAGATTGTGATATTAACAGTGAAAGTCCCATTAACAGCAGAATAGAAATTTAACAAATACAAAGTCTTTGCTTAATGTTAGAAAAACATAACTATGAATAGAAACAATCGGAGTTGGACAAATTTTTTTCCAGACAAAAGACAACTTTGTATTTTTAACATTTGCAAAACTAAAATATATTATTAAATATAAATCTACAATATTATATATTTATTTAAAAAAATTTATTTTTAACAGAAATACAGCAAAATCATGCAGCAAAATGTGAATTTTTTTTTTTGTTTTTTTTTTTTAATTTTATCATTTAAATGTGCAAGCAAAAAAATAAAAAATTATAACTCACTTTTTTCATAACTAAGTCATGATTCAACTTAACCTTACTTACTGCTTTGATTTAAGTGCATAGAGACGGAAACTTATTGTAGAGCATGCAAAAAATCAACAGATATTTTTAAACAATTTTTTGTGAGTTTTTATTGAGCTGAAGGATAATAAAGCAACAAACAGCATGATTATGTTGAATAAAAATTTATTTTTCTGTCTTCAAAAAGATTTTTGCTTAAAATTTTTCATTATAAATAAAATTAAAGCCAATTCAAGATTTATTATTCAATTATTGTTAATAAAGGCTTTTTTGTCTTTAAAAAATATAATGTCTTAGTAAAATGCAATTGATTAAATAAACATCAATCATCACAAAGGGTTAAAGTGGAAATCAACGCACAACATGGGGAAAATAACAGCGTGACTTTAATACTGTAATATAGCTTACATCTGAAGTAAAGTATAATTAAGTTGTAATCTCTAACTCTCTGTCTAATTATCGTTATTAGCTGTCATATAAGAAATCAAACAAATTTACTCAAAACTAATTATTAATTATCCTAACAGAATATTAAATGAATAATTGAAAAACAACACAATTTAAATAATTGTTATTGATCGCTTTTAAAATTTTGATTAAAGTTAAAGTCAAATTTTGTGTATTCCTATTGAAACAAATCTTATAAAACTGTTTGATTTTATTTGATTTCATTTGAAAATCTCTTCCTGGCTTCACTTTATCCTCAACTCAAACACATTTTTGTTTTAAAATTAAACTAAAATTTCTTAAAAACCCAAAAACTCAGTTAAAAATATAAACCAAAAACTGTTTTTCCTTTAACCTAAAACCAGAAATGTTTTAACAAATTTTAACAAAAAAAAGTTGCCAGTTTAGAGCAGCTAACTCATGTTGAACTTTGTGCAAGCTAAGTACTATATTTTTGTTGCAACTTTATAAGGTATGTATATAAGGTATGTATATATATATATATATATATATATATATATTCCACACATACATATAGATAACCAACTTTTGCATGTGGCAAGTAAATGTTTGAATTAATGGGCAAACATCAAATAAAAAGTGTGTAGCAAAATCTTGAATATTGTCGTTGTTGGAATAGTTGGAGCCTGTAAAACGACATTTGCATATTATACACACACACACAGTGCACAAATAAGGATAAAAAGGATTGTAATGGGCACTTGCTCGAGCACTTGCTGCAAGGCGTGAAAATGCCCGTCACTGCCAGCGTTAATTTCTTTGCACTTTTACAGAGTTTTCCCACCATTTTCTAGTTGGTTTTTCTATTTTTGTTTTATGAATATTTTTGCAGGCTTCCGTTTTTAGCACACTTAATTCCATTTGGAACTCTCTCGCATGATGTCGCTATTAAGGACACATTAGCCAGGACACTATGGAATTATGTGCATTATGTGACCAGGACCATATATAGGGGCGACAATGCAGGCATGCATGCTAATGACACGGAAAGACAAACACACACACACAGAGACAGATACAGACACAGATACAGATACACTAACGATTGCATTAGTTTGTAAAAGAATTCAATCTGCATATTTGCACTTGGTCACACTCATGCTCACCCTAAGCTGTCACACTCACGCGCTCTCCCTCTCTCTCTATCTCTCTTTATCGCCCTCTCGCTCACTGCGTGCATTTTATGTGCGTAACATTGTCTGCGTTGAGGCCTTTCTGTTTTAATAAGTGGGTTAACTTTTTTTTTTGATTTTTTTTCTGTTGTTGCGGTTGAGTTTTGCCTGCCAGCACCACCCCCCTTCCACCGTCGCAGACGTCATCAATACACAACACAACGAAACTGTCAAGTGCTGAGCGCCTGTTCATTCATGTTCCGGCAGACAACATGGCGGCCGAGCGAGCGAGCGAGCGAACAGCGAACAGGCAGCATACGAATAATAATAATGGACGAACGCTTAAAAGTATGCTACAGTATATTTTGTGATTGGTCGCCATATATGTAATTGAAATAATATTGTCGCCGAAAATTGCACAATTGCGCTTTCGATATCGGTTGCCTGTAGTATATTTAAGCAAGATTAATGACGCCACATGACGATGAGAACAACGACGACGACGGCAACAACGAGGCTGCTCAGCCAACAACAACAATAACAGGAACAGCATGAAATATCCTCGTGAATACGCGAAACCTCAACGAAATTCTCTATTTTGCTTGTGCTCAAATATTAAGCGAGAGAGTGAGTAAATAAGAGAGAGAGAGTGTGTGGGAGAGAGAGCAACCAAAGAGAGTCCTAGCATTTGAATATAAGAGTTTATCCTTTAAACGCTTTCTCTTTTTAAGGCAAATATGTTTGCTATAAATTCCTGTATAACAGTTGTTAACATGCTGTTAGCTGTGTTTTAATAACTGCTGTTAAGCTTAACAGTAACAGTTAATGTTAAGCAGATTTTGTAATTTGTTTGCTGTTGCTTTGTCTCTCGAGCAAACATATTAGCAAAGGGCAAATAAATATTTATTAAAAAATAAAAAAAAAGTGTTTAAATTTTACTTAAAAATGTAGAAATATAGGTTTGGAAACTATGAATTGGAAGAGGGTTTATTTAGGCAAATAATAGTTAAAATAAATAGCATATTTGTACAACTGATAATGAACATTAATCTACAAACAATTTGAGCAACAACAATACTACCAAAGTTTGAGAATAATATTTAGATTATTTAACAACATTTGAGAAAAAACGTTGTCAAAAAATTTTACAAAAATTTGCAATATTTTGTTATCATTTATTACAAGCATTTTTTCTCAGGCTAAAGCGTCAAGTCTACTAAAATATCATAATTTAACTTATTGTATTATATAATAGCTAATAATATTATTCAACAATATTCAACAAAGCTCTTTAAATTATTTGCTCAGCTTAAAACACAAGCAGCCTTAAGCAAATGTACATTTAATTAATAGATCTTTAAGCTTATTATCTACAAGCAAATTGTACATGCAATATAATATGGATAAATATTCGAGAAGATATCATATATATATGATACAGATATATTTATATATGTTATGCATGCATATATCATTTACATACAATTAATAATATGCTTAATAAACAGCAATAATGTTTAGCTTCGTCTTTCTCTATCTTCAACAATTGAATTTTGGTTAATTTTAATGTTTATTTAATAATTGAAATGAAAATCAATTAAATAAATATAACATGAATTAAATCTGAATATACATATATTTAAGTTGGTAAGAAAACAGGCAGAAAGTGGAAATTTAAATTATTTTTAATATATAAGTAAATATAATACCTTGTTCAATTAGTTATTTTTTAAAAACATAATGAAATATTGTAGTTAGGTTTTAAATGAAGACAATAAAATAATACATAATATATATGATTTTTGTTAAATATTTAAAATATATTTTACTTGTGGCACTAGACAAAGTAGTTTGAAAATTAAGAAATAATTTCTAAGGAAAATTTATTAAAATAAAAAACAAAAAATGTTTTATAAAATTTAAAAAAAATATTTAAAAATATATTTTAATTTTTTTGTGTTCCTTAAATATGCGAAAATTGTATGTAGATTTTTTTTTCATTTATTTTCATCCGCTTTATCCAAACACACAATAAACAAGTTTTTTCTGTTCATCCAGCTCTGTTTAATATTATAAACACATAATTTCTGACTAATTTTTGAATTTATATTAAACCATCAGATTAAAAATTCAACAAGCAAATTCTTTGATAATTTACTCATAAAAACAAGCGTTAACTAAACTAGACTTTGCTTAATAAACTTACTATTTGTATAAAGTATTTATACTTTACTACATTTTCCCCTGAGTTAAACCCAATAAATGAAGTTAAGAATTAAAAGCAAAATTAAAACATAAAGCTCACACAATTTATAATTTCAGTATTTAATTTTCTTATGACAAGTTTCAATCAGTGCTTCACTAATTTGCCAATTGTGTAGAGACAACTAGATAATAAAGTCTTTAAATTCCAAGCTCATACCTAAGTTTTTATAGTTTGTAAAAACATTTAGAGAATATACACACACAATATATATTTGTTTAAATTTGCATACTTAAGTGAATTAAAAGCAATGTATACAAACAACAACAACAATTTACACTATTCGAATAAGAATGATTCAATTTTTTGTTGCTGAATTAAGAACTTTAATTGTGGCAGTTGTAAGCAGCATATAGAGTGGCAGACTGTTTGTGCCTCAAGTTTTTCTTCTTTTTATTATAAAAAGTTGAAGAAGGAACACAACGCACAAAACCGGAAATAATAATCAACAACAAATACTTACTTACACACAGATACTCGAAGAATATGTCTATGAACTGGTATGACAATGTTTTCATTACGCGTGTCAGTTGTGAATGTGAGTGTGTGTATGAAAGTGAGTGCGAGTGTGTGTATTAACGTCAGCCAAACAAACGAATATGCTTGATGAATACTCGACATCACGTACGCTTGAGAAATGTACGTGTTTCCATTGTAAGAAAAGTCAAAACCCCGAAAACCCAGACAGACAAAAGCATATAAGGAGTATATATATCTACGAGTATCTACTGGCCAGGCCAAAATAAAAATAAGTTAAATTGCAGTTGAAAGTTATAGATTGTGGTATACTCTGTTTATAGTCTGTTGGTTTTAGGCTATTTTGTGGGCGTTAGGGCTAGTTTTTAATTTAATCTTTGAAGGGGTTTATCAGGAGGAGTTGTTTTAAAATTTATTGATTTCCATTTTTTTATTAAAATGTTATAAATTTTGTTCAGGTATCGCAACTCTTTTAATTTTTATGCTTCAAAAAATGTTGAGTAAAGAATTAAATATGGATTATGGATTATATATCGGTGGATTGACAACAAATTTCTTTTATTTTTAATTATTTAAAATATCACTGCAACAATTTTTATATTTTGGGAAATGACTGTGTGCGTTGTATTTCAAAATTATTTTTTTTTTATTCCATTAGCGCAAAGTGATAACTTTTTCAAGCAAATTTTGAAATGTTTTACGGAATTCAGAACAGCTAAATATTGCGATTTTGCAGGAATTGATTAAAATCAAAAATGGAAAGCAAAGTGATAAATATATTTATGGGAGTGTGGTGTGGCAATTATATTATTTTGCTT
This sequence comes from Hirtodrosophila alboralis, assembly GCA_035043045.1. NCBI lineage: Eukaryota > Metazoa > Arthropoda > Insecta > Diptera > Drosophilidae > Hirtodrosophila > Hirtodrosophila alboralis. Next base: position 93,096 of record JAWNNH010000457.1, on the reverse strand, counting down.
GGCATAAGGTAAGCTCAATTTCTGATTTTTATCAAAAAATAAGTACAAAAAAATTTAAATATTAAAATTGGCTTTAATTGTGTAAAGAAAAGCAAGATCATATAGTTTAATAGACTTTGTAGATATCCAAGAACCTCTTGCTTTCCTTTGTAGATGTTAAGATGTTAGCATTTTCTCCCTTCTGTTATTATATTATTTTTTGTATAATAATTAATCATGTAAATAAGTAAATATTATTAAAAACTTTTCGGACTAGCCAAACTAATTTTTTTCTTTTTGGTTTTCTTTGTTATGTGATTTCATCATTGAATCTCATTGTTATTTTTCAACAGCTTAAATGTTTAATTTATAATTAATTAACAACAGACAATAATACCAAAAACAACTTCAAAAAAAAAACAAAATTAACTCTGATTAATAACAAAAAACAAAATAAAAACTACTTAATAAAAAAAATACAAAAATTACGCCTGATTATGCAAACTAAACATTTTCTCAGTGTGTTTTACATTTCTCTGATAAATTTCTAATTACCCCACATAAACGAAAAAACCCCACATATACTCCCAAATTTGTTTAAATGAAACAGAGTATAAAAAGAACTGTAAAGGCCTGCAGCAGGAAGTCGAGTAACTGTTACTCTAGCTACAAAAGAAAAGACGCTCGCGGTTATGCGGCGAGAGCGAGAGATTCAGTGCCAAAAAGCCGACACCAGGACAGGACATATATAGAGTATAAAGGACGAGCAGGAGGAGCAAGAAGCAGACAGCCGCAGTTCGCAGCAGCACAATACAAAATGCCATTTATCATATTCGTGGAGGTTTCTTCTCTCGCCCATGCCATTTTATTTCTTCTTTCTCTCTCTCTTTGGATCACGAGTGTTTTATTGCAATTTATCATTAGAAGACAGCACGCACACGCACACACACGCACACCCACACACACATTATGAAGACTCACGCACATTTACAACTCGTTACAAGAAAAACCCCCCCTTAAATTCAACCCACAAAAAACCCTATAAAAGGTGTTTTCTCTGCAGTTAATTTGATAAACTGCGTTTCCCGCTATTAACTGTTTGTTGTCGCCTTGTCTTCACTGCTGCTACTGCTGCTTCTATATTTATTTGTTGTGCACAACATGTCCCAGCTGGCATGTCCATATCCGCTGACTAACACCCTCCCCTCTGCCAAAACAGTTTAATCACAATTTAAGCAGCAGTTAAATAAATATTTTGATTTGTTTGCTCTGTAGCCAACTATTTAAATTGATATGTGCCACGTTTAGGTCATGTTTCTTTTTGTAAAATTAATTTAAGAAAATAATTAAAAAGATAATTTTATAAATTTGACTTTAATGGAAAAGTTGAGCAGGGAAATTCGGTGATATATTTTTAAATAGATGGTACACAGGCAACTTTATTTTGAATCATATTTATCAGAGAAATATATTATCAAAATTATTTACTAAATTGACAGAGAAATGCGTGAGACACGAAAAATATGTTGAGCAAAAAATATATGGAAATAAAAAATTATTTTATTCCAAATCAAAATTAATATATAAAGAGCTGAAAATTTTGATTTAAATTACATATATATTTTTATTTTAATTTTTTTATTTTATTTATAATATTTTATATACAAAGGTTTAAGTTAAAATTGAATTATACAAAGTTTAAAGTGTAACTTTGTATATATTAAAAAAATAAATTAATTAAATAATTAGAAGAATAAATTAAATAAGAAATTATTTTTTTCCAGATCAAAATTAATATATAATTAGGTGAAACTTTTCTTTAAATTAAATATATAATTTTATTTGACTTTTTTTTATTTTATTTATATTATTATACATACAAAGTTTGAAGTTAAAATTGATTTATAGAAAGTTTTAAGTGTAACTTTGTTTATATTAATAAAATAAATAAATTAAATAAAATTTTAAATGTGTTTTAAGTCAAACTTAAAGGCTAGTTAGAAAAAAAAGCTTTGGCTATTGAGGCCTTCAGTTAATAGAACTAACAAAATACGTTTCTTCTATAAAAATTTTTTTTTTTTTCTGGATTCTATAATTTGAATTTTTTCAAAGCTCTAAAATTAGCTGGACATTGCAAACTATTTATTTTATTTTTTTTTGGCATTTATAAATATGCATTTTATGATTTCTGACAAATTTCAACTCTTAAATATATTTTAATTTAATTGAATTTTTTAAATTAAATAGGTCTTGAGTTTTGTGGATAATTTAATTTTGTCAATAATAATATCGCTCTGCATATTGTATAACATAACTATATTGTATAACATAAATTATAAGCAGACACTGACAACACAATGCCCTAAACTGCATTTTGCAGATAATTCATCGTATCAGCCCACCTCTGCCAACATAAATAGCTTTTGCAAAATGAACAATAACATTTCAACAAAGTAATTAGCAAGGCAAATATTTATGCAGCTAATTAGTTTTAATTATATGCAAGCAACATTTTGCAATTGTCAAATTGTCAAACGATGCGTTGGCGTATACGCAATATTAATCAAAAAAAAAATTGTGAAGGAAAATAAAAGTAATAAACGCAATTAAAATGCAAGCCAAAAGGAATTAGATATTGAATTAAATTTTTAAACGCATTTAGCGTAAATTAAATGCAAAAAGTTGAATTCGAAATAAAAAAAAGGACAAACGTTACTTCGGGGCAAAAGTTGAAGCGAAAAATGGCAAATAATAGTGACATGATGAAATATACAATCATAATGATCATAATGCAACCGCAGAATAAAAAACACAACAAAACTTTTGCCATCAACAATGGCAGTCGCAGGACGAAGCAGCAGAGCAAATAACAAGCAGCATAATAGAAAGGATATTTTTGCTGCTGCTGAAAGAAAAACTAAAAATACAAGGAGTAGAGTAGACTGAATGAATGAATAAACAAAACACAACACAACATAACACAACCACAACACAGAGAGAGAGAGAAATAATAATAATGGCATATAAATGAAGTAACAAACATTGTTTTCCTTTGACATAACTCATTAACCAGCCAAGGCAGAGGCCAAAAAGGACGAATTGAAATATTGAAGCTGAACAGAAAATGCCACTACTACTGAATGCAGTTGAGCATGATGAGAGAATGCATTCTCCAAAACGCTGACAGCATGCAAATTAATGTTCTGCATCCTGCATAGTTTTGAGCTTTAGATTTTAATAGACCCCAAGCGCAAAATTTTCTTAATTAAAACAATAAGCAGCCGAGTCCTCGGCTGGGCGAGTCTGAGGCCACAAATGTCTGCAATTATTTGGCATCGCAGAAGGCTAAAAACAAGTCCAACAGCCAACCAGCCAACAGCTGACAGTTTTGGTGGCTTTCAGCTGTTGGCTGCTTTGGCTGCTGGCGTTGCAAATCTATCCGCAGGATACGCAAACCACAACAACCACAACAGCGGCTGTCTGTCTGTCTGTGTGTTGTCCTGCCCTGTCAGCAGTGTCGACACGACAAGGCACGTCAAGGATATGCGTTCCGTGTAAATGAAGAAATTCCGCCTGTCGTCTGTTGTCTTCCTTGCTGTCGCCTTTCCTCAAGCCACCTACCCTCCCCCCTTGCTCCATCTTATGACTAATGATTGAAATTTCATGGCTTCCATATGGGTGCAAGTTTTGCCCCTCCCCCTTGAGCACCACAATTTTCCTTCACAGTTTTTCAGCAGTTTAGTCAGTTCATTTGACTGCCATGAAATGGCAAAAATAGTTTACGCAGCCGCAGCTAATTAGGGTAGCGGCTATACACTCGGAATAAAAAATGAGTTTGTTAAATGTATGTTAAATGTATGTAAATTGTGCTATTTCTTATTAATAACGTAGCCGCCTGGTAGAGATATTTATGGCGCTTAAAATGGTTACAAAAAAAAAGTCAAAAGTAAGTTAAATTAAATAAAATAAAATATGCTTAACACGGGACTTGGTACAGATATTTTTTTTGAGCTTAAAATGGTTATAAAAAAAAAATTAAAAATAAGTTATATTAAATAAAATAAAATATGCTTAACACAGGACTTCTTAGAGTTATTTTTTTCGAGCTTAAAACGGTTACAAAAATATCAAAAAATAAGTTAAATAAAATAAAATGTAATATGCTAAACTCAGGACTTCTTAGAGTTATTTTTCCGAGCTTTAAATGGTTACAAAAAACATAATAATAATGAAGAAAATAAATAAATTCATATTTGCTTAACACAGGATTATTTTATACAAAGGGTTATTTTTCTGTAAAAAGTATCCCCTCTCTGAAATGTTACATTATAGTATTATTTATTGTATAATTTACAAAATCTAAAGTTGTATTATTAAGTAGAAAATTCTAAGTCGCCTTTTTCTCTTTATAGAAACAATATTATAAGCCCAATTGTAAATAAAAATTTCAACATTTAAGTGAACAAAAAATTTAATTGAATTGAATTTTATACAAAGATAATATATTAGCTCGCTTATTTACTATGTTAAATGTTATTTAAGTTTAAAAACTTAAGAAAACCAATTATAATTCATGTTAAACCACGTTTATTTGGCATTTACTTAAATTTAAAATATTTCTTGTTGGATTTTTGAATTTATATTTAAATGTAGATTGCAGTTTTTACTGTATTATGTTTTCTGTAATAATTTTAATTTCTGCCAAATTATTGGCTTTAAAAGTGCTAAATATATAATCTTCTAGTGCGGTGATTTCAATATGGAAAAATGCAATTTAAGTGCCTAACAAATTCAGCACTTTACTCAGTAAGTTTTTCATTCATTTCATTAACCATTTAACACATATCTTAATTTACAAATATGTTTGAATTTTTATTAATTTTTTTTTTATGTTTACGACTTTAAATGGCCAAACAGTAGAAGCTAGAAACCTGAAATTTGTGGCAATAGCTTCCTATTTTATCGTAGATTGGAACACCGGAACATTTTTATTAAAAATACATCGGAAAGAGGGTGTAAAATGCTTTTTAAAATCACATATAAAAATCTCAGCTGGAGCATTACGGGTGGAGCAGTCGGCGACATTAATTGTGGTGATGTAGAATATCATTAGTTTGTTTTTTTTTTCCTACTTTTTTTTGGGGACGTAGCAACGGACGCCTGGTTGATCATGTAACTTATATTTCTGCATAGACTATGTTACTAAATGAATTAATTTAGAAATGCCACATATTTAATATTCTAGTGCAACGATTCCAATTCATAAACTTGCAATTCCATTGCTTAACAAGTTCATAAATTTACTGAGTACTTTTTCCATTCATTTCATAAACCATTCAACATTTATCTTCATTTACAAATATGTTAACTCTTTTTTAAATACATTTTTCTGCTTTAAAAAATTTCCATTTGTATTTGTTTCTTTTTTTATTTTTACATTTATTTTTATAATTTTTTCTAATTTCGTTAGCGAGTTCTTCCTACAGAAGCCCTGTTGCTACCATTTTGATGCCATTGTTTTAATTTTTTTTTTTTTTTTTGAGTGTAGCATTTCGGGTTCTTAACTAAAAGAACAAAATTAAGCGTTTTGCGTCTAACACACTTTTAGGCCTGTAAACACGCACACACGCGTCCAAATTCACAATTGGCAATCACGAATTGGCAATTGGCTGTACGTGATTTAGCAAAAGTTGCACGCATACACACACATACACACACACGCTGTCACTCACACACACACACACACACCACTTGCCTTGAAGGAGGCGTGACTGTATAATCGATTTTGAAGTGCGAATAACGTTGCCTACTTTCAGGCACCACCGTGTCCACCTCCCATATCTCCCCGTCCCGCCCATGGAACACACCGCCTAGAGTTATTTGCGGCCATTTTTTAATCTACACTTGAACGCCGGCCTAGCACGCGGCTGTATTTGCGCAACGTGATGAGATTTTGCGGTTGCTAACCAATCTCCAGCTTCTGCTTCAGCTCAGCGCCTTTATTTACATTATTCTTTCAGCTTCTTTAGCTTATCGATCTCTCGATTTGGCTTTTTGCCCTATTCGCCCCTATTCGATGCGGTTTAATTTTCTTCATTCAATTTTTTTTTCTCACTTTTTTTGCGCCTAAAAAGCAGACAATACGCAGGCGACAACTGAAACGGAAGTGGGCCTTTTTTTTGTTGCGACAGCAGGCAACAGCTGTTAGGCCCAAAAAGTTGGTTTCGCTGGCGACAAATTTCACAGAAAAAAAAAGTAAAAAAAATACCCAAAAAGAAAACAAATTTTATAATAAACAAGAACTGTTTGTTTGGCTGGCAGTTATCTTTAAGAATAAATCGAATTTCCAGCATTAGTGCAAGGCATTTTTTTTGTAGCTTTTAAAGCGTTTTTGAACGGGAATTAACAGGAATTTAACATTAATTTATTATTTTAATTCTTTATCACACTTGTGTTGTTGGTTATCTTTAAAAAAAAATTGAATTTTCAGATTCGGAACAAGGCTTTTTTTTGGTAGCTTTTAAAGCATTTTTGATTGGAAATTAATTAAGCATTAATTTATCACTTCAATTTACGTTTTCTAACATTTGTTCTTGATTTATCATTTGGAAATTGTATTAAATAGTTTTTGAAGTCCAGCAGAAAACTTTGCATAGCTTTTCTTTCTTTATAGGGTTCGTAATATCGCTACGTTTACCGAGTTTAATTCTCTAACAATAACTTAAATAAAGTCTTTAAATTCATTATATTTATTGCGTTAAGAGTTTCAATTTATTTTACTGGCTTAAAGCCCAGATTTTTTAGAGTCACATATTAATTTAAGTCTTTTTTTTTAAATTTTGCAATGGCAAAACTTTCGCTTCGTTTTAAATTATATTTTTTTAAATCGTTATTTTTACGATATTTATTTTGTTTTATTTCAATTTCTAATTTTATTTTATTGTATTTCTAATTTATTAGTAATTTTATTATTAAAAATGTAATTGACTTAACTCGTTATGAATATATTATTTATTTTGATTAGTTTCAATTTTTATTTTAAATTTACTATATTTATAATTTAATATTAATTTTAGCAACGAAATTCAGCTGCTGTAGAAGGGCGAAAAGCAAATTTTCTTGACCAGAAATAATACATTAACAATTTTTTTAATTAAATGTAAAAGCGTCAAAAAGACGAAAATATAATTATTTAAACTAAAGTTATATTTTCACATTATTTAAAATGTGTTATGCACTCAGAATTATGCAACTACTCCAATAAAACTTCAGAACACACATATACTTAAGTAATATTGAAAACTTTTCGATATATTATTGAATATCTAACAATGACCATTAACTTGGTTAACACTGTGGCTGAGTTTTGGCTACTCTGTTGCCTCTATTATTATTTTTTTTTTTGTTGGCTAGACCGCGTATTTCAATTGGTTTTTGCGTTTTCGCTTTTCCATAGAAATTTTGCCACTTAGCTGCGTGGTGGAGCATTGTTAAGCAGCTGCTTCAGCTTCTACAGCCTCTAGCTCCAACTCGACTTTCATATATAGATGTGGTATATAGGTATATAGTATATATATACCTCTCTATATATAGCTGCAGTCAGACTACGTTGATTTGTGTAAATGGCGCTAATGGCTGCCCGATCGAAGTGAAAACCCGCAAAAGCGGCCTTCGTCCACTTATTTGCATTTCGAGTGCATTTTGCTCGGCAATTATTTTGCTCAATACTCGCCATACTTGACTTTAAATTGTCGCCAGCTATGGTTTTGTGCCACCTGGCAACTGAACTCTAAAAAATTAGATATTCTTTATGGTAGAGAGAGTATTATAACTTAGTCAACAGATGTGTAACGCTTGAATGAAGCAGTTAAATGATCATAAGAAAAATTACAACCAAAGGGAATTCCCCTGTATTCGAAAATATTTTGAACATTTTTGTTGAATTTAGTTGAATTCCTAAATTGCACAGTATTTAAATTAAGTTTTTATTTTATTTTTATTTATTTTTATTTTTTTTAAGTTATGACTTTTCTGAGCATTCCAATTTTTAAAATTTTCCTTTTTGGTCTCTAAACTTGGCTGTAGATTAAGATCTTAAAAATATAAATTATTTTGTGGCTTTTCCGAATTTTCTATTAATTTTGTTTTTTTTTTCTGTAACTCAAGCGAGATATTTATTTGTTCATTTTGTGACAGTTGATTGAAGGTAGTAAAATTGTTACAATTAAAAAATGAATGTTACGTGATTTTCTAGAAATTCCAATTAAATATATTTCGATTAAGATCAAAAAAAAAAACATTCATTTGGGAATTTATCGAATTTTATATTAATTTAGTTTGTTATTTTTCCGAATTATGTAAAATAACAAACTAACTGAACTTTAATTCAACCGAATTATTTATTTGTCAAGGTAGTAAAATTACTAGATTTAAAAAAAAAAATGTAATTTGATTTTCTAGAAATTCCAATCAAATGCACAGTTTCTGAAAATATTTTAAACATTGTGCTGTATCAGATTAAAACTAAGTTTTCGGCAATCATATGAAGCTATAGATATTCTTAGCGTTTCAATTCTCTAGATGTTTTTCTACGGTATTTAATCTTGACTATGGATTAAGATAGGATAAAATAAATTATTTTGGGACCTTGCCGAATTTTCTATTAATTCTGTTTATTATTTTTTTGTTGTCAACCGCAACATTTATTTGTCAATTTCAAGGTAGTAAGTTGGTATTAAATGAAAAAAGTATTTAATTTGATATTTTTTTCTAGAAACTCCATTCAAAAATACTTAGCTTATAAGCTATATTATATATTAATTATATATATATTTTATTGTCGGAAAAGAGACATTAATTTGGGAATTTGTCGAATTTTCTATTAATTTTGTTTGTTATTTTATTATTTTGTAAGTCAACCGAAATATTTATTTGTCAATTTTTTGAAAATATATTGAAGGCAGTTAAATTGGTATAATTTAAAAAAATTGTAATTTGATAGTGCCCTTTGTAATTGAGGATTTATTCCAGGATACAATTAGATAAATAATAAAATAATAATTTGAAATATATAAATAACTAAATAATAAATCAAATAAATTTGAAAATAAATTTAAATGAAATATATCAATGTTGAGCATTTGTTGATGAACAATAAATTGCTATATAGCCGCTAAAAAAAATATTTTTTTTTTAAACATATACACTAGGACACCGCTAAAGTCGTGTTTTTAATCATCCAGCACTTCCAAACCAAACATATTAGAGATTTAATTTTTTTGATAAATTAAAGTTCATTTAATTGTTGTTATTTAAACAAAAAAAAAGTTAAAAATGCTAAAGCTTAAAGTATTAATGAAAAATCATTAAACAAAAACTTCTAAAATTCAGGGTGCTATATTTATTTATTTTCAAGGTATTTTCAACTGCTGCAAAAAGTTTGGTTTCTATATTTATTTATTTTCAAGGTATTTTCCAACTCTTGCAGAGTGTATTGAACATTCGGCAACCTTTTCTCTGCTATATTCTCAGTCAAACATTTTGAGACAAGGCTGTTGCCCTTGCGTTTTTTAATTTGTCGCCCTGTGCCCAATTGTTAAGCAAAAGTGGCTAATTTGAAATTCTTTTGAGCGAAGTGCGCACATTTTTGAATGTCAACTTGACGACATCGTTTGGGGTGTCGCAGCTGGGCAGAAGGATTTGGGTAAGGGAATTAGTAGTAGTAACTGGAAGGGGAAAAAAAAGGAGAATTGGCAAACTGTTGGAGTACTGGTAACTGTCTGTCTGTCTGGCTGTCTGTCTGTCTCTCTGTCTGTCTGGCTGTCTGTCTGTCTGTTTGTCTGTCCCTCTCTCTGTTCTGCCTTTGTCTTTGTGTCACGCGGCATGAAATTGAATTTTGGTCCAGAGCAGACTCCTCTGACTGGCGACAAAAACCCAGCCAATTGGACAACCCACCTACGCCCCCCTTCTGTTACCAGCATTTTTACCCTCATAAGCCTTGCCTTCAATTATGGCTTACGGCCAAACGCCGCCATTTTGACACTCATACAGCGTAATTCGAAATGAATGAAAATTCTTTATAACTACCGTCAGTTTTTCCAGTTTTTCAGCTGTTTTTTTTATTGTTGTTGTTGTTTGTGATGTTTTTGTTGTTTTTTTTGTGCGCTTGAATTTCAATTTACATAAGTCTCTGCATCTGCACCCAACTTCCAGACATTCTCATCGTCTCAGTCTCATCCCTTTGTTTAAACTTTTATCTTAACTTTGTGCCACGTTCTTTTATATATTTTACGGCTTTTTTGAGTTGTTTTTGTGGTTAAATGTAAATTTTATTGAATTTAACTCTTTTGTGTCTGTCTCGCTGAGCGTTAAAGAGGAAATTGCATAATTATGCCTAATCTTGAGACCTCTTTGGCAAAAATGTGCAATGCAAAACGACAAATTCGACTTTACAATTGCACTAAGAATTAGTTTGAGACTCAAGTGGCTGCATATTGCTTTGACAAAGTGTATTAATGGCATATATACATATATCTATATATATATATATATATATATATATTTATAGAGAAAGATAGAGAGCGAGAGAGAGAGCTAAAAGTCAGCTCTTATCTGACAGTTACTTTGGTCCTGTGGCAAATTGCTTTTAGGCGCAATCGGAGGGAGCGAACAAGATAAGAGAGAAACAAGGCATTGCCTTTTAATATATACTCTTGCTAAGGGTATTATAAGTTTGTCAGGAAATGTGCAATGCATTAAAGTAGAAAGTGTGTAAAATCATAGTGTATATATATTCGTGATCAGCTACAGCAGATCTAGCGAGGCTTTCCAACTATTCCTCTGTTTATATATATTAGGCTTTTAGTTTTAAGTCTTTTTCATAGAGACAATTTATTTTACTATATTTTGAGTATTTTTATTAAATATAAATTTTATAACTTATGTATAAAAATAAATAAACAAAAATAATTAAAAATTAATTTTAAAAAATATTGTATAAAAATATAAATATCAAAAAATAAATACACAAAAATAATTAAAAATTTATTAAAAAATATTAAAAAAAATAAATATTCAAAAACACATTTTTTTTAATTGTGAAAAAATAAATTTCACTGTTGCAAGCAATACTTAGAATAATATATTAATTATGTAGTAGCTGTCGTATGTATAATCCAATGAAAAAATGCATTGATTGTATAAAAAATTTTAGTTCTTTTTTTTAAATAATCCAACAACAGTTTACACTTCTGTTTCACTTATTAGCAAGCTAATCAAATCCAAAAGAAAAGTGAGTATTTTATTAAAAAAACAAACAAAAAAAAAACATTTAAATTTCAATTAAAAACTCGACCAAAATCAGCATAACAGTGAATTTATGATCAAAATTTATTATGCTTTATTATACTTTACTAGATAATCCCAGCGTGCGTTTCAAAAAAAATCAAAATGGAAAAAAAATCAAACTAATTATATTCTACAATGTCACTATTATTGTAGTCTACTGCGCCACCGGAAATGCTTCAGCTGAGAGTTTAATATAATTTTAAAATGCATTTCCCACCCACTTTTCGATATATTTTTAATTACATTTTTACAGAGTGCTAAACTACGATATAATTGGAAGATATTGCCACAAAATTCAGCTTTGTAGCTTATACTGTTTGGCCTGCTCGTGAGTCTCCAATTAGTCAGGAAAAAAGATAAAGAAAAAAGAAGAAAAATTAAATAAAAAATAAAATTAAGAAAAAAAAAATACAAATTAAAATCCGATTTTTTTCTAGATAATTAAACTTGAATAAAAAAGTGTTCACTGCTGCGAGCAGTACACGTATCGGAACCAGCAGAATAAGATTACTATATAATGTTATACCTGTCATACGAAAATCGATGAAAAATTCATTTATTTTATAAAAAATTGTTTTTTTTTTTAATTATTCAACCTGAAACTCAAACTCAGTTCACAGCATTTGTTTCCCATATTAATCAATTAAAAACGCAACGGAAAATGAGTATTTCATTCAAAAAAAAAAAACTTTTTAATTTCAAGCCAAAAATCCAACGGAAGTGATTATTTTATTATAAAAAAATACATTTTTAATTCAAAAAATCAGCAATCACCAATTTAAACTTACTTTAAATACTTTGACAAAATTATTATCTAAAACAAACATCATTAAATGCCATAGTTGCCATAGCTAAAGTACACTTTATTAAAAATTCATTATATATTTTTATTTTATTTTTAATAAGTGTATATATCTTTGGCACATCAAAGCTAGCTCTTGTTTCTTTTTATTTATCGTTACATTTATGCAACATTTCAATCATTAATAAATCAATTAAAATAAATTGGAATTTTGTGCGCTGATGTTGAACATACAGCGGCATTTTATATTATATATATATATATAATTTTTTTTATATATATGTATTTTTCAGGGCCCTTTCTTTGACTGTTAAGCTGGTTGTCTCTACCCAATATATATATTTTTGTGATGGGTTTGGTTCCATGCCATTTAATGCAATTACGCAAAAGCCAACATTTTGGTGTTGTTATTATTATTGTTGGTTTCGTATTGGCGAGTTGTTGCCGATATAAATCAAAAAATGAATCATTTGATGCGCTCGACGAGATCGAATGGACAGCGGGCAAACCGACAAACAACTTAAATTATTCATTTGATTTACGGCAAGCCAAAACTGATTTTAAAATCATTTTTTATAAAGAGCAAAAATAAATTAAAAATTATATATGTGTGTCCTCTCTGGCAGGCCAAAGAGATATAGACATAAAGATTGTTGAAACAGAAACATCCTTTTAACAATTCTGGACATAAAACTACTTTCAGCGCCTTACAAGGCAGACATGTCAAACTTTTGCGCGACGGCTGTCGATGTGCCCAGGACTAAAGGACTAAAACAGGAATAAATGGCGCACTTGGCAAAATGCGACAGGGGACATGAAGCAGCGACAAATCCTTGCACTCACACACACACACACACACATCAATAAGCAGGCGGTTAGGACATGAGCGTTAAGAGCATTAGAACTTTGCCTTCAAGTATGCAATGCTCCTTCTGCTCCCTTCCGTTCCTTATAGATGCCACAAAAACCCACAAACTGACGATTTCATTTTGGGATTGAGACTAAGGCAGCAGCAATGTGCAACCAGCTGCTAAAATACTGTCACATATTGCCAACATTAAGTAGCTAAAAGACAAGACAGTCAAAGTGTACACCTCACAATTTTGCAAGTTAATTTCATTTCATATTCCGGAAATCGACAACAAGCTATAATGCTTAAGAATTATTTATTAATTAGATTAAACGATTTTTACATTGAATTTGTTTAATTCAGATTTAATAAAGTTTTAAGAGACCTTTTACTCCTTATCTCCATAAAAAAGCCCATTCTGTATTTAGAAATTAATATTTTTATTAACGTTTATCAAAATTAAAGCAATTTTCATGCGGAATATAGACTTGATAAGGTTGAGGACTCTAAATTGTTTTAAACAATAATTTTTTTTTATTTCCTCGATTTTTTAAGACATTTACCTTCTAGACTTTAATACCTCATAGATTTATTAAAACGTCATCGATATTTATGCGAAATATAGTTTTGATCTTAATTTAAACTCTAGATTAATGAAAATAAATTTTTGCCGATTTTTTTAATGTTTTAACTTCTAAAAATCAGAAAATTTCCAAAAAAAAAAATTTTTTTAAAAAAATTTTTTAGTAGGCAAAACTCCAAAAAAAAGTTAATTTTCAAAATTTAAATGTCAAAATTGTTTAAAATTCTAAATAACACTAAGATTTTTAATTTTAATTTTTCCATAATTTTGGCATATGTTGATTTTTTATTTTAAAAAAAATCAGCAAAATTCCAAAAATAAAAATATAATTTTTAAAATTAAAATGTAAAAAAAAAACAGCCTAGAGGTCAAAATAACACTAAGATATACATATTTAATATACATTTTTAAATTTGTCCATAATTTTGGCAAAGGTTTGAAATCAAATTCATTTTGTTCATAGTAAATGTTCATATTTGTTCAATTTACTAGACATCTTTTATGATTATATAAACTTTTAAAAATCAGTAAAATTCAAAAAAAAAATGTATTCAAAATTTTATGTTATTTTTTTTACTTCTAAAAGTCTGCCAAAATCAAAAAAAAATGTATTTTAAAAAAAAATTTTTTTAAACTTCTTAAAGTCGGCAAAATTAAAAAAAAATTCATTTCAATCCATTAAAAAAAAAATTTTTTTTACTTCTAAAAGTCAGCAAAATTTAAAAAAAAAAATAATTAAAAATTTTTAAATTTTTTACTTCTAAAAGTCAGCCAAATTAAAAAAAAAATTATTTAAAAAAAAAGTTTTTTGTTTTTACTTAAAGTCGGCATAATTAAAAAAAAATTCATTTTCAACAAATTTTTTTAACTTCTAAAAAAAAAAAAAAATTAATTTTAAAAATTTTCTAAATTTTTCTTAACTTCCTAAAATCAGAAGAAATTCATAATAAAAAATTAAATTCCAAATTAAAATGTCACAATAGTCCAAAACAACACTAAAAGAAAATAAAAATTTTTCGTTTACAACATATACAATTAAAATAAAATTTAGCTCTTGTTTACATTTTCAACATTTTATTTACTTGCAAAAAAATTCCCAAACCATCAAGAATTAATAGAAAAAACCAAAACCAAATAAATTGTGTAATTTATCGAACATTTTCTCTACTGAGACACTTTAGTTAATGGAGTTGTTGTTTCCTCAATTTTCTCCGGCTCCAGGTTTATATCGGATAACTTAAGTTGCTGTTTACACTGATGTATCTTATAGGCCGTTTCGCATTTGTTGATGCCACGCAGCGAATGACAATCATGTTGAGACCACCAGCTGGGATTACTCAGCGCCGAGAGACGACCAATAAAATCCTGTTCCACAAAGACACCGTCATGCATCAGGCCCATCTGTTCATATAGGCAATGGGTAAAACATTGTGTTGCCTCTGTGGCATTGCTAAAGTCCTTAGCCTGAAACTGATGCAACTCCTGCAAGGACATGTTTGTTTCCTGGGCACAAAGACGCACATACTCAGCGCTTAGCTGACGTGGAGCATCATCAGCAACGGTTAAAGCCAAATTTGCTTCGATTTTGGCATAACGTGCCTAATAAATCCAAAAATATTTTAAACTTTAAATAATTAACACTTCAAAATTCAAATCACACCTGAGCGGCAACAAATCCAGACAACAAGAGCAATAAATATTTCATTTTAGTTTATAGTTTATAGAACTGTGTGGTTAAAGTTGTAAAAGCTTGGCTTTATATAGCTTAATTTGAAGTTTAATCTGTTTAATCATGGTCATTATTAGATGTACTAATTGCAAATATCAATTCAATGAGCCGCATAAACCGCTTAGCCAAAAATTTGCTTTCATTGCCATTGCCAAAAATGTTGGAAAGTTTGTGCTTCGGCTGCTTGAAAAGTTTAGCCGCAGTTTTAATAATGCAAAGTAGTCCAAGTCCAAGTCGTAGTCGAACTTGGAAGTCTCAGGCAAAAACCAAAATCAAATTGATGCCAATGTCGATGTCGATGTCGATGCCTTGAGAGCGGCTTCAAAAACTGCTGCCTCTGCTGCAGTTGCAGGCATAAGTTTTGTTAAAAAATAAATATAAAAAAACAACTTGCAACAAAATTAAAACAAAACAGGGAGAAAGAGTTTTATTTGAAACTTACCGAATATGAAATACGCTTTTTGGTAATATTTTGAGTTTAATTTTGAGCAAAATATATATTGTGGAATATCTATAAAATCAAAACTTAAATAGGTTTTTGTTAAGCACACTTGTCTGCCAATTTTTTCTACAACAACAATAAATTATGAAAATCTAGAATTTTATAAAAATAAGCCAAATTATATACCCCTGCAATGGTCAAAAAAAAATTAAAAAACTTATTTAAATACATGTATTATAAATAATTTAAACTGACAATTTGTTAATTAATTTTTATTTCATATGATTTTCCCATATTACTATGAAAACAATTTCTGTAGCCTACTTTTAGACATGATATTATTTATCGCACACTGTTAAGCATATATAAAATTTTAACAGAGCCAGCTGCATAACAGAATTTCTAACCTTACAGCAGCTTAACAGAAATGCGCAGCTTAATGTTTATTAATAATTTTGTTTATTTAATGCGTTTCAATTTTCCGATTGCGCTTTGTACAATATGGCGCCGCTAGGGTGACCAAATCCAGTTAATTACAAAATGTACTCATTGTACTCAAAAGGCACGCTTAAAAGGACTGTTCGGTATTTTATGTCAAAAAATTAACATAATTCAATTGAACGGCAAGTTTGTGCGGTATTTTTGTTGTTAATACTTTCATAGCTCAAAGGCAAAGCCAAAATAGGATCGCTAAAGCATTGATTATAAATTTCGTAAAAAAATTATAATACAGTTTAGCAAGGGTATAACAATACAGATACGGTAAATCGTTTCTATGATAGAATAATAAAATACAAAACGCTATTTTCGACATATTTTGTTAGAAACAAATACTAACAGTTTGGCAACATGGCTTCTCATCAAATATTATTAGCATTTTTCATAGAATCGAAAAGATCCTTCAATTTCACTGACTAAATTATAATACCCTGTCAAAGTGCATATGAAGATCTTTAGAAAAACGCGTTTGATGTACAGAAAAATTCGTTTGATGTACACTAAAAAGCAATTCTACATTTAAAATGAATTTTGAAAATATAATAAATCAAAAAATTTAATAAATTTGCAAATATAGTTCCGTTTAGATAAAATTATATTTTATTTCCATTTATTGCGAATTTTTTATATAAATCAAATGAATTTAATATATTTGGAAATATAGTTCATAATAAATTATAATAAATCAAATGAGTTTAATAAATTTGTAAGAATAGTTCAGTTTAGATAAAACTACTCTATTTCCATTTATTTCGAATTTTTTATATTTTATTATATGTATTTAAAGTAAAATTCCTAAAGATGTGATTTCCAGTTAAGTCTGGGTTTTACAAAAAACTAAATATTTATACTTTAAGTAAATATAAAAATTTTAAAAAATATGTTATAAAATTTCACAAATTTAATACAATATATTTGACTAACAGTTTTCCATTTTTAACTATTTTATAATTATAATTATTAAAATAAAATATAATATAATAACAAATTGCTTCATACAGCTGATTTAACTTGCAGTTAAATGCTGAGCTCATGCCCAAGGCTAGGAACAATCTTATAAAGACTTCAACTGCCTAAAGTGTATAAATATATATGTATATGTAAATATATATTTTACATATATGTATATATATGTTTTACATGTGTGTGTGTGTGTGTGTGTGTGTTTTGGGTGCACTTCCGGTGCGGCTGCTGCAAAAACCGTTATGGGCTGCGACTATTTCCGCTGGTCGCATTAACTGCAGGCGCATAACTTTTCCAATTTGCTTTTGGCAATTATTGATATAAGCCCAAATGGCAACAACACTTGAGTTCAGTTTTTCTCTGATTTCGGCTTTATGTCTGTCTCTATTTCTCTATATATTTCTCTCTTTCTCTGTTTAGCATTTTGGGGCATATGAGACGGTTCTCTTCCTCTCTCCCTCTCGTCCAAGCATATTTTCTTGCATTTTGCGCATATTTGTGCAACATTCTCAAAATTCTTCAACAAAGTTTTGTTATTATTGCCGTTATGCTCTCAAGTCTCGAGTGTTGTGGGAGTTGAGAGAATTGAAGAGTTTGGGTTTGGTTTGCTGCCACTTTGATTACTTTTGCAGTTGCCGTTTGCAATTAGTTTGTTCATTAGACGAGGCAACAAACAGCCCATGACAGAGATAGTTAAGAGTGCAAAAAAAGATAGAAAGAGTTGCATGCAGCCTTGCCCCCAAGTTGATTGGAATTCACACACTTAATTAGTTGCATGCCCAGTTAATTTGCTCTTTGTATCTTCAGCTGATGCTGCTGCTGCTGATTGTTCACAGTTTTTGCAACAATGTATCTTTAAGATGCACATGCTGCTTGCTGCTTGCAACCGCTGCCCCCGTTGGCAATGCAAATAATCCAACAAGTGAAGTTTGGATTTGGGTTTGGGTTTGGGTTTGGGTTTTGAGTGATTTGCCAACTGTTTGGAGTTGCAATCATTTTTGTGTGATACTGACAAGTTTTGTGCACTTGAAAAAAATTGTGTTTTTTAATATAGAAAATTCAGTAATAAATAACCAATAAATTTTGAGAAATGTTGATTTTTTCCACTTTACCTAAAATCAAAAATATTCGGTTTGAGCCTAAGAAAATGCTTTTTATTTTGGCAGATAAAAGTTTGGCAAATTGAGTAATAAATTGCCAATAAATATTGAGTAAATCATATATATTTCACTTTATTTAAAATCGTAAATATTGTGTCTAATTTTAAAAAAATTCGTTTTTATTTTTGGTAAATAAAATAGAGTATACAAATTATATAAAGGTAATGGAATCCTTATACCACTAACAAATAGCCACAATACAACTTATCAGACTCAGAAAAAAAAATTAAATTTGATTTAATTTTTGGCACATAAAATTTTAGCAAATTGAGTAATAAGTTTTGAGAAATTTTAATTTTTTTCACTTTACCTAAAATCGAAAATATTCGGTATGAGCTTAAGAAAATTTTGGCACATAAAATTTTAGCAAATTGTGTAACAAGTTTTGAGAAATTTTGATTTTTTTCAACTTTACCTAAACTTGAAAATCAGAAAATTTGCATTAATTTTGGCACATAAAATGGAAAATGAGATTTTTTTTTACAAAATTTAAATAGCCAGAAAAAAGGCTCAATGCAACTTATCAGCCTCAAAAAGGTATAAAGTTTCCTTTCTCAACAAGTTATCTAAGAGACTTCATTAATAAATTGAATTTTTTTTAAATTATTATATGCAAATTTTGTGTAATAAAACAAGATATATTATTGAAACATATTTTTATTACGAATTTCCCGAGTAAAACTCAACTTTTATCAGAGATAATTGTAAGGCTCAACACAGAAAATTTCGGATAATAATGCTACGAAAGAAATTGCCTTCATATAAAGCCTAAAATTCTACAGATGGGCAGAAAATACCAAAACATTGATTTTACTGTATTAAAGTCCTATAAATATTAATATAAATAATTTTTTTTTTATTTTTTTATTTATTTAATTATTTTTTTTTACTTTTTTACTTTTTTAATTTTTTTTATAATTTTTTTTTTTATTAATTTTTTTTAATTTTATATTTTTATTTTATTTTTTTTTATAGCCTGTCTGTTACTATTTATAATTACTTATACTATAGTGTATATTACAATTTCAACAAATTATATACATACACATAGTTTTATCTGCTTAATAGGATAAATGAATATTAATAATGATAATAATAATGATATAGTTAAAGCAATTATTGATTAAATCTAAACATTACTTATATATTTTCAACATTAAATCTTTTTTAGCGCTGATTCGAACTCTAAATCCCCTTATTTAATAATGCAACAAATCAACCTCTGAACTAGTAAAAAAAAATAAAATATAATAATATAAAATAAAAAAAATGCAAATAGATATATATCCAGCAATAAAATTGTATAAAAATACAAAAAATAAACAAATCCTTTTCAATACTTTTCAAAAACTTACCAATATAATGAACAAAGTATAACCCTTTTCGTAATAGATTTTTTTCTCTTTTTTATTAAATATATTTTACCATTTTAATTGCTTAAAAATTATTAAAGAAAAAGAAGTCTTATTATTTTCATAAAAATTAAAATATAAGCAATTTAATTTCGAATCGTATTTTTTATCAGTGTAAACGTAATCCTTGAGCTTTGGCCTTCAATACAGTCCTAAAGTCGTAGATCTCTTTACTATGTTTTAGCCACAAAACGATTTGCATGAGCTTGTGTCCCTCGGGGCATGAACTGCCTCTCCCCGCCCGCCTCTCTGCTGCAACTATAGCTTTATTGTATCCATTGCACTCTATGCACATATTTGTTGCATAATGCCAACTTATGCGCTGGCACATTGTTGACCAGTTGTCCGGCATTCAGAGAGAACAAAAAAAAAAAATATATATATATATATATATATACTGTATAGCGGTAGAGTATTTGCATTATTTGCCGATAGTCTAATGCCAAAGCGTTTTGGTAGAAAAATCTACAAATCGCATGCCGCAAAACAAAGGCAAATGCCAGAGATAGAAACTGGAACTGAGACTAAAACAGAAACTGAGAAGACTGAGGAGACTGAGACTGAGTTAGAGCTGGAGAGACAGGACTCGTCAAGATGAATGACTGTAAGCAAATCCAGCGATTTCTGCTTGCATACCAACATTATTCCACGTCAGTGGCCTTCCTGGCTGCTAGCACATTTCAAATTGCACATGTCCAGGCTCCAAAAAAAATACAAAAAAAATAAAGACAAACCCAACATATATGTATGTGTCTTGGGGCAATTGTTTGCTGCATGCAGCTTGCAAAAATTCTCAAGTAAATTTCATTGAATAAGAAATAAATAAGTAAATACTTGAGATAACTCTAAGAATCTCCAACCCTCTCTGTGACAATTTTCTGCGGCGCTTTCAATTTAAATTTTCCTTCATTTTTTTTCCTTTTAACCATTGTCTTCTCTATATAGTGTTGTAATTTAAAAGCCTTTCAACATGCAAAACACATCCGTTGCCGCAGTTAGGCGCTTTCACTTTGCTGACTGAAAATCAGGAATGAAGTAAAACCAAATCCCAAACCAATCCGAAAAGAGGATGTGTGGCCAAAACAAATACCAAGTATGACAACCCAACTCTACGACAGGGTTGCCTCTCTTTCATCCAAAAGCCAAGTAAATAAATGTTAGAAGGCACAAATGAAACGTGCCAAAGTCAGTTGACAAAGAATGAGGTAACCGCAAACATATGTACATATATAAATACTTATTTAGTTGTAATGAGAAGGGGGATGGGAATTGAAATGGGGGGGTAAAAGTGAAGTTTATTGAGAATATGACGTGTGTGTGTTAACCAACACTTTCTATTCCTTCATAACAATTTATTTATTTGATTTAATTAAAAAAAAAATTGTCATTGTTCAGTGTTCAACTTTATAGTTAAGTTGAATTTTATATTTAACTTAAATATATAAATACTTATTTAGTTGTAATGAGAAAGGGATGAGAATTGAAATGGGGGTAAAAGTGAAGTTTATTGAGAATATGTCGTGTGTGTTAACCAACACTTTCTATTCCTTCACAACAATTTATTTATTTGATTTAATTAAAAAATTTACCATTCTTCAAGTGTTCAATTTTATAATTATTTTAAATATAAATAACTACTTTAATAAATAAATAAATAAATACTTATTTAATTGTAATCAGTGGTGAAGTTTATTGGGCATATGACATTTTGTGTTAATCCACACTTTTTTGAATCTCAAAGTGACTTTTTACAATTTATTTATTTGATTTAATTAAAAAACATAAATAAATACTTAAATAAAAAAAATTGTATAAATACTTATTTAGTTGAATGAGAGGGGATGGGAATTTAAATGGGAGTAAAGTGAAGTTTATTAATTTTTTTTACTCTCAAATTGAAAATTTACTCGATCTTTTTTTTTTTTTTTTATTTAAAAATAATAATTTATCATTGCTCAGTGCTTAATTATATATTATATGATATTTAAATTACATGTAAATTTAAATAAATAGACTCCAAATATTTTGTTTCCATTTTAGAATCAACTTTCTGAATTATGAACATCTTACAAATTTGATTATTTGATTTAAATTAAAAATTTGTCATTGCTCAAATATCCTATTTTATATTTATGTTTGATTTAATTTTAAATAATTAGGCCTCTGATTTTTTGTTTCCTTATTAGATTTAACTTTCAGAATTATGGACAACTGACAAATTTGATTCCTAAAATGTAAGTAACTCTGTTCTAAAATTAATTTGGAATTAAATATAAAAACATTTCGGTATGAAAAAAAATGGATAAATTTTTTCATTTATTTTTCATAAATATATTTAGAAAATTATTTAAACTATGCCTTATTATTTAATTTAAATAAATTCTGGCCTTGTTAACCTTTGTCAAACAGCAAAAAAAAAATTTTTAGATTTTTAATATGCTTTATTTTTATTTTTTCTATTTTATATTATTTTTCATTCATTTTTTATAAATATGTTAATGTTTTTATTTTTTTTGTATTAAAATAGGAATTTTTCAATTTGCGAAATTTTCAAAATTATAGACAGTTTTCAACATTGATTACAAAAATGCTCTATTCTTGAATTAAATTAAAATTAAACATATCAAAATAGAAAAAAAAGGAGAATATTTTTCATTAATTTTATTTTTAACATATCAGAATAGAAAAAAAATGGAAAATATTTTTCATTAATTTTATTTTTAAATATATTTAAAGTATGATATAAAAACATGCTTTATTACATTATTATAAAATTTCCAGCCTTGTTAACCTATGACAAACAGCAAACAACAACTTTGTAGTTTTTTAATATGTTTTATTTCAATTTTTTCTATTTAATTTTATTTTCCATTTTTTTTTTGTATTAAAATAGGAATTTTTCAATTTGCGAAACGTTTTGGCAGGCAACTCCGAAAACTCAACAAAATGAAGTTGTGGCACGCATTGTTTGCGAGCCGCCATGTGCGACAGCGACAACTTCCCGGCGGGTCATATATGAGAGATCCGGAGACATAGTTGAAAAAGACGTGGAAGAAGATGAAGACGTAGTAGTAGACAGTAGACGGAGTCAAAGCTGTCTTTCTGTCTGTCTGTGGATTCTTTAGCTGACTTTGCAAGCGCGCAATTGTTTGATAATGACACTAACATGATGCCTGTACTGACAACTAGGCAATAAAACAAAAAAAATATATAAAAAAAAGCAAATATAGAATTGAAGAAACCTTCTTCTACTTTTGCCATTTTGTTGTTAAAGGCCAAAAGCAAAAAAGCCTCACAAAATTATATACGAGAATTACTTATTTGTAACGGGGTCGCCGCTGGCAAATTTTCATGTCCTGGCCGCAGCTGACGTTGTCCTGGTTGGCTGGCTGTGGTTCCTCTTCATCCTGCCGCTGCTGCTTCCCATTTTTAGTGCCTAGGCTTGATCTCATTTTGTTTGGCGCTTGTTTAGCTGATTTCCACTGGCTGAGGCCCACTGCAAACGATTGTAAATTAAGTTTTAAGCAACATGTCTGCAAAAATCATGCCCCAGGACAACAGCCCCGACCTTAGTTATCCCTCCCCTCACTGACATATACTTACATACTTGCTAGCTGGCTGGCTGCTGTCGCAGGCAGTTGCAAGATTTCTTTTTACTTTTTATACTCTGTTTTTAATGGCAAAATGAGTCTGTCTAGCTGTCTGTCGTATAAGTTAAGAAGCTAAATTTGTGATCATTTTATTTGTGTTTAATGCAAGAATTTTACGTTTTTTTATCGATATTTTTAGGCACAAAATTTATTGATTAATTTTCTAAAAAAAAAAAAATTCAAAATAAAAAAAAATAAAAATTAATTAATATAGAAAATAATTTGGCTTAAGTATATAAAGTCTAGTAGATTAATAGACTAGGCGTAGTTTTTAATTTAATTAAGATAGTTGTCCTGTTTTAGTCTTAAGTGAAGACTTTTGTGGACAAAAAATAAATTTAAAATAAAAAAATATTTATTCAAAAAATAATAAATAAAAAAAAAATTAAATTAAAATAAAAATAAAATAATAAATATAAAAAAAATAATAAAAATAAAAACAATTATAAACAAAAATAATAATAATAAATAAATAAAAGAAAAACAATGCAGACCTTATATACATTAAATAAATTAAAAAAAAAAAAAAATAATAATAATAATAAAAATAAAAAAAAATAAAATTAAAATAAAAATAAAATAATAAATATAAAAAAAAATTATAAAAATAAATATAAATATAAATAAAAATATTAATAATAAATAAATAAAAGAAAACCAATGCAGACCTTTTATACTGCTTGCCAAACCCTTTGAGAATTACAGCACAAATGCACAAAATGCTCAGCAAACAGCGCCCTTACATATGCAACGCTTTGCATAATTTCTTGTTATAGTAAAATATGTTAATTGTGCTTACATTTCTAGGAGTTATTTGATTAAACAACGCATAATTAAGAACAAAATATAATTAATTTATAAATAAATAAAAAAATAAATAAATAAATCATTTATTTCGGAAGACAATCAAGGCTGTCCCATACAAGCAAACGTTATAATATTTCTTAAATGTAATAAAAGAATAAAAAAAGCCTAATGAAATAACATAAGTTTCAAATATTAATGACACTGACCCAGGGGATATTTATTTGCCAGTCCGGCCAGCTATAAAAAAAATGAAATGTTCTTCAATTTGTTGGAGTTAGAGGTATTAAATCTATTTTTTAAATTACTTTCAAGCAGAAAAAAAGTATCGATTTCCTTAGAAAATAGTAAACTCAAATCGGAAAAAAAAGTTTTTAAAAAATAGAAGATATATATATATAAAAATTGAAGATATTTTTCACACTACAGTTAGCAAATTTGAGCTGAGAACTGCAAATGATCTCTTTGAAAGTTAGTCTTAGGAAAATACCTGTACAGCCTATCAATAAACCCTTAAATGACTGCAAACAGAGTATATTGCAGTTGGTAGTTTTCAATTGCAATGTTCTTACTTATATTGTTGTAGTATTCCTATTTGAAGAATGGAAATTGTGTTTTGTGTGTTTGCTGCAGTGGTCGCCATCGCCATCGCCATTGCCATTTCCATCGCCATCGCCATCGTCGTCCTCGTCCTTCTTCGCCTTGTGCAGTTCCTTGAGGAGCTGCTTTGCTATTTTCGCATCATGCTTGCTTTCTTTTTTGTTTTATTATTTATTTTCTTTTTTTATTCTTTTTTTTATATTGTATTTTACTCGCCGTGCTATTTACACTGCCACAGTCAACAGTCGGCGTCGGCAGTTGCTTTTCCTGTGCCTATTTATATACATGTATAGTATATATATATATAAGTATATATGCTGTACTTGCCAGAAATAAAGCGGCAGGACGTCTCAGTGCATTCGTATTTATATTTGTATTTGTATTTGTATTTGTATTTGTCTTTTAGTTTATTGTGCTGAAGCAACAACAGCAACAACAGCAGCTTCCAACTTTCGAAAGCAAGTTTTGTATTTGGGCTCCGTTGAGGCAAAGAATTCAATTTTAGAATCGCAAAGGACTCAGCGCAATTGTTGCGGCTAGGCTCTTGCCTCTCTCTCAAACTTACTTGACTGACTGACTGACTGGTTGACTGACTGGTTGACTGAATGACTGCATTTGATTACAGCTCGTTTCATTTTAAATGATTTGCGCAGTTGATCAGTTTACGTACGCCAAAGCAGCGCCTAATTAATGCCAGGCAACAATAGTTACAACATGTAAGAGTTAAAACAGTTTACAAAACTGTGTCACGACTGGCAGATACTCTACGTGAAGTAAAAAATATTTTTTTATTGTAGACATAGCACATTTTTGAAGATGTTAACTTTACTTTTTTTTGTCTTGACATTGTTTTAAAATTAACAGATTTTTTTTAATATAAATGTAATTTTTTTTTTTTTTTTTTTTTTTTTATTTAATTGTCAAGAAACAGCCTAATAAATAAATAAAAAAATTTTAATTATTCAATCGAGAGCCTCGAAATTAAATGAATGCAATTTATTTAAAATCAAATAAGTCTATAGGCTTCACAAGACGATATTTTCTTTCAAGATCTGTTAAACATAAACATTTTTCTTATTTTTTTATAGATATATTTATAAATATAATAAATATACAATGTCTGACTCAATCGATTTCCAATTAGTAGAATAAATATTTTTAGAAATTTATATTCATATTTTCGCTTATATTATATACGTACTGGAGTTGCTTAATGTACTTTCCCTAAACTATATTCAATTCACGATATTACCATATTTCTCACACAAATAAAATAAAGAGCTACGTTAACTTTTCCTCACAGTCTTATAAAATATAACTGAATTAAATTTTATATATAAATATTATGCGCTATATGCATAAGTTACGATATAATAAACCAATAAATCAAACTATTAGTAAGAAAAATATATGACAATGCATTATGCAAAACTTATGGATGAGCAAAAAATAATTTTAAAAAAAATATGGTTCATGGTTATGCCAAAATAATTGTCGGATGTCTAAAGAACTAAAAAAAAAGCAATGAAAAAATAATAAAAAATAAATAAGATGAAGACATAATTAATAAAATTAAATTTATAGTAAAATTATTCACAAATATTGACTGCAATATATATTTTTAGTTTTTTTTTTTGTTTTGTCCACTATTTTATGCCAAAATAATTGTCGAATGTCTCAAAAATTTAAAAAAGCAATAAAAAAAATTAAAAAAAAAATAAATAAAATTAATTAAAGCATTATGAATAAAAATCAAAATTTATAGTAAAATTATTCACAAATAGCATTATGAGCATTATGAATAAAAATGAAATTTATAGTAAAATTATTCACAAAAATTTACTGCAATATATTTTTTTTTTTGTTTTTTTTTTATGTCCATTATTTTATGCCAAAATAATTGTCGGATGTCAAAAGAATTTAAAAAAAAAGCAATGAAATAAAATAATAAAAAAATAAATAATATAATTTAAAACACAGAATAAAAATCAAATTTATAGTAAAATAATACACAATTATTTACTGCAATATATATTTTTATTTTTTTTGCTTTGTCCATTATTTTATGCTAAAATAATTGTCGGATGTCTAAAGAACTTAAGAAAAAATCAATGAAAAAAATAAATAAAATAAATTGAATAAAAATCAAATTTAAAGTAAAATTATTCACATATATTTACTGCAATATATTATTTTAGTTTTTTTGCTTTGTCCATTATTTTATACTCTAAAATAAATATTACAAAAATTTTCTTTAATTTATTTATTTTTTTCTTCCAACAATGCTTTGCAAAACATATATCATGCCCATTTTATAGCCAATTTTAAGTTATAGAGTATGCATATATTGAGAAAGATAGCAACAATTAAGGCTACAAATTTCAGTAAGATATATACATATATATTTATACATATATATTTAGTACATATATGAACAAACAGCGCAGTTTGCTGGCTTAAAGGCTAGTCGACTTAGCTGTTGATGGGTGTTTGCGGTGCGGGGGATGAAACGACAGACGGCAAACACTTGCTTGGCAATTAATTAAAACCCAACAAAGTCAAATAACAACAACACACAACAACAATAGCAAGAACAAAAACAAAAACAAAAACATATTAGATAATGTTAAGCTTAAACAAGCTTAAATCCGGCCAAATATTTAGCTTTTAAATGCAGCTAGAGGAAATTCAATGCAATTGAAATGTTCCTCGAAAATCATCCACAAGCTGTTGTATTGCCACCGTACAGCCGACAATGCCAAAGATAATACCAATTATTATAAGCACAATATCACGTATTAGCTTCCAATGTAATCGACCATAGCCCGTATTATAATTGATAAACATATCAATTAATGCTGGGCATAATAGATTCAAATTGCTTAGAGAAAATGCACCTTCCAGTTCGGTTAAAGCGGCTAAATTTGGCACCACAGCAGCAACAAGGCCTAAAAGGTAATTTAAAAAAATTATAAAAAAATTAGAAATCACTTTACAACTTACCTGTGAGTAGTAGAAAACATATGCGTATTATATATTCCAATATAAAATGATCTTCTTGAGTTGAGGCACCATAATCGCTGAAGACAACTGTAATGACAACAAATCCATTTAAAGGATAGCTTAGAAATATACCACAAGCAATGCCAAATTTTATAATCTGTGAGAGGCTGAAAATAAAAGAGTTTATAGTCAAATTTTAAATTAATATTAAATTCAATTAAATTTTGATTTTATTCAAGATTTTTCCTAAAGATACTTATTATTTAAATAAATTTAAATGGAACTACAAAAAAAATAAAAATAAAAATAGAACTTTAAATAGAATTGTATGCCATACAAAAAATAATAAAAATAAATATAATATTCATTTTTTAAAATATCCTAGAAATTATTTATTTTTAATTTTTAATTTAAAAATATTAAAATCACAAAATCTGTCCCTAACTCGGCAATTTGGACAAATTTTCCGTAAATTGTCAATTTTTGGTTCAGAATTGTTCAGAATATATTTTTTTAATATTTGTTTTAAGTTTAAAAAATATAAAAAAGAAACTTTCTTATTTTTAAAAATTTATTTAAAAAAAAGAACTATTTAGTTATTTTCTCTAACACTTACAGCTTGGAAATATTACATTAAAATATTTGTTTTAAATTATAAATATTTAAAAAAAATATTTTTCCTTTTTTTTAAATTAATTTTTTTTTTATTATTTATTATATATTTAAAAAAAAATACATTTTTATTTATTTTCTCTAACACTCACAGCTCATTCTTGGGAATAGTATATTAAAATATTTATTTTTAATTTTAAATATTGAAAAAAAATATTTTTCTATTTTTAAAAATTTATTTAAAAAAAAATACCTTTTTAGTTATTATCTCTGATACTCACAGCTCATTCTTAGGAATATTCAGCGTAATGCTGGCCGCAACTTCCTCGCCAAAGCGCCAATAGCCCATAATGCCAATAAATAGATTTGAGCAGAGTATAAATAATACGGCCAGATTAAGTACACCAAAAATGCCAAGATAACTTTGCGGATGAGCCATATTAGCCTCTACGACAAGCATCTGTGTATAATTGTTAAAAAATTGAGATATTTAAAATTTAAATATATTTACTAACCGAGCCCACAGCTGTCAGTGAGAAGGCCGCAATGCCAAAGAACATTATCCAATTATCTGGTGGTTTAAACATATCACGATCTGCTGGATTTGGCAAACCCTTACACAGATAAATAATGATCAGGATAAAGCTTAAATAGAGCATTATGTTTGAGATTAAATTCAGCGGTACCAGATATTTTAGTTTGCGTATCATAAAGAATGGCAACTGTAGCAGACAAACACCAAGCACATAATAACGCTCATTATAGTCCTCAAAATAATAATCGCCAATTTCCTTAAAATTCTTGGCGACAAATACAATATAAATGCAACATAATCCAAACTGTCCAATAACCAAAACACAACTGGTCATAAAACCAGCCACATTAGCCAAAGAACGCACACATCTTGGTCCCAGTCCATAGGCAATCTGTACCGCTTCTGGCATAGATACTTGTGGCACATGGACACGTCGACAGCACTCGGTCATGCCTGTAATCTAAGGTAGATATATCTAAATGCAAATAATTCCAATTGTACTGTGCCCAGGCAAACGGCTGCAATTACATACACACCAGCAAATGAATGCAATAGGTCAACAACATCATTAGCAACACCGAGAGCAATGTTCCAGCCACAACGCCAGAATAACGTATGGCCAATGGCATGGCCAAAATTCCAGTGCCCATAACACATTTCAAAAGTGATAAGAATGCTTCTATATTGCTGTATAAACAAAGGTAATTAGACCAAAAATGTATTAGAAATTTACCTCGAGACTAGCACGAGTGCATTTATTCTCAAGTAAGTTTCAAGTAAACAAATCATTTCATTAAGCTTGCAAGTAAGCCAAAAAATCAAGAGTAAAAGGAAACTTAAAATACCTTCTTCTAGAGGCTTGCCCTGTGGCTTTTCCCAGCCAAGCATTTATGTTCAAGTAAATTTCAAATAAAAAAAATCATTTTCTCAAGCTTGCAAATAAGCCAAAAAATCAAGCAAAGAAGGAAACTTTAAAAACCTTCATCTATATTAAATTTAGAGGCTTGCCCTGTGGCTTTTCCCTTTTAAACAAGTTTGCAAGCTTTTAATGTATGATTTGATTAGCACGAGTGCATTTATGTTCAAGTATATTTCAAGTAAAAAAATCAATTCTTAAAGCTTGAATAAAGTAAGCGATAAAGGAAAGTTAAAGCATCTTCTACTTTATAAAATTTAGAGGCTTGACCTTTAGAGTCTGCCTTTTAAGCAAGCTTGCAAGCTGGCAATGATTTAATTAAGTGCACTGCACGCTTACAAACTAAAATTTGACTTGTTTTGTCTTAATAAAAAATGTAATCGAACATAAAAATTAAAATTATTTAAAATCTTACTTCAAAGGCACTTCAATAGTACGCTTCTCATAGGGATCATAATAGTAATACGATGACGCAGATTGGCTGTCAAATAAAGTGCATTAATTTTTGTATATAAATTTGGATATATATTTTTTAAAATACTCACGCCAGATTTAACGGTGTTTGCTGTGTTTCCTCTGCTGCATTCGCCATTTGGAATATGTTTTCTCTTTTTACTTGTATTTGAAAACAAAAATAAAACAATTCCAAATGATAACTGGCAATTTTGACAACAAATTCAAATGGGTATATTTCTAGTTAAATTCATTCAATTTACTTTAAACTAATCACAATACACAATCAAAATGGCTGCACATGCGCGGTGGCCATTATCATAACAAAACAATTTGCAAAGCTACAAAAGTACAGTGTATATTATCAATGGTGTAACCTTAATAGTTACGTTTGTTTCTTGACTGTGAGAAACATTTTTTAAATAAATTTTAAAAACATATATTTTATAAAAATGATTTTATGCCCAAGAAAACCATTTGCTAATTTCATAATCTTTAGCTGCAGCTTGTAAATTTCGACTTAAACAAAGAAATTCCTTATACCTGTAAAAGGAATGTATTTATAAAGATTTAAAAAAAGAAATTCCATATATCTTTAATTAGAATATATATAAATAAATACCATAGCCATTGTAAGTTAATAAAAGTAGCAATTTAAGCTTGTAAATTTAAATATAAAATATTACGCAAATAAAATGAGAATACCATCTAGTTCAGCAGTTTATATAAAAACACACAATTTAAATGAATTTATAAACATCTTTTTGTTACATATATTTAATCTTATATTTTGTGTGTAAATATCTCATTTAATTATTGCAGCATTCTCTTGGGTTGCTTAATTGAATAAATATAAATACTAAAGAGTATAATTATTCAACTTCCCTTAGAAATTACCGTATTGCAGCTGTGTAAAGTGTAAAAACAATATCATTATTACTACGATTATATTATTTTTTCAATTTAAATATCATGAATGAACTCAAAAAAAAATGAAACTAAATTTGTAAGCTCTAAAAATGTTATTGAAAATTTTATTATAATAAATTCAGGCGCATAAAAATGTTGAAAATGATTTAAAAAATCATAATATCTATATCATTATTATTACAAATATATTATTTTTCTATTTATGTCATGAATGAACTCTCAAAAAAACTCACACTAAATGTACAAGCTCCAAAAATTGTAATAAAAATTTTATCATAATAAATTTAGTCGCATAAAAATGTTGAAAATTATATAAAAAATCTTAATGTTAAAATTAATATTTTTACTTTTATTTTCAGTTAATGAGGAACCCAATAAATGCAATTAAATGTTTTTTTAAAAAACTATCAAAAGAATACAAATAAATTAAGATAGCCAATTGTATTTCAAATTATATATTTTTTTTATTTTTTTTTTTGTGTTTTCCATTTAACAATCATGTTATCTTCGACCCCATTAAGTATATTTGTATACTGAATAAGGATGAACAGCCAGGTTGATCTATTTTTCTTCGAAGAACTAATAACGACCATAGATCTCAACGGTCGAGTCTACACCACGGTTAACTTGACTCTTCAGATTGACTGTGGCAAAACGATATCCAGGACCGCCGGACCATAGACTAGGTGTTGCTCCAGAAGTGTTGCGGAAATTATCAATCACATTGATGAAGGTAATGGTATAATAGCTAGGGGTGCCCTGTAAAAAATAATAAAAATTGTATAAATTTTTCAGTTGGCTGGCATTATATTACTAAAGACTTACATGACTTGGGTAATCGACATTAATGCTCCAGTAACTGTTCTTCAAGGGTGCACGTCTCTCGATCTGGCGGTTCAAGAGGATATCGGTGCTATTCCTGCGACCCCAGCTGGCGCTATAAGCCTGGCTGGCAACGATTACGGCCAAGAGCAGAACGCAGGTATATAGAAATTTCATTTTGATTTCTCTCGTAGACTCGTAGCTTGATACTATATTCAATTTACACTTTTCGTTGCTTTTATAGGAATATGCTATACTCAGTTATCATATGAGTAACATTTGTTTACAAACGAGTGTATTTTTTAATTAACTTGATTTTACTAAGAAATGTACTTTTTTTTTATCGCTACCAGCTGGGCCAACGGGAGAGCCTAACTGTTTACCAGACCAACTCAACCCAACCCCCTTGCCCGCTGTCTGTGCACACTTTTTGCCAGTTATCATACCGTTCTGATAAGCATGAGAATTGTTATTTTATTATTACAATTATTCAGTTGAGTCACCTTAAGTAGCGCCAACTTATTATTTCGGACATGTGTCTTGTGGTACTCCAGGAACACTTCAATCATTATCATAATCTTAGGAATTAAATAGAAAAAATAAAATCTAAAAGTAGTATCAAATTCGTGGAACGAAAAGATAGCGTATATTTTTTTTTATTTTATTTTAATTAAGAATTTTATTTATATTTTTCTATATAATTTTATAATTACAATTTTAAAGGAAATTGATTATATAATCTGTGAGAGGCTGAAAATAAGAGAGTTTATAGCCAAATTATAAATTAATATTAAACACAATTAAATGTTGATTTTATACTAGAAATTTCTCAAAGTACTTATTATTTAAATAAGTTTAAAATGAACTTAAATTTTGTGCAATACAAAAAATAAAAATAATAAAAAATAGTGTGACCAGCATAACAGCTGAAATCGTTGTCGTTTTTAGCTATGTGGTAGCTTTAACATTAAATTTAAAAAAAAAGTTTAAAATTTTTATTAATTTTGAAATTTTTGTTTATTTTTAAATTTTATTTAATAAATTCTGAAGTCATTAAAACGGGCATACTTATATTATTCATCCAACATATAATTATTTTTCAAGTCCTTCCAGTAGCCAAGTAATATACACTAGCAAAATTCATTAATTTCTTGAAATTTCCTTGAAATTATTTATTTTTAATTTTTATTTTAAAAATACTAAAATCACAAAAATGTCCCTATCTCGGCCATTTAGACAAATTTGACGCAATTTGCCCATTTTGGTTCAGAATGTATTTTTGAAATATTTGTTTTAAATTAAAAAATATAAAAAAGAAACTTTCTCATTTTTTAAAATTTATTTTAAAAAAAATAACTATTTAGTTGTTTTCTCTAATACTCACAGCTCATTCTTGGGAATATTCAGCGTAATGCTGGCCGCAACTTCCTCGCCAAAGCGCCAATAGCCCATAATGCCAATAAATAGATTTGAGCAGAGTATAAATAATACGGCCAGATTAAGTACACCAAAAATTTAGAGGCTCGACCCGTAAAGTCTGCCTTTTAAGCAAGCTGGCAAGCCTTCAAGCTTTTAGTGTAGACAAATAGCTTGACTTGAATGATTTGATTAAGTGCTCTGCACGCTTACAAGCGTTAAGTTTGACTTGTTTTGTCTTATTTAAAAAATTCACTCGAACATAAAATTGAAAACTATTTAAAATCTTACTTCAAAGGCACTTCAATAGTACGCTTCTCATAGGGATCATAATAGTAATACGACGATGCAGATTGGCTGTTAAATAAAGTGCATTAATATTTGTATATAAATTTGCACATATATTTTTTAAAATACTCACGCC
The DNA here is from genome assembly GCA_035043045.1 of Hirtodrosophila alboralis. Taxonomy (NCBI): domain Eukaryota; kingdom Metazoa; phylum Arthropoda; class Insecta; order Diptera; family Drosophilidae; genus Hirtodrosophila; species Hirtodrosophila alboralis. Next base: position 59,167 of record JAWNNH010000457.1, on the reverse strand, counting down.
AGACTTAACTGTGTTTGCTGCGTTTCCTCTGCTGCATTCGCCATTTGGAATATGTTTTCTGTTTTTACTTGTATTTGAAAGCAAAAAAAAAAAATAGAACAATTCCAAATGATAACTGGCAATTTTGACAACAAATTCAAATGAGTATATTTCTAGTTAAATTCATTCAATTCACTTTAAACTAATCAGTGTGAGCTTATCGCCAGCCAGGATACACAATCAAAATGGCTGCACATGCGCGGCGGCCATTATCATAATATGAACAAATTATGGCATACTTTGTGGGGTGGTTGCCACATAAAGTGCAACGAGTTGGCTGAACCAAGGGACAGTTATAAAGACAGCAGCAGTAGCAGCCTCAAAACAATTTGCAAAGCGACAAAAGTACAGTGTATATTGTCTATGGTGTTACCTTAATTTGAATGTAAAAGTTGCGATTGTTTCTTGACTGTGAGAAACATTTTTTAAATAAATTTTATAAACATATATTTTATTAAAATGATTTCATGCTCAAGAACACCATTTACTGATTTTTCATTTCTTTAGCTGCAGTTTGTAAATTTCGACTTAAACAAAGAAATTCCTTATGCCTTTAATGAGAATATATATAAATAAATACTATAGCCATTGTAAGTTAATAAAAGTTGCAATTTAAGCGTGTAAATGTAAATATAAAATATTACGCAAATAAAATGGGAATACCGTCTAGTTCAGCAGTTTATATGAAAACACACAATTTAAATAAATTTATTAACAACTTTTTGTTATGTATATTTAATCTTATCATTTGTGTTTAAATATCTCATTTAAATTAACCACATTATTGCAGCACTCTCTTGAGTTGCTCAAATGAATAAAAATAAAGACTAAAGAGTTTAATTATTCAACTTCTCTTAGCAATTACCGTATTAAAGCTGTGTAAAGTGTAAAAACAATATCATTATTATTACGATTAGATTAATTTTTCAATCTATATATCATGAATAAACTCACAAAAAAATCGCACTAAAATTGTAAGCTCCAAAAATTGTAATAAAAATGTTATTATAATAAATAATTATATATATAAATAAAAAAAAAATCATAATATTTATATCAATTTTATTGATTTTAATTTTTTTCCATTTATGTCATAAATGAACTTTAAAAAAAAAATAGCACTAAATTTGTAAGCTCCAAAAATTGTAATAAAAATTTTATTATAATAAAGTTAGTCGCATAAAAATGTTGAAAATTATATAAAAAATCATAATATTAAAATTAATATTTTTACTTTAATTTTCAGTCAATAAGAATCCCAAAAAATGCATGTAAATGTTTTTTTTAAAGAAGTATCAAAAGAATACAAATAATAATAAGATAGCCAATTGCAATTAAAATTATATATATTTTGGTTATTTTATATGTGTTTTCTATTTAACAATCATGTTATATTCGAGCCCATTAAGTATATTTGTATACTTAATAAGGATGAACAGCCAGGTTGATATATTTTTCTCGTTTTACTTCTTCAAAGTACTAATAACGACCCCCAGATCTCAACGGTCGAGTCTACACCACTGTTAACTTGACTTCTCAGATTGACTGTGGTAAAACGATATCCTGGACCACCAGCCGATAGACTAGGTGTTGCTCCAGATGTGTTGCGGAAATTGTCAGTAACATTGATGAAGGTAATGGTAAATAAGCTAGGGATGCCCTGTAAAAAATAATAAAAATTTAATAAATTTGTAAGTTAACTGAAATTATATAACTAAAGACTTACAAGACTTGGGTAATCGACATTAATGCTCCAGAAATTGTTATTCAAGGGTGCACGCTTCTCGATCTGACGGTTCAAGAGGATATCGGTGCTATTCCTAACACCCCAGCTGGCGCTATAAGCCTGGCTGGCAACGATTACGGCCAAGAGGACAGCGCAAGTATATAGAAATTTCATTTTGATTTCTTGAAGACTCGTAGCTTGAAACTATATTCAAATTACACTTTTCGTTGCTTTTATAGGAAAATGCTATACTCAGTTATCATCTGAGTAACATTTGTTTACAAACGAGTGTATTTTTTAATTAACTTATATATTTTAATTAAATAAAAAAATAAATAAACATACTCGTAATTATTATTAAATATTATTAATATATAACATTTCGTGCAGCTTAAATTTAAATAATTATTTTTTTAACTGTCTGTAAAGTTTCATTAAATTGAATTCGTGATTTTGATATCTTATCAAATTTGTACACAAGCCGAAACAATTATACAAAATTTAATATAGTTTGCTGTAACCGAAAATCATTTTGCGCATTTAACAAAAAAATATCTAAAAAATACATTATCAAAAAAAAAAAAATTAAAATTATCAATAAATTGCGCAACCCAAAAATATGCCAGTCACTCAATAGTCTAATTAATTTGAAGTGGAATAAAATGAATAAAATTAAAGAAAACCGATTGAAAGTTAATTAAAACAAAACTAATATTCTATATTTAAATTTTACAAAGAGTACGCTTTATTAAAATTTAATACATTGTTTTTAAGTAAGTTTCACTGTAACCTTATATACTTTCTTATATCTAGATAACCAAGCTCACCCAGCTCAGATTTCAATTTTCAGCTCCTGCTGCTGCTACTGCTCCTCTGCTGCTGCTGTTGCCGGCTGTTGAAGCTGCAACTGCAACTGCAACTGTCGAGTCCGCGTTTGCCAAAGGACGATTGTCATGCCAGAATGTGCACTTCCGCGTCCGTTTAGTTGTGTGAACTTAACAGTAAATTGAATTAAAATTTATTGTGAAAATTGCAAAATTCCAAAACGCAGCAGCAGCAGCAGCAGCAACGAGAGGCAGCAACGTGTGGCAGCAACAAGAAGTGGGCTTCAAGGAGACATCAACGCAAATCCAATACAAATAAAATTAAGTAAAAATGCACACACACACATTCGCATTGTTAGGGGGGTGTAGGGGGGTGTAGGGGTGGCTGTTAGGGGTCGCCGTGTGTTTGCACAAAAAATATGCAAATGTGATATTGTCGCTAGCGACATTTACAACAATTACAATAACAACGAAAGACGACATGGGATAAGAGGGGGGAACATGGGGGTGTATGGGACTATACAACTGAAACGGGTACTGTGGGAGAGAGGGGTGGGAGGGTGTAGGAGGTGTGGCAACTAACTGCGTGCGACATGTGACACGATATTCAAATAAAACCCAAAGCCCAAAGAGACGCTGTTGGGGTAGGCGTGGCATTTATAGCATACATATACATACATATAGTATTTTGCATAAAAAATAAAAGTATATATATATATGTATATATATATATAAAAAAAAAAAGGGAAATATGCAGCTAAAGCAGCAGAGCAAGAAAACGAGCGAAAGCAGCACAGAAATCAAATAAAACAAATTTGGAATTTTACAGCAAACGCACAGGAGCATCTTTTATATATATCACACCACACACAGATGTTCCAGCAATCACATGCGATTTGAAATCGCAGAATATTAAAAAAAAGAAATTAATATAATATTTTTATTCCTACATATACTTTTCTTAGTGGCAAACATATTTGATCGTCAATGAATAGAATAAATAAAAAGCAAATAAAGTAAAAGTATTAACATTTAATTAATTAAAAATAAATTCAATTTAAGAAAATTTGAGGAAAAATTTAAAGATGGCATTTTTTATAAAATATAAAATAAATAAATAAATTTGTAAAATTATAAATAAAATTAAAAATGTACTATAGCATATCGCTTATTTTTATGCAATTTGTTCCCCCAAAACAGGTTGAGGTATATTCCAAAATTTGGAAATTAATATAAACTCTCTTAGATATTTTTCACAGAATTTATTTAAGTATTAAAAATACCTGTCAAATTTTAAAAACAATTTTAATAAAATTATGAAAAAAAATTAAGAGATAAAAAATTATTATATATTTTATAGTTTAAAAAAAATTTCTTATACTATATTGTTTGTTTTTATGTGATATTTATCCCAAAACTTTTTCAAGTATGTTTTAAAATTTGGAAATTAATACGGACTCCCTTAATTATTTTTCGCAGAATTTATTAAAGTATTAAAAATGTATATGAAATTTTAAATTCAATTTAAAAAAAAAATTTTGAAGAAAAATAAAAATGCCATATTTTATAATATATACAATAATTTTTAAAATTTAAAATAATTTCTTTTATTGCTTATTTCTATGTAATTTTTTTCCCAAAACTTCAAGAAATATTTAGCAAATTTGAAAATTAATATGGATTGCCTTAATTATTTTTCACAGAATTTATTAAATTTAAAAAAAATATATCTGTGAAATTTGATAGAAATTGAAATTGAGAACACATCTCTTTATATGTGAAACGTACTTTCATAGTTCATACATGTGCGCTTGAAGTAGACACGCAGCTGACTAGGATCCTGAAAGCTGTTCCTTAAACAGTAATGTGTGTGTGTGTGTGAGTGTGTGTGTGTGTGTGTGTGTGTGTGAGTGTGAGTGTGTGTGTGTGTGTGTGTGTGCGAGTGTATGTCTTGTTTTTTCTATGGAAACAAACAGACTGACATTCAATTTAAATTCTTATACAAATAATTGCTTGGCAGTTTCAATTCTAAACAGCTGGGTTAAGTTGAACTGGTTGCAACTCTTAGATTATGTTTATTTCTTTTATGTTTTCGTTTTTTTTTTTTTTAGTTATTTTTCTTTGAAAAACTTGCGACATTTTGCCTTAATTTGCCCCAGCTCAATGTCAATGGACACCAGACGACGCATCATGCAAAATAATTATGCATTCTTTGACAGTTGCCGGGCACAAGGCACAGGACAACGAGTTTATCCTGTGACATTATTCTATGCTCATCACCTCATAAGCTAAAATAAAACAACTTAGAGGTGTGTTAAATACGTGAGGGTTCGATTGAGAGTTACCCTATATTGAGTTGTAATTAATTGCGTGGAATTATTTTTAGTCTACTTTCTGGGAGAGAATTAAATGTGCTATAATTCTGATTTGATAGTTAAATATAAGATAATTGTTTTTAAATTAAATTATTAATAATACTTTTGTTAGCAGTATCGTAGATTGAGGTGTTGAGGGACTATCTATAAGTATTAATAGTTTTTAGAACCATAGAAGGCTCTTATAGTTTGTATTAAAATATAAATATATTAAATATGTGAATTAAAATAAAGCCAGAATTCCGAATCTCACGGAAACATCTTGTTTAGGAAATTTTAGGGGGATTTGGCATTAATCTAATAAAGACTACCCTCAATTTTTTTTTAAATTATATATAAATGACTAGAGCATCCCGGCGTGCATTGCTACGTCCCGCTTCCGTTTTCAACAAAATTAAATATGAAAAAATAGCAAAATAATTATAATTATTATTTTCTACAATGTCAATATTATTTTAGCCTACAGCGCCATCTAAAATGCTCCAGCTGAGATTTATTATATATAATTTTAAAATGCATTTTCCAGCCACTTCCCCATATATTTTTAATAAAATTTTTCCAGAGTGCCAAACCACGATATAATAGGAAATTATAGCCACAAATTTCAGATTTCTAGCTTCATCCGTTTGGTCTGCTCGTGGGTCGTCAATCAATCAGCTAGTCAGTCGGCCAGGAAAACAGATAAAGGAATAAGAAAATAAAAAAACCAAATGGAAAAAAACAAACCTTGTCTTTACCTTATATATAGATATATTTAAATTAGATCTTTTAGATGAGACTATTTAACAGATTTTATTATAGAATATACCAAAGAAATAAAACACATTTGACTATATCATTATTTATAATTATTTTATCTTATATTTATTTATTTTATTTTATCTTATATTTATTATCTTATATTTATTTTATTGAGTCAAAAATAGCTCATTTGACAATTTTTGCGTTTCGAGGGTATGCGAAATAAATTCCACTTGAAGGCAAATATTGTCTAAAATGCAGCTCACGCACCTGAGCTTGCCGAAGCTCTACTGTCCTTGGCAATTGGCTGGCATTTACCTGACTGCGGTTTCACAAGCATTATCACTGCGGTTATCTAGCTCCTGTCGCCTGTTCCAGCTCCTCCTCCTTTTGCCATCGAATCTATGCTATCATCATCAATGTTATCAACAGCTTAGCTGAAAAACTTTGTCGCGACTCGGCAAAGATGCACCACGTTCAACGTTCAACATTCAACGTTCGACGTTCGACGTTCCACGTTTTTTTTTGTTGCAGCTACTTCCTCATGCTTTGCGCATCAATGATTTTGATCAGATTTACTTGACGTTGTCCAGCGTTTGATGCTGATGAGAATGATGATGATTTTGATGATTACGATGACGATGTTGGCGTCGCGGTCACAGGACGCATTTTACCACAACGCTTTTGATTTTTTATTTTTTTGTTATCTCGTTGCCCACAATATTTCTGCATTTATAATGAAATTCATCGTCATTTTTCATACTTGCACAAAGTGGATTTTTATTAGATTTGCGTTTTCTTGGTTGTTTTATTATTTTTTTTTACATAGTACTATATATTTTTATTGTTGCTCGCCATATGGTAAAAAGATTTTGCTTAGTTTTCACTGATTTGTGTGTGTTTTCGTTTTCTTTGTTCTATTAGCATTCTTATTAAATGCAAAACTCATGCATATTTTCCACACAATTTGTTAATAGCTGGATAACGCATCGTGCAGCAAATTTTCTATTAGATAAACTGTCAGTCACTTTGGCGGTAAAAGTTGGCGACAGCGACGTGTGGACGTGAGCCTCAACAACCCTCAATGTGAAAGTCATACACGATGATAATTCAAATTATTGCAAACCCTAACTCGTATGACAATACCAACAAAACGATACAGAGATGTGACTAAGAAATACCCTATGTAAAAATGGATTTTTGTTTTTTTTTTATATTTTATTTATTTATTTATTTTTTATATTTTTTAAGACATTTTTTTTTAAATATATTTGGCCATAAGAAATTAATAAAAATTAATATTAAATTTACACAATGCAGTAACATTTTAATTCTATATGGAAATTGAAAAGATTTTTGTATTTTATATTTTATAAGACATTTTTTATTTTAATATATTTTGCATTAGGAAATTAATAAAAATTAATATTAAATTTCCACAACGCGTTAAAATTTCATACCCTATTTGGAAATTGAGAAGATTTTCGAATTTTAAATTTTACAAGACATTATTTTATTTTAATATATTTGCAATAATATTTTATACCCTATATGGAAATTGAGGTTATTTTTGTTTTTTATATTTTATAAGACTTTTTTTTTTTATTTTTGAGAAACACAAATATTACATAAGGCAGAAATTAAAAAAATTAAAATTAAATTTCCACAATGCGGTAATATTTTAAATTCTCAAAGTAAAAAAAATTATTGTATTAAATATTATGCACTCAAGGCAATATAATAATGTATTGTTACTTTTCAGATATTAAATGCTTATAATTAAATTTATATGACCAATAAAACTGAAAATAAATTCATACTAGAATTCAGTGGGAATTATTTTCTGTTTCGATAAATACCGATAACAATCGGTAGTACGATAAATTATGCGGGTTTTCTATTCCAACACAACAGTAAAATTAAAAAAAAAAAAAATTCTTAAAAGAAGTACAAACCGGAATTAAATTATTTAAATTTTTACTTTTTATTCGCGCAATTCCTACACAAACGCACACAGAAAACAAAATTAATTCCAATTAAATAAAACAACCTAGCTCAAGCTACCCCACTATTTCCTACCACCTGGTTAAAGGGTATAAATATTAACGACATTTTTAGTTGGCAGCCAAAGAAACGCGTGCCCAGGCACGCAGACAAAGACAGGCAACGCAGCAAACAGCTATTGGCATATAATTTGTAAATAGTATGTGTTGTCGTCTGGGCTGTAATTGAATGTTACACGTAAAATATTGAAAAAAAAAAAATAAATACAGTGTGTTCATTATGCGGTCACGATACGTGAGCATAGACAACAAATGACAGCGCACCCCGTTAAGCCCCTGCCTAAGTGACAAAGCAACATGGCAACTACTTAAGTGCAAACAATATCAAAGTTCATTTTTCCCAGCATTTGAATTATGTGAAAAGCGCGCGCATTAGCAATCTGGCAACGCTACTAGCAGTGCTGTTAAAGTTTAACATTTTCTACACATGCGGCACTAGTACATTTATTTCTGGTATTTTGACACATGGTCACTCTAATCATAATAAAAGTTGCTTGCACGCCGCGTGTTTTGTCGAAAAATATTTAATAAAACGTTGTAAATAAAATGGATGACGAAGCGGAAACCTATAAACTATGGCGCATTCGCAAGACCATCATGCAACTGAGCCACGATCGTGGTTATCTAGTGACCCAAGATGAATTGGACCAGACGCTGGAACAGTTTAAGGAAATGTTCGGCGACAAACCAAGCGACAAGCGTCCCGCACGTTCCGATTTGATTGTTTTGGTTGCCCACAACGATGATCCCACCGATCAGATGTTTGTCTTCTTTCCCGAAGAGCCCAAAATTGGCATCAAGACCATTAAAACATATTGCACGCGCATGCAGGAGGAGAATATACATCGCGCCATTGTTGTTGTACAAGGCGGCATGACGCCCTCGGCTAAACAGTCTCTGGTAGACATGGCTCCCAAATATATACTCGAACAGTTCCTGGAGTCAGAGCTACTGATTAACATTACAGAGCATGAGCTGGTGCCGGAGCATGTTGTGATGACTGCCGAGGAGAAACAGGAGCTGCTTAGTCGCTACAAGCTGAAGGAGAACATGTTGATGCGCATCCAGGCGGGTGATCCGGTGGCGCGCTACTTTGGCCTTAAGCGTGGCCAGGTTGTCAAGATTATACGCTCCTCCGAGACGGCTGGTCGTTATATATCATATCGCTTGGTCTGCTGAGCGTTTGCAAAAAACGTCAATCTATACCCTAAGTACTTTATTCAGAATAACAAGTAATTAATAAAAAAAAAAAATATTTTATATAAAAGTTGTGTTTGCTGCTTGTTTATAAAAACGGACTGTATTATTTATATAGCATAAAATATATTATTTCGCAATTTAGCGAAATAATTGTTTAACTGAACAAAATATAAATTGTTCTGTTTCATAATATTGCTAAATATGTGCACTTTAATAATATCTTTTGTATTTTCAATCCAAAATGCTAAATGCAACAAAGTCTTATACCGATAGAAGTAAACAAATAATTTTGCGCCCTACCGAAATCGATTGCCGATATTATATCGATAAGTTCATAAAGCAATGCTGCACTCAAATTATAAGTAGTAAAGACACAAAATACCAACAAAAAATTATACAACAATCCTGGTTGCGTGTGTGTGTGTGTACGTGCGTGGGTGTGTGCGTCTGTTTGCTGCCAGTTTGCCTGGTCTGAAGAAGTGGCCACAAAATGGCCATGCTGACGCGCTTGACAAGCAGCGGCACAACAACAGTGGCACCTGGCTCACCCAAAGGCTTACAGCGTTTTCAGAACTATCTCGCTGCATTTCTTTGGCCGGGAGCAACGCAACGGCAACAGCGCAAATCTTCAACTCAATTGGATGCCATAGATTGTTTTACCAATGAGCTGGTCAACAGAAAGACACAAAAATGGGAGGAGCTGCGTGACAATCTGATGAAACCGGTGGCAAAGGAGGAGGCCAAAACTGGCACTACCTTTGGCCAGAATGTGGGCCTGATGACCAAGGGCATGATGAGCGATTTGAAAACATTACGCTCGCCGCAATTGGGACTAGACATACGTTCGTTGTCACAGCCCCAACTGGACAATTTGCTGCTGGCCACGCTGGAGATTAAGAACAAATTGGATTTTCTCTATTTGATACGACAATGCGTGCGCTGGCAACAGTTGCCCTGCAACGAGGTGCTGATCTCCTGCCTGAAATACTTGAGCACCATGGGACGCATGCAGCAGCTGGAATCGTTGGCGGAAACATGTCGTCAGCTAAAACATCCATTTGCCAGTATCTATTCAGATTTGGCGCCATTTAAGGCCATTGCCTTGTGGCATAATGGCAATGCGGATGTTGCCCTAATGACGCTACATCGCGGCTATGGCATCAGTCTCCATACGGAGGAGGGTAGACGAATGATCCGTGCAGCTTTTCGCACCATTGCCGAGGAGACGTTGGCCCGCAAAAGTGAGGCTGTGCTTGTATCCCTAATGGAGGTCGCTCGAGCCATTCATCGCGAGCACAAGGATATCTTTGTCGTTGCCTGCGTGTGGAAGCAATGCTTTGCCAGCGATTGGTTCTGTGATCAAAAATCTGCTGGTGAACTATTTGAGCACTATACAGAACTGCAGCAACTGGTGGAACGCAGGTGCGTATCATTTAGTATTGTAGTGTAATGTACGCAATTTTAAATAACATATTCACTTTTCTATTTTAGAGCCAGTCCGCTTTGCTCATCATTCCTCAGTCGTCACAATGTGGATGCAGTGCATCGCCTAATTGAGGTATTTTTGCAACACAATCAACGCACAGCCTGCGCCAGTTGCCTGAGTTTGCTCTTCAACTATCAATGTAAGGTTTTTCTGAATTTGTTTTTTATTTGAACGCATTATTAATTTTTAATAATTTCTAGACTTACGCAAGGATTTGCGCGCCTGCGCTGAAATTGTTAAATCATGTAGCGAACTGGAAATGCCGTTGAATGAGCTGCAAAATGAACAGTTCCTCAGTTTGTTCCTCGATCAGAGCGATCCGTTTGAAGCTGCGCCAATTGCTGGTAATGCTGCTGGCAACAAGTACAAGCCAAAATCTTTCCAGTACAAATTTTAGAGAGGAGGCTTTAATGCTTCCAGGTTAAACGTTGTTGGTATTTGTAGAGCACAAAATAAAATCAAAAAAATCATGCAACAAAAATTTCTGTTGTTGCTTCAGTTACAGCAATAATATGCACGTAGTATCCTTAACACTTTAATAAATGTTATTTAAATTAAACTTGGCACGCAGTTATTTGTTGTTCTAGATATTCAGACCAAACTTGGCAGATCGATATAGAAAATTGTCTTGTACAATCAAGTTTGATTCAAATCAAACAAAATTTACATATTTTTAAAAATAAAAATGGGGTTAAATTGTGGGTTTAAGAAGACGAACATGCAAATCTACGCACAGTGCGACTTCACACTTTGCTCAAACCGTAATATGTAATAAAAATAATAATAATATTTATATATGTTATAGAATGACAGAACGAACATCGTCTATGCGACACAGCGTGATAAACACATATATAAATATAATTTTTTTTTTAAATGTTCAACTCTTTGGGAATGCAATATTTTTACAGTTATAATTTAATAATAATTTAGTTTTATTTACACCTTTACACCAAAATTTGTAAGTACAACAAAATTATTTACTTGAAAATGTCGGTCTATATTCTATATGTAGAAATATATAGTATATAAAATTTTTAAAATCGGAACTGGAGCAAAAAGTCGCATTGTCCGCATATCACAAAAATACCGAGGGAAATTGGAAAATCTAAAAAACAACAGTCTTCAAAACTTCAATTCAGCAATCTTTTTATACCCATTTAAAGTAAATTTTTGATTTACAAGAATCTAAAACTATATTATACCAGAAATTGGCTGGATGCTCAGCAAATGCTATGATTTTTTTACTTCTTGTAGACCATATTTCATAATTTATTTATTTTTTTAAACAATTTGTCAATTTTATATTTTTTCCACATTTTTTTTTCTGTTCGTACGTTTACTTATTTTAATTAAGTTATTGTGTACTTCAAAGTAAAACTAAATAATTAGTTACAATTATTATTATTGTTAAAGGAAAAAAAAAAAGTGTTATTTAGTTTTGGTATTTTTTTTTTGCATTTAAAACATTTTGATAATTCTGTTTGTAGTAGTATAATGCGTCTCCTATCTATCTAGATATAGGAGGGTGCTACCCAAAATGTACTCGCATATTTAAATCAGTTTAATTTATTTAATGGAACCGACGACAATGGGGACAAGAAAAATTAAGAATTGTGGAAAAAAATGTTACTTATTTTTGGTTTTTTTTTTTTTTGCATGCAAAACATTTTTATCATCCTGTTTGTAGTAGAATAATGCGAATCCTATTTAACTATCTATCTAGCAGAGCGCTACGCAAAATGTACTCGCATATTTAAATCAGTTTAATTAATTTAATGGAACCGACGACAATGGGGACAAATGGGAAAAATGACTTCATTAATTAAAGCAGATACTTAGAAAAATGCCTGGCCTTTATGGTTTCTTTCTTTTTTGTGAAAAATCACTACTAATTTCCAATATTGCACTTAGTATAAGAGACCCAATCAAAAAATTGAATTTTTCCATGTACCCAAAAAAAATTTTTTTTTTTTTTTTTTGTGATTTCATCGTTGAATGACAACTTCAATCTGACTGTTTACTGAATGATTTCAGTGTTTGTTAGTTTTATTAAAAAACTTGTTTATTTATTTATTAGTTGGGCCGAATCCTGGCGGTACTGCAATACCAGGCCAACCCGCGACAGAGGTGGAGCAAGCTCCTAGCACTCCGTCTATTTCCAAAAATCAGTTTAACATTTGTTGTCCTCCAATGGAGGAACTATCAGATGTTAAGCTGATAAGAACAGATACTACACTTTGATCTTAGCCATAAGGCCGAGAAGCGATAACTATTAACGAAATAAACTGCCAACCTCACTCTTTCGAAGTCAAAACTAGTTGTGGATTTTATAAATTTTGTGTCGGAAAACATGCGCAGTGGCAAAAAATGTGGTGGTTGATGTGTCATCGCCTCAAAAAGTATGCAACACTTTTTTACAATAGCAGCAACTGTATAGACCTAGGGATAAATAACTCGACAACAGACAATAAACAATAACTATAAAGTAATAAAAACACCCAAAACACAAAAGACAAAAAAAAAAAAAAAAAAAATTTTAAAAAAAAAAATTTTTTTTTTTTGTTTGACTCTCTTGGACAAGGGTGCTAGGGGTTACCAACGATAATCTAAAAATAGAACCAGTCTTTTAGGTCTGCTGTCTGCTTGCAGCTGTCGTCTACAGTTATTGCTTCGTTGTCGTCGTTTTCTCAAACATTGAATTTGTCAAATTGCAGCCAAATTTCAGTTCCGCAATTCCTTACCATTCATACTCTGTACAATTTTTAGAATGGTATTACACATTGCTATTAAGTTTGTCACTCCAAACTACCAAATAGCTACAGAATTGTTATTAAATTATCTAATTAAATAATTTAAAAATATCTTATGGCATAATTCCTAATTTTATAGTAAATAACAACGGTGATGATTGTTTTACATATAGTATATGCTGTGGTACTATATGCTTATTAGGGTATTTAACTTTCGAAGCGCAAATGTGTTTATTTATTTTTTCGGCACGAACACACTGTACACATGTCTGTGCATTTTGAGAGTAGGAACCATAAATTAGCAATTTTGGGTTTTTTAATATTAATTCTATTTAGCAAGCATTTCCTTTGGACTGCACAGAAAAACGCAAAGAAAAACATCACAAAAATTAAAAATTATTGCCCAATGTGTACAAAAATAAGAAAAAGAATTGAAAACCAACAAAATTAAACAAAAAAAAATGATAATAATCATTAAGAAAATAAAAAAAAAACAATAAAGATTAAATAAAAATAAAAACTTTGAAAAAATATATTTAAAAAAATTAACACCTGGTGCGGGAATCGAACCCCAGTCCCGCGCACCAATTTCTGAGTCAAACAAATTTTTGCGACTTTTCCTCTATTACTTCAATTTTTATCATAACTATAAAACCTAGTAAAATAATTTTAATAATAGTGACTAAAAGACAAATATTATTTAGGGACTGCAACAATTACAATTTATTACTACATTAATTAAATAATTGAAAAACCCTTTACATTAGAAATCTAATTTTTACATTTACTATACAAATATTCTAAATTTTAAGAAAATAAAATTGCTCGACCTGGCGGGTCGGAGGGAATTATTTCTTGATCTCTTTTCAGTTGATTATAAAATGAAAGTGACGTTTGTCCTCTACATCGGTATCCCGGAGTATGGTTAAATGTGCACATCACAATCTCTACTGGCATAAAAAAATGATGCGCTGCAGGCGCCACTGCCAAATGCTGCCCAATGGTTATACTCTCTTTCAACATAAATCCAGAATAAAAACATACACAGCAATAGTCCTATAAAACTGGTGGCCATTAATTTAATTGTGAAATTAGCCGCATTCCGTAATTTTTGCATCCTCCTTTTGTGGCCACAATCGCAGCTATGTGACTTATTGAGTATATTGATCATATCGTGACGTTGCTTTTCCTTGTGTCTTTGGAAGATCTGTTTCAAGTCTTTTTCTAATATTTGTAACTCAGACATCTTGCTTAAATTGTTTTTAAATTGATTAATATTTTACAATTTTTTTTTTAGGTTTTTCCTGCTCTGTAATCAGCATCAATGTCAAGGTTTTGCTTTGACATTAAAGGCACAGGCTAATTTATTTATCCTTTACTTTATTTAGAGAATCCTATCTTATCTGGTGCTCTGGTACGGATAGAGACGGTTCGGATAGTCAAGTATAAATTTTCAAAGTATATAAATATCTGTACATTAAATGTTTAATCTGAGTTAAGATAGACTATACTTAAGACATTCCTGGATACACATAATTCAATACCCCAACCAACTATCATAATCTTTCAGTTTTTTCAGTTTTTTTTTCATTTATTTAAATTTTATTTTACTTTTCGCTTGTAGACAATTTCAGCTCTCCTTGATGTTGCCTTCTGGCAGTTGGGATGAGGTTAGACCCATGCACTCGTAGCAACGTGAGATTAGATGATTGCCACAACGATGCGCCTGGCACTGCTGACAGCGGGAGCGTGATTTACTTTCCCGCTTGTTGCGAGTGCAGGGCTTGCAGCGACGATGCGTTTCTCCATAGCGACTGACCAATCTAATGCCTTCGGGCAGGCTGGCATGAGCTAAGTTAATGACGCCTATGCCATTCGAATCCTTAGCATCGCTGGAGGCTTCATTTAACAATCGCTCGTGCGATTGACCTAAAATCTCACAGATTTGTAGACGCATTACCAGCGTTGTAGTTGCAGAACGTCGATGCAGGCGACGTTGTAAACGTTGTTGAGTTAGAAACAAACCCAATTGACGCTGAAAGTCACGCTGTTCAATGTGTGCATCACCCTTGGGCGATAGACGTAGCAATACCCAGGCATTAATGGCCGACACATTGAGCATTAAATGCAGAAGCTGCAACAAGGGAGCTGACTGCACTGTTGCCAATCGTGGCGGCAAAGACAAAGCGGTGCTGTATCTATTAGACAGTTCATAAAATTGTGCGCAGATTTGGGAAGAATGCAAATGCGTTTGCAATGCATTCACCTGCGTGCTCAAGCCACAAGTAAGCAAAGCAACACCAACTTGTTGTGTCAATCTGTTGAAGCCGCTGTACAATGTACCGGATGACCAATTTTTGGGATAATCCGTTGATGTTGCGTCTAGTGTTGAAATGCTGCTCAAATTATGCTGCAGCAGCTGCTCGGAGTTCTTTAAACAGGCAAAGCGTGAGCCTAGCGTAATATTGCGACATGTTGTCTTATAATCACAGATAAGTTGCAGTAGCTCCTTGTTGGGCATCATCGTTTGTTTGGTAAGCAACGCATTTGTCATATACATCGTCTTGGCATCACAACAAATCGACAGTGATAAATTGTCCAATGCGGTCTGATCATCCACACAAAGCCAGCCACTAGGTCCATAATACGAGCGACAATTGATGAGCAGCTTTTGCCATAGGCGCAGTGCATCATTCCAACTGCTATCACGCTGATCGCTACAGCATTCGGCAATGAATTCAAAGCGTGCCAGAGACATGGTAGCACGAAAGATGGCATTGCCCAGTTCCAGTGTCCACAGCTCCTCTGTATAAAGGTAAATTATATATTAATATAATAAATGATTAAGATTAAGTAGCTTAAATACCCAGTGGTCCATTATGCTGTGCATTACGAAACACACCGCACAAATAGCACAAACCCAGCCAGGAGCGCAGCTCTGTGAGATCTGTGGGTCGCTCAGTATAGGTTTTGGTGCGTCGCTCGCGTATTTGTGCGTTAATCAGACGTAGCAGCATTCGTAATACTTCATCATCGAATAATAACATCCAGGATTCCACAGCATTTGAAACGTTTCTAGCAGGTCCTTTGCCGCAAGCCTGCTGCTTGGGCAACAGAAGCTCCTCCTGTATAGCATTCGGTGTATCAGGTTCCAAACTCCAGGTATGTCCATTAGACGATTGAAAGCTGTTGCAGCTTGAGGGTCGCCCACGCTTACCACGAACTTTCCCCGGCTTAAGAACAACTTCCTCAGCCATTTGTTCTTCATTAAGCAGAATGTCTTCATCTTTAAACAGCCATGGAAAATTACAAGAAACCGACGACGTTTCTTGCAGCGGATCGGCGTGATTATCAGTGTCGTCTTCAACGGGAGTCTTTATGTCTATATCTAATTTTTCTTCCTCCATGCGCTGAATATTTTTCAGTTCAGTGTCGCTGCTCCTGGTCTCCTGCTCGCCCAGTAGGCAATCCATTGCGCCTTCTTCATTCATTTCTTAAAATTATATCACCATAAATCTATAGTATAAAATAAAACTATATTGTTGCCATGATAAACATTAAATTCATTATTTACCAAATGTTTGTTTACCTTTTTCGAACCGGTATGAAGTTGGCTGCAGGCGCAAATTTTAGACTCACGTGAAGTTGGCTGCAAGCGCAAAATCAGTTTCGTGCCAGTGTCTACATCACATAGCAAAAATAAATGCATAATTAAAACTGCAGCAATAACAAAACATTGCTAAATGTACTGTGTAGCTAAACTTTAACGGTGTGTTAATAATACAAATAAATCAAGTGAAACATTGCACATAGCGACGCGGGGCGTTCAATTTTATGCATAAAAAACAAAAACAAACACACAAACGCATTAAAGTCTGCGCAGCTCAATCAACACCAAGTACAGCTGCCGTACAGAGGTTAAGAGCTCCGTCATAAAAACTATTTAAATTGGCAACGTTAAGCAATAAATCATTTGGAAAACATAAAGTGTAAAACTTGCAAATATTACGCGCGCGTATTAACCGATTTGTCAAAAATTCTGCTTCGCAATGTCAATTTGACATGTTATACTACTGTCACGTCTTTGGGCAAAAGTCTTATACCAAGAGAGCTGTCGATAGACGATAACCGATACTAGTTTTCGATAACCAGCTTTAATAAGGCGAGAAATTTTAAACATAAAAATGTCGTGCTATTCTAGTAAGCCATGCAAATTTTTCGGCAGTTAGATACTTCTTTCTAGTCAAAGTTAGTTTAATTTCAAAGCCGGTGCTGTGAAAACAAATAATTCGAAATTAGAAATATATATATATTTAATTTTTTTTTGTGAAAGAACGAAAAGTCAGTTTTCTTCTATTTATTTTCCCTGTGTTTGTGTGTGTGTTTGCTTGGAGTTGCAAGTCATTTAGGATTCTAATTTTTTGTGTTGTGCGGGACATTATGATATCGCCGGAGCAGCATGAAGTTGATATGGTATTGGAGCGCCAGGTGCGCAAAAATATACAGGACATGATGCACGAGGCAGATGTCCAAGCAAATTTATTGGAAAACGAAGGTAATTTTATTTTTTCGTCGGGTAAACAAACTGAATATTTTGATGGAATGTAAAACAATAAGAAAACAATAAAATTAGATAGATCTCTAACGTGTTATTATTGAAATTTTGTTTTCATTTAAGGTGGACGCGAACGCTACAATTCCGAATCGAGTCTGGATCAGGATACTATGGCAGTGCTTGGTACTTTATCCGCTGATGATATCGTTGAAGAGGATCCAGACTCGGAGAACACAATGCAAGAGATGCACAACTTTCATGATATGTTTGTGGAAACTCAAATTGATGTCAATGATTCGATGCGTAAACGTCGCGGCAATTTACCCAAACATTCGGTGAAAATATTGAAGCGTTGGCTCTACGAACATCGATATAATGCTTATCCCAGTGATGCAGAGAAGTTTGCGCTATCCCAGGAGGCCAATTTGACGGTGTTGCAGGTTTGCAATTGGTTTATCAATGCACGTCGCCGCATTTTGCCCGAAATGATACGGCGAGAGGGCAATGATCCCCTGCATTTTACCATCTCGAGACGTGGCAAAAAGATTAGTCCAAATTCATCGGGCGGAATGACTGTGAATGCGATGGGCACACCAAATCCCATAACAGGCAGTCCTGCCTCTGAAGTGGTAATATATTTGTTAAATTAATTAAATTTCTTTTTTAATGGAAATTTTCTGTTTTACCTTTTAGATTGTTGGCGCCACGGAGGAGGTGCACAGCGCTTCGGAGATGCATGATGGCATTGCCAATGTATTAACCAACTTTGATCAATATGCCCGTGCACCCAATGGTCAAATGGTTAAAGTAGAGCCCGAGTTCGACGAGAGTGTCATTTATAGGTACTGAACTGTTTATTTCAGTAGTTTAGCTTCTAGACTAAGTCCACAATTTATCAACCCTCCCCCAAGTTGGCAACAGGCAATTGCACAGAATCCGCTCGGTTTTCAGAGGTTACACACCTCATTGCAAGCAACTATTATTGATAAAATCCAAAGCTATCAATTGCGCAAGGCGGCCAATAGTGAGGAGAGCTGCAGCAGTCGCAGTAGCCCAGACAGCAATAGCAGTGGCAATTATGGTGGATTCAACACCAATGCAATGTTATATAGTTCCTTTGGGCAGCTGCCACCCGAATTTGAAGATGATTTGAAGCCAAGTCAGCGTGGCCGCAAGCGTCAAAGTGAAATTATTAAAACTGAAACTTTACCAGAGAAAAGTTGCAAGCAGGAGCCACTAGAACAATCAGAAGAAGAAGTACAGCATCCACGGTATATTTCCAAAAATTACAGAAATTTTGATCATTTTGATAATTTGGATTGAGCTTTTATATATATTAGAATTAGGGCGCCTATTGCTAACAAATTGCATTAAATATATAAATTCTCATTCACAGATCAGAGGAGGAAGAAAGTGGAGCGGAATATGAATCCTGCCAGCAGGGCAGCGAGGAAGAGGAACGCTTTGAGACAAATGATGATTGGCAGAGCGTAATCAAGTAAGTATTTTTCTACAAAAAGCAAACTTGTTTCAACTGCATTTAAATATAAAAACAGCTCATACAAGTTAGGGTATATTAAGCCTTTTTTTTTAAATTTGTTACCAATGCAATGTTTATTTTAAATCTTTTTCATAAACATCAAACCACCACACAACTATACACCAACTGTTGCACTATATTAATGCAATGCAGGACCGTTTTCAGCACCGAAGAAGTAACCACCAGCAAAGCTAATGCCAATGTTGCCAATTCTGTGCCCACGCTTATATCAAAAACAGATGGTATATATAATAAAATACTCATATTATTTAGTTTTAATGCATTATCCAAACCAGCAGGAAATCAGCAATTGCTAGACAATATTCTGGGCGCTGAGGCAACAATTATAACCAGCGACAATGCCACAGATGAGGATCTAACGCCAGAAACGGAATATCCTAACACAGAGAATGATATTTTACCAACACCACCAACGCCACCGGCACAAACGCCTCCACGTCCAGGTGCGTATATATAAATAATAAAAAATCCCGAAGAACTATTAAACAATTAAACATTTCTTGCAGCTTTAAGTCGTGAGGAGCGCGATAAATATAAATGTTTTTATTATCTCGTGGAAACAGCCATGGCTGTGCGCCAAAACGATGGCCAGGAGGATGAGCTTGCCTACATGGACAACTATATAAATAATAATTAGTCCACCAATTAAGCACATAGTGTACATATTTTTATACTATTATTTTATTTAAATGCAGGTCACTTTGCTACTAGAAAAACTCGCAATTAGAATAGCAGTCAAAGAAACATATCGAAGACAAGCGACGAGAACTATAGCAACTATTATTTTATGCGAATTGTGTGTACAATTTAAAACAATTAGATGAATTTAATTACAACTAAGTAATTTAGTTAACTAGATACAATTCAATTGTAATTACACATATTTTAGACTTAGTACATAGATCTATGTAAACTGCAATCAACACCTAGCTCTGAATGTGCCATGGTCATGTTCAAATAAATTGTGCAAGAAATATTGAAACGGTTACTTTTTGAATTTTTGAAATTAAAACTGTCGGCGCTTGCTTTTGCCAGTCGTTTGTTATCGACAGCTGCAGTCTCGATAGGTTTTTTTTCTGAACAATCGGCATTTTAAGTTTGCTGTTGTGCGGTCACACTGCAGCTACTGAAACTCGCTAAAAAAAACTCTGGTTACGCGCAGACAAATGTTGCATTTGTGTAAATAACAAATATAAATCAATAAAAATGTAATGGTGTAACTTGTAAAACAGTGCGATTCTCACACATACGCACAATAGCGACGTAACGTCAACAAAACATCAGACGCCTTAGCATTATTGTCTCTTGTCTGTAAAGCTGCTTTCAACTAACCAACACCCCGCCGCACACTTCACCTGTCGCGCGCTACCTCGCATCTCCATCCATCCACCGCTACTACGCTACAACAAAAAACAAAAACAACAAACTTACGCCTTTGGGATTGCGGCTTAGCCAAAGCATCCGCATTGGCAACGGTGTCACAGGCAAAATCAGGACATGCAAAGAACATTTCAATTTGCGGTGTGGGTAAGTATCTTAAATGTTATCTATCTACTTGATGTGTGTGCCTTTTCTCTGTGTGTTTTGTTGCCTCCCATCTATAAAATGTATGTGTACTACAATGTATGCACATGTACATATGTATTTACATATGTATTTTCTGCATGTGGTTTTGTGTCTGGGCAATTTGGCCTCTCTTTCTGGCTATCTGCAATTTTACTTTCAATTTTTTGTTGTTGTTTTTTCTGTTTTTTCCTTTGTGCCCCGTACTTGCGTCACCCAAGCTGTACTTGTTATTATGGTGTTGCTTACATATATGTATGTACATACCTACATCCATATATGTATGTATGTTTGTATGCACATTCACTCAGCTGTTGTTTTTGCTGTTACTTTTTATGAACGTACTGACTTGAATAACAGTGCCAAAAATTAACAAAAAAAACTAAAATTTATTTTTAATTTTTTTTTTTTGTTTTTTGCACTTATCTACAAATTTGTTTTAATCAATTGTCATGTTTGACTCTATAGAGCACTATATACAACATGTTCATATTCTTGTTCATCGTCAGTTTTTACTCTTATTTCTGTCTAAATAAACGTGTTGTATTTGGAAAGACTTTGAGCCTCAGCGTTACCAATATTTTGGTATGTTGTAAATTCTCAGAAATCATAGTACAAAATTTACTAAGAAATTTGTTAAAAATACGCAAAAATTTTAAATTCTTGGTTTTGAATTAAAAAACCTAATTTATGGCTACAATTTGAAATATAAATAATTTTTATCATTTTTACTTTAATTTAATGTTTGTTTCTTAAAAGATCGAATATTTATAAACGAAGTTATAGGCACATGTGTTTTCTTGATTTTTTATATCACTTATTGTTGTTCGTTTCTTAACATTGAACATATGGCAGTAAATCAGATTAAAGAAAAAAAAACTCATTAAAATTTCCTGTTTTATTGCGTTTTGTGCTCAGAACAAATGTGTTCTGTTTTTAAACGTTTTTATTTTTTTTTTGCATTTTTTCTAAAGCAATTAATTCAATTAAAATTTTTGCAATTTTTGCAATTCTATTGAAAAAATATTTTCTTAGTTTATTAATAATTTTTTCTAAATAATTTCCAGTTATTGTGTCTACTAAGTGTATATATTTTTTATAAACTCATATTTATACTGAATATATATACAAAGTGAATGTTGCAGCAATTATAAACTGATAAGAAAATTCAATAGAAAATATATATAAAGAATTTTTTAACATTTTATATATATATATTATAAAGTCTGCTGTTTGTATTCATAGCGAAATATTGACATATATTTCTGTAAAATCAATTAAAAATTTCTACAGTCAAGACTATAATACACTACTTTTTTTTTTTGTTCTCCCACTTTTTTGTTTTCTCTCAATTTTTCGGGTCACACACAACACTTTGCGGGTTTTGCGGGTTTTTTTCGCTGTTCCCCCCTTAAAGGCTATTTATAAGCACATTTAAAATAAAAAAAAGCACAAATTTTTATGCTGACTATGATGACACTCTGCACACAATTAATTTTAATTAATATTTGGTTAGAAATGGCACACAAAAACAATCTTTGGCGCACAGTGTAGATTTATTAATAAATCGAAGCAACAAACGAGGTAAAAAGCTACAGATACAAGTTACAAATGCACACACAGAGGCACAGGCAAAAGGGTCAAATGATTATCGATATTGTACGCCGCCACTGTCTGCCTGCCTCCGTCTGCGTCTTCTTCTCCTGCTGCTGCCACTGCCGCATGCCACACACACCATTTGGCGCCGTCTCATGCTGTCACACAGTTCGTAATTTTTTAAATAAAGGCCCCCAGACTACGCTCTATATTTTTTTTGTCTAGCTTGCATATTAGCACCGACGACATTGTTGCTCTCTCTCACACTCTTCTCTCTCTCTTGGCACAGTATTGGTGGGTCTCTGCTGCTTTGGCGATGCCTCAACTTGTTGTGCCACCAACGCAACGCAACATCATTTTTTCAGTTGCAATTAAACAGCTACACGGGTTTCAACTGCATTTATCGTGTGTGTCAGCGTTGTCAATATATATATATATATATATAAATAATAATAATTAAAAATGTTATGCATATTCTCTCTAGTGTGTTTTTCAAAAATCTGTAACTAATTAAAATGATGCTATTACGTCGGTATGTGTATAAGGTGTTAAACAACAATTATTTCGATATCGGATTTTGTGTGTTTCTAGTTTATAAAATATTTACCGGCATATAAGTATAGTTTAATATACTTGTCAATACTAAATTGCAATACAAAAAAAAAAAATAAATGTGCATACGTTGCCTTTTTAGGTTACGCATACGCCATGTAAGCTGTCGGATAATCCATCTAAAGTGTGTTTGCTGAAGAGCAGCCATTTGCATCTATCAGCTATTTAGTCATGAGATCATAAAACAAACGATAAGCCACGCCACAGACATGGCAAATTGAACAGCCCCAAGCCACAATTAGTTTTTGTTGGGCCTATTTCTACTATTTTTAGATATACACACACATGCAAATTAACAGCACAAAATTAATTTCAGATAGTTCCGGTGCTGTTTATTACAAATATGGCAAAGATGAAGACACTCAGCGAAAAAGTCAAAAATATTGAAGAGGAAAAGTATTTTGATATGCGGGTTGTGAACATTTGCGTTTTGAATATGCTCTATTTAGTGAATTCAATTCACAAATTAGTTTAATTGGCATATTTAAATTAATTTCAGATAGTTCAGCTTATAAACCTTCAGTGAAAATGTCAAAGATATTGAAGAGTGTTGTTTACATTTTCGTCTTGAATTCAATTGATTTTTAGTGAATTTATTTCGCAAAAGTGTTTAATTGACGTATTTAAATTAATTTCAGATAGTTCCGGTGCTGTTTATTAAAAATATGCCAACGTTTATAAAGGCACTAAGCGAAAATGTCAAAGAAATTGAAGAGGAAAAATGTTTTTATCTGTGTTTATTTGCGTTTTGAATTCACTGGATTTAGTGTATTCAATTCACCAAACTGTTTAATTGGCATATTTAAATTAATTTGAGATAAATCAATTTATAAAGACACTCAGCGAAAAAGTCAAAGATATTAAGGAGGAAAAATATTTTGGATTACGGGCTGTTTACATTTGCGTTTTAAATTCACTTGATTTTTAATGAATTCAATTCACAAAAGTGTAAAATTTGCATATTTAAATTAATTTCAGATAGCTCTGGTGCTGTTGAATACAAAAAGTCAACTATATTGAGTGGAAAAATATTTTGATATGCGGGTTGTTAACATTTGCGTTTTGAATTTACTCAATTTAGTGAATTCAATTCACAAAAGTGTTTAATTTGCATATTAAAAATCATTTCTAATAACTAAGAAATGTTTTCTGAAATAATTTATTATTTAAAATTTATAAATCAATTCTATTATTTGTATTTTAACTTGATTACAATAAAACTCAGTTTTTGCCATATTTTTGAGGTGTTTGGCAGCAAGCACATAAGATTCTTAATTCTTAATTCGAACTTTAGCTTGCAAATAAAAATAAAAAAAAAACTAAAATATTTCACCTTGCACATTTTTGAGAGTCTTTAAATTGAAGATGGATTTAAGTATTTAAATTAAAAATATGCAGTTGATTAATATGCACAATCTTTAGTCACAGCTTCAGTTTAGTAGACTTTTAGTGCTGAATTATAATAAAAAGCTCAGTTTTATTTTAGAACTAGTAATTACAGTTTCTGTTTCTAAATGATAATAAACTTCGCTTTTAATTAAAAATTGCTTGGATTTTACAATCTGCAATATAATCAGATAGTTTTTATAGTAATTATCAAAGTTTCTGTTTAGAATACTTATTTTTTTTTGTTTTTCGCTGTATAATAAAAGTCGTCTGGAAAATGTGCTCTTCAAATAAATTAAAGAAATCCTGTGGAAAATGCCATTTGCAAAAACACACACTTGTGAAAGTGAATACCAGAACATCTGTCTGGGTATGTATGCCACGCAATGCATGCATAATTACATTTATGCCACACATCCATTATACTGGAGAAAAGGAAGAAGAGGCAGCGCCAGAATTTCTCCAGCTTCTGTGCCACACAGACTGCCTCCATTCTCTGCCACATCTTTTTTTTTATGTCATTTGCAAGTTGTGCTGCTGTCAATTCAAGGTTGTGTTGTGTGTGTGTGTGTTCCCAAAACAAAAACCCTTTTTCGAGCTGTTCCCTCTCTTCTCTATCGCCCCCTCTGTCTTCTCTATCGCCCCATTTAAGTCAAATGTACAAAAATGTTGAGAACTACTAACAAGTTGCTTGTTACCATTTAATTTTTGTATTTTTTGACTTGAGGTTTTCCCTTTTCCAAGTCTCTTTTGGCCTCTTTTGAACCTTTAAAAGTTCTTTAGTTTTGTGGTCTTTTGTTTTTTTGTTGACAGAAATATTAGATAATATATATACGAGTATATATTTCTACTTACCCGTGCACATAATTTTATGTATAGAGTATTCATTTCAGGGCTTGCCGTTGATATTTTCTTGTCCCTTGTTAGTTTTCATGTCAATCTTGGTCCACTTACTCGTTATATTTAATACAAAATCAATTGGATTGACTTTGATGACGCGTAAAGGCTTAAGTATTACGTAGTACCTGAAAGGCTCATGTTATATTTGAATGAATTTTGAATTGTTGTTTAGTGGTTCAGTGGTTCAGTGGGCTAAAACTTGTTCAAGTACAATTTTTATTTGCAATGAGTTTCTCTTACAATTTTATTTTTTTCTTTAGCTTTGCTTGCAACAAACATTTACTCTGGGTTATTTAGGCTTATAACTAACAGATATAATTAAAAATACATTTTCTTTTTCTTGTATGCAGAGTGAATCCAATTTTTATTTTGGTTCAGATGATCAAACAGCTTGAGATCTAAATTGTAGTTAGAGAGTTTTAATAGTTAATAGAGTGAAGCAGCTTGTAATGATTGTTGTTTTTTTTGGTATGCTTGCTTTTCAGGATAAAAATTTAAATATTTTGCTAAAAATTAAATCTGTAATTTTTAATAAATTACAAAATTTCTTGTGGGTTTTTATATTTAAAAAAAATTTATAAAACTAAATGAATTGTAAAAAAATCTGTTAAAATTAATGTATGTTTGTTTGTTCATGTTAAAGGCTTTTTTTAATTTTATAATTTTGCGTTTTGTAATTTATAAAGAATGTTGATGTCGTTCAGCGCAAGATTTAGTGTAGAAAACAAATTGAAATAAATATACAAAGCTAGTTGTGAACAGGGTAGACTTAAGTATAAACTGGTTGTTAATGTGTAGAATATAAATATTTGTTTGTTCACTGAGAAAAATAATAAATTTTTAAATACGAAATTATGACCATTTTTTGTCAATAGTTTGGTATGTACAATTTTTCTTCTTATCAAGAAAATTGTTCGTATTTTATTTACGAAATTATTAAGACCGTTTTGTATAAGGAACGCTTATTTTGTTATAATTTAAAAAAAAAGAAATAAATTGAAATCAATTTATAAAAAAAATATTATTTACACTTACTTGATTTTAAAACACAAAATTAATTAAATTTTACCATAAAAAATAGTTTTTAAAACAAATTAATGTACTGAATCCTTTGTGCCTTATATAGTGACTACCAAACCCCGTTGAGAATTACACATATTTAACACAACAGCAGCGCCTATGCAGCGAAGTATGCAATTTTTTTTATCGTTTTTTTCTTAGAAATTTGCATATTTATTTATTGTTTAGAAGCGTTCTACTATTTGATGGTTTATTATAGTTTCTCTTTATGGTATGGTAAAGTTAAAACTTGTGTTCTAATTCGCAGCGTTAAGTTTAAATAAATAAATTGAGAACAAAATATAATTATTCAATAATAAAAGTAGATCGATTCTACTTTATTTTGAAACTGAAATTTTCACTGTGTATATTTTTTAACACTTCTTAAATTTGATAACTCTTTAAAAAGTATGACGATGTTTGTAGTATAATAAATAAAAAAAAGAAATTAGATTTTTAATTTTTAACTTTTTAAAAAGTATGACGATGTTTGTAGTATTAAAAAATCAAATAAAGAAACTAAATATAAATTTTTTAAATTTATAGTTGAATGTAAATTAAACGTTACTTTGGGTGGGCTTTGGAGAAAATTAGAAATATGCTTGATTAATCTGGTTTGAGTTAAGAAACAACTAAAATAGAAAATTAGAAATCTCTTGATTAGCCTGGTTTCAGTTAACAAACAACTAAAATAAAATATGCTGACTAAAATGGTTGCTACACTTAATTATTATAATTATTTTTAAATTGTTGTTCTACTCTTAAAATTAACAACAACAGCAACACATTACAAACTGCTTTACTCAGTTTTTCCAATCATTTCTTGTTTTAGGTCTTATAAAATAAAGCACATTTGTGATATACATAGTTTTAGTTTTGTTTTTTTTTTAACTCGTTATTCATTTTTGTTGGAAATCTTACACATAGCCACTGGATTCCAGTTTGAGAGCGCCCTCATATGTGGGCAGGCCCGATATGTCAATGATTTTGCTCATGTCCAGACTGATGATGCCATTCTCATTAATGTTGTTAATATCTAGAGCATCATCAGTTGCTGTTGCTGCTGCTGCTGCTGCATTGTCATTTTCGTCTATGTCAGCAACAGTTGCAGCTGCAGCTGTTGTTGTTGTTGCTGTGATTGCTGCTGCTTCAGTTGTGCTGTCCATCACATTTCCATTTGCTGTATCAGCATCAATTTGGTTGCCACTTGGACAGGGACATTGCTGCTGCTGCTGCTCCAGCTCCTGTTGCTGCTCTTGCTCCTGTTCTGCTGCACTTGCCACATTGTCATTGACATCGCTCTGTTCCAGGCCGCTTTCCACAGACGCTGTCATTGTTGCCTCCTCTTCGGCAGCATAACGAAACTTGCCACATAGCGGACAACCGCGTCTGTAGTGGCTATGATGTTGCTGATGCTGTTGACTGTGTTGCAAGTAGCGTCGCCCAAAACTGTTTAGACGCATTGCAGCCTGAGCATGTTTGCGTGCCTGCAGTGCCAATGGTAATGTTGGCGATGGCATACCCATATATGTCTCCAACTCCTGGCAATGCCCGTTGCGTGCCACCACTGCCGCAGCGGCTGCATTCCACATATTCTCCACCTCGGCACGTTGCAACGAGCAACAGGATTGCGCATTTAAAGCGCGTTGCAATTGCTTATTAACCAGCGTACCTGCAGCAACAGCATTGCTGCTGCCACTGCCATTGCTGCAGCTGCTGCTGCTGTTGCTGCCGCCACCAGCCATGGCATCCAAGCTGCCACCGGCACTTGCCGCTGCATTCACTTGCTGCAGCTGCAGCTGCTGCTGTTGCATGCTGCTTATATCCAGGCTGGAACGATAGCCAGGCGGTGGTGAGATGCGTTGCAGCAATAGTTGCTGTTGTTGCAGCTGCAACTGTTGCTCCTCCAGCTGTTGCTGTTGCTGCTGCAGCAACTGTTGCTCGTGCAGCACAACTGCATCATACGAGGGCGGCGGTTCATGATGCAACGCCGGCAATGCGGCCAAACCATCACTTGAGTCGCCCAAAAAGAGTCCAGAAGTTTCATAGCACTGGAAAAAGATAATACGGAGTTTTTAGTTAAAAAATATGTTAAATTTGGTAGCCTATAAATTTTTTTAAAGGTTTTTTTTTTATACATATTTGTATGTAGACCCTTTACAACTTATCATTTATCTAAAGCATATATTTTTTGTTCGTATATTATAAATAACTGTTAGAGCATATTATGTCTTTTTTAATTCATCTAATTTCAAGTTTTCGAGTATTAACAGTCTGAGCTAAAATGCTTAAGGATGTTGAATTAAGTCCGCATTTATCGACTTATCGATTTATTGACACATTTCTACTTTTGCTCATTTAAATTAATTTATACGGTCACCCTGAGCCTTTTTGAGCTCTTTTGTGCGTACTAATGCAGCTCTGTGTTTGTGAAAAGGAAGTCGAAACAGCTGATTAACAATTAAATTAATCTGAAATTGTCGCGAGCAATTTGTTTTTCACAAAATGTATGTTAATAATTAAACTAATTTATAAAAATATATAAAACAAAATATCTATAGTTTCCTGCAAATTTGACTTACGCGCCAATAAAATAATAATTATGTTAAATTTTTTTGAAAAGCAAAAAAAGTATATAAATATTAATACTATATATAAATATTACCTCAAACCTTTAATAGAACTTTTTATCGACACAATTCAACTTTTGCTCAATTAAATTAATTTATACGGTCACCCTGAGCCTTTTTGAGCTGCTTTGTACATTCAAATGCAGCTCTGTGTTTGTGAAAAAGAAGTTGAAACAGCTGATCAATCAAATTAATCTCAAATTGTCGCGAGCAGTTTGTTTTTCACAAAATGTATGTTAATAATTAAATTAATTTATTAAAATATATATAAAAAAAATAATAAGAAAAATTCAATAATTTCCTGCAAATTTGACTTACGCGCCTATAAAATTTATAAAATATTTTGAAAAGCAAAAAAGTATATAAATATAAATACTATATATAAATATTAGTTCAAACTTTTATAGAACAGCAACTGTCTTATGATTCACTTGTATTTCTAGCTAATTAACTAATGCAATCCTGCGTAAATCAAACTCTACATTATCACATTCACAAACGCGCCCAAGAAAATAATTCACCGAAAATAAAACCAAAGAAAAGTCCAAGAAGTGAAATTAACGTTGCACAAATAAAAATAAAAGTTTAAATTGCACACACACACACACACACATCATAAATTTATTTATTTTTGTATAACTCCGATATAGCCCTAAGTACGTATGTACTTCTTACTGCCTCCCTTACTCTCCCTCTAAGAAATCCTTGGTACTAGCGTTGACAATATGGTCTGACATAGACCAGGCTAACGTTGATTTACGCGGCTGCCGTTGGCGTTTTGCCTTTTGTCCCACAGGACCAACAAACAACAATAAGTGGGGTGGGGGGAGGGGAGTGTAAGTGGGTTTTTGTACCGAGGGTTAGCAACTTAATAAAGCCCATTGCCAAGTGTGATGCCCCTTCTAATATGTCCACTTCCAAGTGCCGCTTGCAAAATACACTAACAACAGAATTGTGGGCTTTTTATACTCTGTCGAGATGGTATTTGGTGTATATTTGGTTATTATATATCTGTTTTTATATAAAGCTAAATATTAGAAAATACTAGGCAATTTAATATGCATGTTTTTATATAAATAAATCTTCCAAAAATATTAAGCTAGAGTAGATAAGTTTGATAAAGGAATTGCAAAGAATATTTTTATTTTATTTTATTTTATTTTATTTATTTTTTTTTTTTTATCCTCAACCCTTTTAGTTATTGTCTATTGTGTTTCAACATTTTTCTCCTAAATTACAGAGTATTTTACACTCGTGTACTCTGTTGGCCCTCAAATATTTTTTGCTTGTTTTTTTGTTTAGCCTTTGGTCAATTTAATTTATTTACTTTTGCCTTTTTTGTCACACCTGTTAAATGCTCTGCATAAATATTCATTATTCTAGCTAGATGCCGCCTAAGTTTTTTTTTTTGCAATCTGCCTGTTAAATGTTAAATGTTGTGGTTTAAATTTATGAACCAAAGTAAAATAGAAAGAAATGTAAGCCCATTTATTTGCACGCCAATTAAATGCAATCTTGAGCTTAGAAATAGAGCTCGTTAGAACAAATTCCCCGGGTATCAAATCTAAGTTTATAAATTCTACGTAAATGTTCTTTCTAGATTTAAAATATATTTTTTTAGTTATGTTTTGTGTTCTAGTTTTTTTTTATGATTTTGCATTACACAAAATATATTTTTTTCTTTTTTTTCGACTTACATTCTAGCAAAACTTTTATTTTAAATTTGAAACTAAATTTTTAAACAATTTCAAATATTAAATTTGGGCGGTATAATTATTAAATGCTGTTTAGACCGATTTCATCTTAAGTTAGGTTCTTGGAAACCTTATCTCTGACTTTACAAAATACCAAAATTTTATCAACATTTGCTTTACAAGTTAATTTAGATAGAACTGCCTAAATTATTTTGATATCATGGCAATTTAAAGATAGACGTAATATGTTTGAAGCGCAATTCACGTAATCATTTGAAATGTGTGCTTTGTGTGCTTTTCCATACAGCTAATAATGGTAAATATTTCTACTATTCATATTGTACTTTATATATATATATATATAAATATGCGCACTTACCTGTTCAACGCTATAAATTTCCATATTGGGATCATTTTCCATCCATTGATGCTGCTGTTGCCTGTAGGCAGCCTCCGTACGCTTTTTGATATTGCGATGGCAACAATAGCAAACTACACATAAAATTGTCGTTACCAGGCATAGCATAGACCTGCAACATAACAAAAGAAAATAAGAATTAAATGCGCAAATATCAAATACCCTATAATTACAGAAAAGAAGTTAAGCCTGCAACTAATATGGCGCAAATTTCTTTGGTTAAAGAGAAAATTTTATTGTGTATAAAACCATATTTTCTATATATTGAAATATACAAAAAGTAAACAGAAAATCGAGTATTTAAAAAATATATATTAGGATAAAATTTTTGAGAATTTATTTTTGCTTTTTATATATTCTTAGAATATAAAATAAAACAATATTTTCAAAATTGCTTAGAATTTTTTTTTTGCTTTTTATATAGAATATAAAATAAAACAATATTTTCAATAGTTTGAAATATATGAAAAGTAAACAGAAAATTAAGCATTTAATTTTTTTTTTTTTTTTAGCATTTAAAAAATATATATTCAAACAAAATTGTTGATAATTTCTTTTAGCTTTTTTTTTTTTTTTATATATTTTTAGGACTTTTTATGCCAAATAAATTATAGTTTTTTAAATATATAAAAAGTAAACAGAAAATTGAGTGTTTCAAAAATATATATTCAAACAAAATTGTTGAGAACTTCTTTTTACCTTTTTTTATTTTTTTTTTTTAGGATTTTTTAACCCAAATAAATTTTAGTTGTAAAATTTCAATTAAATTTTTTAAATTTAAATTTGTTGTCGAACTTTGCAAATCTATTATATTTAATATATATTTGCAAAATGTATAACAATATTTATTAAATAGTTTGCACCTTTGGCAACAATCAAATACCCGTTTTTACTCTGTAGTTAAACAGGGTATATAAATTCTAATAATGTTTAGTTCGTACACTTGTATTTTCATCATTGAAATTGATTGTGAATTTCCTACTGTGATTTGGCTCTCTTATTAATTCCTTTTAACAACTCTCAATAATATTATGTGCATTTGTACTTTGTATTTATATTTATATTTATGTACGCAGCAAACTATTGTCCTGCAGGTAAATTGACAAAATATCTAGATAAAATTGATTATTGTTGTATGTTGTGTGTGTGTTTTGTGATATTATTATTCAATTGCTGCAAATGCACCTTAATTATATTATACGCTGTATACAAGAAATGGTTTAATAAAGGGCATATTGAACTTCAGCATAGATAGATTCAGTGTACAAAATAAATATAATTTTCGATTCAATTAAATAAATATATTCTTGAGCTTTTGAATCTGTTTAATCAAGTCTGTTTGTAGTCAGGAACTCTGAAATTATGAGCGCTGAGGATACGAAATTTTTATTATATAGGTTTTTTATTTTTACTATACTCATTAAATCGAAAAAAATCAAATAAAAACAAAAAAAAAAAAATTAAATCTAAAAAAAATCGAATAAAGACAAAAATTAATTTAAGACAAAAGATTCAAATATTTTATATATATTTTTATATATTAATTAAATTTAGTTTTTTCTTTCTAATCAACACTCTTTCTAGCATTTACATTTAATTTAAATTTTCAAATAACAATCTTCAGTACAGGGTATTTTAACTTTAGTCAACACTCATTTTAATTGTATTTACAAGTAAATTTGTATTTCGTTTGAGGTTTCAAGTAGCAAAACAACATAAGTAATACAATACAATTGTTATTTTTAAACATTGTCACAAAGTATTAACAACTGTTTGCAAGTTGAGGTAATTGATAATTGACGAACTGCTGCTAATTAGAAAACTTCACGTTTAAGATAAAGTTTATATAAAGCATAGAAATAGCATTTTGTGCTAATAATAAAATGTGCAAAGAATTTTCAATTTAATTAGTTATGCAATGCTAGAAATTATAAATAAACTGGGATAATTAATGTGAGCAATTGTAGAAGAATACTAAAATTAAATAATGTAATATTAGGCATATATTTCTATGCTTAATTATAAGTAATATAATATTTATTTATATGTTAATATTACACCCAACTTTCTTTATCAAAAAATGCTTAAAAAGTTTCATTTGTGAGCAACCCACATTTATTAATTCTTTAACACAATTAACCCCGATTAATCCTTTTTTTTTTAACTTAATCTATAGTCTCAAATCTGTTACAACGCTACACAAATCAATGATGTCACTTAATCCACTTTAAATGCAACATAATGCGGCACTTGTTCCGCGTCCCATGTCCCGTGTCCTTTGTTCTTAAGCGTCGTCCTGCTGCCCTAAACCCAACATTTTTTGTTCTTTGCTCATTTTCTATGACGCCTCACGCAATTTCTCGCATGTCAACAGTTCATTAAAGGCCCAAAAAGCGTTTTATATAAAGTAGAGGGAAGGACTAAGGGCTTTTGGCCTGGCCAAAACTATCAACGGCATTTTTTTTTTATATTTTATTTATTTGTGCTATAGACAATCGATAAAAATGTAGTTAAAATAAAGTTACGGATACGGGTTCTTCCGAAGCGCATGTTGCTGATGTTTACAGACATAAAAGAGAAAAACAAGAATTTTTTGTTGTCAATTTTGGCGTTTATTTTTATTAACCCAATTTTTTAAGTCCGCTTCAACACAGAACTCTGAGCTCGTATTGCACAAATTACTCTTCACCCCTCAAGCGAGAAAATGTAACAAAAAACAGCACAAATTAAAAAATATAATTATTTTGTTATGCCACTCTCAGATGTGATATAAAAGGACATCTTAATATCTCCTTTTTTTTTTAGCCCAGTTCTTGACTTGACTGAATTTTTGATGTTATTAATTTGCAGCCAACTCATAAATCATCAAGAAAATAGCATTTTCTGCATGATCTATGGAACAGTTAACTGTTGGCCGAATGTGAAATATATTTTAAAAATATATTGCAGCATATATTGCTGAGGTATTAAGTGAAATTATGGAAATTATGAGCAAGCATTTAATTTAATTTATGAGCGTCAATAAAGTCAATATTAAAGCTGTCAGAGCTTTTTAATGTTTTAAAGGACTTTGTTATTTTGTGGTTGGATGATTAATTTTAAAATGTGATTGCTGCATTTTTATTTTATTATAAATTGAAACTAAACGAGCCAAAGAATTGCCAAATATTTAATTTTTAATGTTTAGACAAGATTTAAAAATGTTCTAACAAAGGCTTGTCAGATAAAACTGACAGAATATCTGTCTGCTCTTAATACTTATCTAACAACAGGAAAACTCGTATATTATTTAATGTGTTAACCAGAACTTTTGTAAAAATGTAACCAGGTTAATTGTTAATTATATGCGGCTCCATTAAGTTTGCTATATAATTAAACTCTTTAAGTTGTTATTATCAGTTTGTTTAAACTTTAAAATAAGCTTTTAAAAACACACAAGTTTATTTCTGGAAATTGAGCGAGTTTTAATTAAATTAAAATTGAATTGCACTTGTTTTATTTAGTACACAAAAATTGTCAAAATGTCAAAGCAAAATGAATTTTTAAAATATTAATATAAAAAAATTATTTTAAATTTATTTTTATTTAAATAGATTTGAATCTATTTTTTTTAGTATCAACAAATTTTCAAACTTGAAAGCAAAATAATTTTTAAGCTTAATAGAAAATACAAAAATACAAAAAAATATTTAAAATTTATTTTTATTTAAATAGATTTGAATCTTATTTATTTAGTACAAATAAATTTTAAAACTTAAAAGCAAAATGAATTTTTAAACATAAAATATAAACAGAAAATATAAAAATAAAAAAATATAATTTAAATTTATTTTTATTTAAATAGATTTGAATCTATTTTATTTAGTACGAAAAAATTGTTAAAATTGAAAGCAAAATGAATTTTTAAACAGAAAATATAAGAATTAAATAAAAAAAATAAAAAAATTTATTTTACATTTATTTTTATTTAAATAGATTTGAATCTATTCTATTTAGTACCAAAAAATTATCAACATTTAAAACAAAAAAAAAATTTTAAAAATAAAAAAAAAATATTTTAAATCTATTTTTATTTAAATACATTTGTATCTATTGCATGTTTAATATAGCCTTCAGCAAAGATACAATATTTATGCTTTCAAGGTCGGAATTTATTTTTTAAAAGCATCAATAATTAGTTTACTTGAACAACTCATCTTTTAAAAGTATTTTCTAATTAAGACTGCAGCTAAGAGAATATTCAAAAATGCGTCAAAAATTCGAGGAGTTTGTGAGATACAATAAAATTAAATTAAAAAAAAATAATTTTACTTTTTTATGTTGCTATTAAACTAATTTCATTTATGTTTAGCTAAACATTTAAGTCTTAACTGTCTCAGTTTTACTGCGATAAATAAAATTAAATTTAAAAAAAAATAAATTTACATTTATTGTTGCTTTTTAACTAATTTAATTTAAAAGACTTCAGCTACACACTCAACTCTGTCACTTAAACAACTTATCATACCTTGTGTATCTTCCTAAGCTTTGCTAATTTTAAAATCAAATTTCTAACATATTGAGAAATTGTGCATTAAAATTGCAAAATAGTTTGCTACAAAGTTTTCTTAAACTCATGTCTTTTTTTCAACTATAAATGCATGTCAAAAGCTAAGACTAACTAAGCCAACTTTTGAGGGCCAAGCTTATAAATTAATAATTGTAAATTAATAAAAAAAAGTCAAGTCACTTACCCGCCAAGTAAAAGATTCACGCTGCCATTGACAACATGGGCATAAGTCTGTGTGCCACCAGCTGCAGCACCGTTGTGGTGGTTGCCATTGCTGTTGCCAGAGCCGGCGGCACCATTGAGCAATGATATGCCACCGCCTGCAATGGCTCGCTGTTGATTATATAGACCCATGCCGCCATTGTAGTAGATGGGCTTGCCAAGCTCCTGGGAATGTAGCAATGGCTCCTGGTTGTTGTCCTCCTCCTCAACGCTGCCACTGCTGCTGCTGCCAGTTTGAGATGTTGTTGATGTGGCAATTGTTGTTGTTGACATGATTGTTGCATTGTTATGTTGCTGCTGCTGTTGCTGTTGCTGACTGACCGCCGCAAGTATTGCATAACGTTTCAAAGACATTTCAAATTTAAGGCTTGAAGCTAGACGATTGCATAACGATTAGCCAACACACACAATACACACACAACACACCTGTAAGGAGCTGACGCACGCAGAACTTTGCGCATTGGCATTACCGTTGCCACACGCTGCAAGCGCTAGACTAAAAAGGACACCAAGGACAACAGGCGCGCTGCCTCCACCTTATTTTTTTTTTTAGCGTACTAGCCGTCGTATACGTAATGTACACACACACACACACACACACACACACACGCTGTCAGCCCTGCGCTGACACGCAAACTATAAAAGTCGCGATCGATGGCCAAGGTAAATGCTAACTAAAGGCTCAAAACTTGCCACAGCCTTGCTAGCAACACTTTTAGTAACTAACTATATATATAGTATATATAATATATATTTAGTATTTTATTTTTTTACTAAATATTATTTTTATTATTTATTCTTTGAGAGCGCGCGCGCGTTCTGTATTTTTGGTGCGTCTTGGCAAATGCGTTGCGCTGTTGCAACTGAGTCCCGGCTTGAGTTGCCGAGTTGACGCTGACGCTGACTAGCTGCCAGGACTTGGGCTTATCCTTTTTTGTGTTGTTTTGTGTTTTATGTGTTGTGTGGCATGGGGCAGCACACGAAGTTGTTAGAAAACGACACGCAGCTTCGGCAATGGCAAGTTCGGCTAAAAACGGCTTCGTTTTGTTGCTGCCGCAGTTGCTGCTGCTGCTGTTGTTGCCACTGCCGCAGCTGCTGCTGCTGCTTCTGTGCGCCTGTTACCATTTGTGCCGCCATTTTGCTGTTGCTTTGCCAAGCAGCTTTCCCTTTTCAACGGTAATAATAGGAGGCCAAGCACAGCTATTTGTATTGAGCTTCCTCTTAAATTACTCTGTTTGCAAAAGGCTGACAAAAAGGGGTATATTGGGTATGAGCGTTGCGGCTAGAGCTAAGAAATTTGATATATAAATTGTATTTTGATCGATTGAGCAGATTTTCTATCTACGTTCAGCTTTTCTCTTCCAATTCGACAAAAACTTAAATAGAACAGGCTAGTTTTCATATTGAGATAGAATTTTAGCAAGTATTTTTTATTATTTAAAATCTATATAGTTTTCATAATTGAAAATGAACTTAAAACTGAAATTTCTCTAAATGATTTTTTATTTTTTTTATTTTACAAATTTACCTTATTTGCAATCTTTTTATATAAAAAATTAGCAAAAAGTGTGCAAGAAAATTAAGTGTGAATTGACAGAGCTATTGCGGGATTTTTGTTGGCTGAGTAGGACTAGAAAAATGTATTAAATTTCTAATCAAAACCACAAAAATTTAATTCGCAAAATCTCAAAAAATTATTTAAAATTTTCATACAATGTTTTGATTTTTTGTTTGCAAACTTTTTAAATTAAACAATCAGCAAGTTGTGTAAAAGAAAATTATTGTTTGCTGGATGAGATGGGGCCACGAAAAATGTATTAAATTTTTTAATCAAGACCACAAAAAATTCAATTCGCAAAATCAAAAAAAATATTTGTAATTTTTATACAATGTTGTGATTATTGCAATCTAAATGACAATTTTATTTTTAAATCTTATTTAAAAAAAATATCTTTGAAATATCTATACAGTATATTTTATTGTCTTTGCATTGAAAACTTATCTCTCTCTCTCTCTCTGTCTTCAATCTTCAATATTAATGTGAATTTTCGAATTAAATGATCTTTTATCTTTTTCTCTCTGTCTTCAATCTTAAATAAAACATAATTTAATTCCAAAATTCACATTAATTGTGCAAATCTTAAATAAATGCTAATTCAATCCGCAATTTCATATTAATAGTGAACATTAAAACAAGTAAACGAAATTAATTTTCGCGAAAATCTCAATGAAAGTGAAAGTTTTAGCACTTTTAAATTTTTTAGCGGTCTAGACCTTCCTGAAATATTTTATTAGAAAAATGCTTGCCATGCCCACACTCGCCCTATTTACATATTTAGCTATATCTTCCGCACTTCTATAAATAATTTTAACAGTAAGATTAAATGAAAAACTAAAAAAAAATATAAATAATTTAAAAACATTTCAACATTGTTTATATTTTGCAATTGGGCTAAAAAGGCCGTTGTGTTTCATTTTAAATAAATGTTTATTATTATTAAAAATTGTACTCCTACTCTTCGGTCCTCTCTTTGTACCTTTATCAGGGATTCTGAAAAAATTACACGAATTAAGTTTTTTATGGCAGTTTATTTGTAACAAAAAAAAAATTTAAAAAAAAAAAAAATGCTTGCTACACCTATTTTCCACCAGCTGCAAACAGAGTATATGACAGTCGGTAATATTCTGTTTGCTATTTTTCTACTTATCTATTTCTATATATGTGTATATGTCTTTGTGTTTTATACACTCTCTCTTTGTGTGTGTGTTTGTGCGTACTGTTCCTGCACGTTTCACATCAAATTGAGCGCCAAATGCTTTTGTTGTGTATATATGCTTGTTATTGCTATTGTTGTTGTTGTTTTTGTTAGTATTGTTGTTGTTGTTGTTGTGGCAACCGTGCATGGCATTTGAACAACACTTGTCGCCAACTGTCGTTTTTCACGGCATGCGACCATAAATAATAATGCGACTCTCAGCAACACTCGATGCACTGCATATTGAGCATTGAAAATCGACAATGATTTCTATTTTCAATTTTTTTTAAATATTAATAATAAACATTTTTACATAAATATATAGAGACCCAAATGGCAATATATTGTATGCATGATTTCTTTATTTTTGACAAATATAAAACATGGTTTATGTTCTTGTATAGAACTAGCATTAAAAGTATATTGTTAAATTGGTTATTTTTTGTTATATTGCAATATGACGCTCTATAATATACACTAAGAAAAAAATTATCGATTAATTTCCTATATTAATTGTGTAGCAAAATTGTAATTATACTTTAAAAATAGTTAAGGAACACAGTGAATTTTTTTTTTTAATTTAGAGATCATTTTTTAATTTATTTTTTTTAATTTATTTTTTTTAAATTTATTTATTGTTTTTTAATTTATTTTTATTTTTTTTAAATTTATTTTTATATTTTTTTAATTTTATTTTCATATTTTTTTAAATTTTAAAAATATTTTTATTTTCTGTTTTTTAACACACCAAGATAATATATTAATTAAATATGGTTCGTATATGACCAATTTTTATGAGCAAGGAGTTATGTTTTCTAACCGAAACTTTATAAACGTAATTTTATAAAGAAGCGTTCGCCGTATGAAATTTTATATATATATATTTTTTTTTTATTTTTGTTTATTTTTATGATTTCTGTTTATTTTTATTTTGTTTATTTATATTTTTTTTATTTTTTTTTTATTTTTTGTTTATTTTATTGTTTATATTTTGTTTTTTTTTGTTAATTTTTTTCATATATTTTTTATTTTTTCTTTATTTTTTTTATTTTTTCTTTATTTTTGTTGCTTTTCTTGAGTTTTTGTTTATTTATTAATTTATTGTTTTTTTTTTTTTTATAAAATATAAATAAAAAAAAAATTTATATTAAACATTTGTATCTATATTTTTTAGTCTGTTTCTTTTAGATTTTTAAATCATTTTCTAATTTTTTTTTACCCATCTTTCAAATAATTCAATTAAATAATTATTTGATGCATTTTTTAGTTATGCTTGAATAATTCTCATTTCACTGCTTCAAAGCTAAAATTTATTAATCCAATTTAATAAATTCAGCACAACTAAAAATATTGATTTTAAATTAAATTGGAAAATTGCTTTAATTTAATTTAAATTTGAACATTTTTGCCACCTTTCGCCAATGGCAATTTGTGTAATTATTCAATATAATTGAGCACTTATAGCAGTCGCTGGCTACTAATTAAAATTCAATGCGTATACTTAATAAATAGCTCATACGCCACATGTGTTCACAATATTTTGGCGCCACACTGTATGTGAGTCCAGTAGACTGGCAGCTGGTTCAAGAACATATGTAAATACTGGCACGCCATATTTTCTGTTGTTTTTTGTATTTTCTGTATTTTATTTTTTGGGACGCTCTATGGCAGCCAGGCAGTAAAAATCTTGTGGGGAAATGTATAAAAAATCCGTGCAACTCGGTCGGCTCAGCAGTTGGTAGTCGCATAGTAGTTATTTACACCTCGAGTGTCGCGCGCGCCCCGGCGAGCAGCACGTCCTGTTCTTGGCGGCCGTGAAACAGCGCAAATTTGTCACAATTTTAGTTTATATACTTGTCGTACACACACATATATAGTCTTGCTTTCTCTCTCTGTGCTAACTAAATTTAGATTTGTTGAGAAAATACAAAGTTTTTTTGGGTGTGTGTGTGTGGCAAAAATACCAAAAAGCTGTGGCTGTGGCTGTGGCTGCCCCTTCAACAGTTGGCAGACATTAACGCAGGGTCGTCCTGTGTGTGGCCACAGATGCTACCCGTCTCTACCAAAACAAAAGAGAGTTTATACCCCCCGCCTCCCTGCCTCACTGATGATGGATAGTTTTTGGCGCCTTTGGTCACATAGCGCAACACTGCGCACGCGCTGCGGGTAAGCGAATTGGCCAACAAACTTAAACTATAGGTTAAATGGCCAATTTCTCTGGCAGAAAGTCATATTTAAAAATGAATTTATCAAGACATTGTTAAATTAAAATAAAAACTGTTTCGAACTTTAAGCAAAATATTATTCAGCATAAAAATCGTTTCAGTTTTGACAAAGTTATGTTAATTGAAAGTCTAGAAAGTTAACAACTTGATATTTTAATGAATCTTTTTATTTTCAAAAATGTTTTTCAAAATTCATTGGCATAACTATTCCAAAAATATATTTTTCATTTTTTTTAATGTTTTTCTTGTCATAAAAATCATTAAAAAAATGAAAAAAATGTATTTCATAAAATCTAGGTTGCAAACTATGTTTAAAAAAATATTCCACTTGAAAATCGAATCTGTTATGCCAAAGTTATGTCAACAAGAAGTCGAGAAATGTACGAACTGAATATTTTTTATTATTATTAGAAATTATTATTTTTTTATTATTAAAATTGGCAAGGCTTTTCACATTTTCACATTTTTTTTATTATTAAAAATTAATTAAATTCAAGTGCCAAGCTAGGAGCCATTACAAGCCAAAAAATATATTTTCCATGAATTTATATTCAGGGATTCGTAGCTTTTGACAAGATTTAAATTTTTTCCTTATCAAAAAAATTGTTAAAATAATTGAAGAAATTTTATTTTCTAAAATAAATCTAGGTCGTAAACTATGATCAAAAAAAATATTCCACATGAAAATCGGTTTAGTTTTGACAAAGTTATGTCCATAGGAAGTTTGGAAATGTACGAATTGAATATTTTTTTATTTTTCAAAATTAATAAAACAAATTTCAAGTGCCAATCTGGAGGCCATAACAATTCCAAAAATATATTTATAATGAATTTATATTCATGAGTTTATTTTTGAGAAGATTTTATTTTTTTTATTAAAAATAAATTAAATTCAAGTGCCAGTCTAGAGGACATTTCAAGCCGCAAAATATATTTTTCTTGATTTTATTTTCATGGATTCACTTTCTGACAAGATGTTATTTTTTCCCATTTTTTTCCTTATCAAAAAAAATTATTAAGAAAAGTCGAAAAAATTTTAATTTTCCATTTTTTAAACTGTGATTAAACTTACATTTCGTGGGAGAGTGATAATTTATTTTTATATTAATATTATTTAGTCTGATATCAGTTTATTGTATTATGTATTAAGTTTTTAAGATTTTTGTTTTAAATCCAAATGTAAATACAGAAAAAATCAGACAAGCAATGAGAAAAGTGATTTAC
Organism: Hirtodrosophila alboralis; assembly: GCA_035043045.1. Classification (NCBI taxonomy): domain Eukaryota; kingdom Metazoa; phylum Arthropoda; class Insecta; order Diptera; family Drosophilidae; genus Hirtodrosophila; species Hirtodrosophila alboralis. The sequence goes on along the minus strand of JAWNNH010000457.1, from coordinate 17,010 downwards.
CTATGTTCCATACTATTTAATATATTTTCTTTATAAGCTTTTGTTTATAAAATTTAGAAAATATTAAATATATTTTATTTTTATAAAATAAGCTTACCAATATTAAGTTAATTGTCCTATAAATCAAATTTATTTTATGAAAAATAATTATAAAACAATTATAAAGTAAAAATCATATTCAAAAAAAATGTTGTTAATTTTTAAAATTATCAATTTATGTCATTCTCTTGGTCCATAGTACACACAGGCGTTGCTGAAATGTATGCAACATTTTGTTGTGAGTGGCAACATGAGTCGCAATTAGTTTTAGTGCGACAACTAATGAGCCAGCCACTGTTCACAGTCTTGTGACACTCACTGTGTGTGTGTGTGTGTGTGTGTGTGTGTGTGTGTGTGTGTTGGCCAATCCTTTTCTTTCTTTATTTAATGCATTAATTATGCATGCCTGTTGATTTATTATGCACAAACCATCAGCGATAATGATAAAGCCTGGCAGCAAAAAAAAAATAAAAAAAAAATGGTGCACTTATTTGTTTATAGTACATACATAGCTACCAGGACACACACACACACATACTCCCACAACACCCCTCATCCACATTCAATAATATGTTTATATTATTATAGTAAGCAGCGGGCAAAAGGTATTTGCCATTTTGGTATTGACAGGCTCGCAACAAATTATAGACAATGTGACAGGTGGCATGTGGCATGTGGCATGCGGCACGTGTGTCCAATGTACTTGGGTATAAAGTACACACAATTCACATTTTTATGTCCTGCATTCAGAAATAATTTTATAAAAGAAAACTGCAAGAAAAAACATCTTCGATCGTATTGTAGCTATATTTTACTATTTCTTAAATTAAATGTATTCTTGTTGTTTGAAATTAGGCTTTTAATTTAGCGGTTTAATATATAGAAATGTAGGTCTTAAGGACCTATAAAGTATAACTTTTTTAAGGATATATTGTTTATTTTAATTACATTACTTTATTGCAGTCTTAAAAAGTAAGCTATAAATCTATTCAGGTTTATAAGAGTTGTGATTTTTGTGGGCAAATAAATGCATATTAAGATCGAGAGAAAAAAAACTTTCACGCTTTTAATATCGAATATCGAATATCTTAGATATTTTTCTAAATCATAAAAATACGTAGAAATAAATAAATATGTAAATTAATTTAAATTTCAGAAAGTTTATGCTAATATCAGACGGCTGTTTAAAAAAGTAAATAAATCATATTTCTTTCTTAATAGGAATTTAATCTTAAAACAAATTTAAATTTTATTTAACGTGTATTTAATTATTTTCTATTTTCTTACATTATAATTACATTAAAACAAATTTAAACTTTATTCATCTTTCATATTATTGTTTTATATTTCCCTACATGATAAATAAGTACATTTCTTATTTCATGTTTTATTTGCTATTTAATAATATAATAAAAATTGAATACCTTAGAGTTCTTTTTTGAAAAATTGACAATCAAGGCTCGATCTTTTTATATTCCTATAATGCATAAACATCCACAATAAATTAAAAAAACAAGTTTCAAGATATTTTACATTTTGGTTATATTTTTTCCCAATGCACAAGAATTTTTCAAAAAAATCTAAATATTTCAAAAAAATATAAGTAATAAATTGTTATGATTTTTTGGTGGCCTTAGTTTGTTATTCGGCCGACTAAACTCATTTCCTATAAATAATAAATTAATTAGAATTTCCAGAAATTAGAATTAGATTTTGTTAGTCATTTCGATGCATTTATTATTGATTTAATTTATGTTAATTAAAAACAAAGTATAGTTTGTATTGCACTGCATTGATAACTTTGGTTTTTCTTTTTTGTTTATTTTTAAAATGAAATGAAAAAGAAGTTAATATATATATATATATATATATATTTTGGAGTAAGTTTACTTCTTCTTTTTTTTATTTACATACAAAAACAAATCTAAAAAAATAAGAATTACCTTAAAAAACAAAGTGCTTCTAATTTGTGAGCGGCGACTGTATTTTAAAACATATATTTCTATTATGTATAATGAAAGTAATTACAAAAACTCTGATACAGGGTATCTGCTATAGTCAATTACCTATTTTCTGTTGTTTTTTCTCTTTCCCTATTACACAAAAACCTTGCTTATTTAAACTATATTTCAACTGATATTTAAGCAAGACGCACGCAAAGGCAGCGCCACAGGGTGTGCCTATTTAATGTAGGCTATATAGAGTATAACCACCTACAAATATGGTATATTTGTACATATATGTATGTGCATACTATATATATATATATATATAGTGTGTCAGGTACAAACATTAGTCATCACTCAGTGAAAATATAGGCGCAAGGTCTTCTGCCTTAACATTGGGGGTTGATTTTGTATTTTGTTTGGTTTTTTGTATTTTGAAAGACTTTAAAGTCGCATATAATGGTAAAACAACCTCAAACCATATTTATATACACTTATTAGTTTAGCTAATTTGTGAACAAGAAATCAATAAAGCATTTATGTGCGTAGTTTTGTGGTAACTTGATGAGATTAGCTAGTTTTTAAAATGGAATACAAATTTGGAAGTTGATAGAAAATTGATAATTTATATAGATTAAAAAATGTAATAATTTTTCTATTTTAATTTAAATTATATATTAAATGTGAATATATAAAATAAATATGTAAAATAAAAAATATAACAATTTTTCTATTTTAATTTAAATTATATATTAAATATGAATATATAAAATAAATAAAAATAGATAAATAATTACCTTTTTTATTTTTTTTATATCATATAAAAAATGTAATAATTTTTCTATTTTACTACAAAATGAAAACAATTAAATATAAATATATAATTTAAATAAAAATAAAAAAATTATTACATTTTTTATTTTTTTTTTATATCATATAAAAAATGTAATAATTTTTTTATATTTATTTAAATTATACATTCCTTTTTATTTGTTTTCATTTTGTAATGCAGTTAAGTTTATAAAGTTGACATCTCTTTGATTAAAAAAAATATATTTATAAAATACATTTTTGTAATGTTTTTGGTTTTTAGATTAAATTTTTAAACAATTTAGCAGAATTGAAATTGCAAATTTTTCTGATAAAATATTCATAGTTATTATCATCATGTCCAAAATATAGTATAAATTAAATTAAAAAAAATATATATAAAAACTATTTCAAGTTTAAATTTAAAATAAATAAACAATTATTTATTGACTTTGAAATTTGTACTGCATTTTGAAAATAAGATAATATATTAATTTAATTGTTTTCATTTTGTAATGCAGCTCTGTTTGTAAAGTTTAATTTTTTTTGGAATAAAAGACAATATATATATATACAAAACTCTTTTTATTTATTGTTCTCCCATATCAAAACAAATTTTTCAACAATTTAGCAGAATTGGATTTGCAAATTTGTCAAATAAAATATTCAGAATAATTATTATCATAGCCAAAATATTTTAAATAAATATATATATTCGGAAATTCCTTCTCAAATTTATTAAAAACATTAAATTATGCTTGTGTAGACTTAGTATTAATTGTTAATATAAAAAAAATATAGAAATAACACAATTGATGTGTTGTTTATATAGACAAAATATATATATTTTTTTATAAAATAAGCTTAAGTAAGCTGTCCTATAAATCATATTTATTTTATGAAAAATGATTATAAAACAATTGTAACGAAAAAATCATATTCAAAAAAATTCTGTTTATCTAGAATTGCAAATTTGTTAGATAAAAAATTCATTATGATTATTATCATAGCTAAAATATTTTAAATAAATATATATTCAGAAATACCTTCTCAAATTTATTAAAAGCATTAAAAATATGCTCATGTTGGCTTTGTACTATTTGTTAATATATAAAAAAAAATCTAGAAAAAAACATCAATTTTTGTTTATATAGATAGCGGCTAGTTGCTTAAGTCAATTCAAATATTCTGTAAAATCAAGTCAAGTAATCAGAATACGAATTCAATCCAATTATTAAAATGAATGCTCGGTAACTATATAACTAGTATAATAACTGTAGAAAAGGGTGTGTGCCACCGATGATTGGTTGTGCTCGGATTGTTTTTAATAGTTTTGCCAAAGGCAAATTGAATGCTAACTTCAATTTTTTATCCATTTGCGTGCCAGATTTTGATGTCTGTGTGTAAGACAAATAAATTTCTTATGCATTGTAAGTCCAACGGAAAGAGGTTTTTCTTTCTTTTTGATTTTATCGATTGTTAAGCCAAAGTTTTTATAGTTTTCAATATGGATTAAGGCTGATTATAGCTGGGGCCAAACAAAACAATAAAAAGAATAATGTTTACAAATTGTATACTTAAACTTTTATTTATATATTTTTTTATACTTTTAATTTACTTCTAGCCTACGTTACCTCTTTAAGATGTCGCTGGCCGTATCGCTGCGTCGTGCCTTGTTGCTATTGCTCTCTGGAGCTGTATTTATACTCACAGTGCTCTATTGGAATCAGGGCGTGATCAAGACACAAGCATATAGCGAAAATCAGCTACGTCCACATACACACAAAGATCGCAATCATTTTCCCATGTAAGTAATACACTTAATTAATCAGCTCATACATCAATTAAAATTTCTCTTTTCTTTCTCTTGACAGACCCGTGGAACGAAGCTGGACATATAAATGTGAGAATGATAGATGCGTACGCGTCAGTTATCATAAAAACAGTGCCAACACGAAGCGTGTGTCCTTCATTAGCTGTTCGATGATATGTGGCGACATCAATATTTGGCCACATCCCACAACCAAATCGGTGGTCAGTGCACAAACATTACGTTTCTCGGTGGATGATGTGCAGCTGCATGTGGATTCGCCGCATCTGGAGGTGCGCAAACTATTAAAATTGGCCTACGACTTGTTTGTGCGCGATTTGTGGCAAATACAACGTTTGGATTATGCCACACACACGGCAGATGCGGCAGCGTCTGTCAGCGAGGCAACATCGCGAATGTTGCGTAACAATGCCGATGCAGCTGAAATGCCACAAGCGGCATCGTTATTTGGTGCCACATTTGGGGCACAGCGCGTGGGCGATTTAGATAGTTTACAGGTGAAAATATCGGTGCATGAATCGCCTGAGTTGGATTTTAATTTGGATAACAATGAAAGCTATCAATTGAGCACAACTTGTAAGTATTCTATGGAAGCTATAAATTATAATTCTTTTATTAATATACACTTTTCTCTTCACAGTTGAACATCGTCGCATTGTGGTGCACATTACAGCTGCAACATACTTTGGCGCACGTCATGGTCTGTCCACGTTGCAGCAACTCATTTGGTATGACGATGAGGAGCGCTTGCTACGCACCTATGCCAGCTCCATGATCAGTGATGTGCCCAAGTTTCGTTATCGCGGTCTTATGCTCGATACTTCGCGGCATTTCTTTTCCGTGGAGTCCATTAAACGCACCATTGCTGGCATGGGTTTGGCCAAATTGAATCGCTTCCATTGGCACATAACCGATGCACAAAGTTTCCCCTATATATCACGGCATTATCCCGAGCTGGCGGAACATGGCGCCTACTCGGAAAGCGAAACATATACGGAGCAGGATATACGTGAAGTGACGGAGTTTGCGAAGCTGAATGGTGTGCAGGTGCTGATGGAAATAGATGCGCCCGCTCATGCGGGCAATGGTTGGGATTGGGGACCCAAACGTGGCCTGGGCGAACTATCGCTGTGCATCAATCAGCAGCCTTGGGGCTTTTATTGTGGTGAACCGCCATGCGGGCAATTGAATCCGAAAAATAACCACACCTACCTCATACTACAGCGCCTCTACGAGGAGCTGCTGCAGCTAACTGGGCCAACAGATATTTTTCATTTGGGCGGCGATGAAGTCAATTTGGACTGCTGGGCGCAATATTTCAATGATACAGATCTACGCGGTCTGTGGTGTGATTTTATGCTGCAATCTAATGCCAGGTAAAGGCTGTCTTTATATATTATATATTAACTTGGCTAATTAACTGCTATTTTTTACAGACTGAAACTGGCCAATGGCAATGCATCGCCCAAGTATGTGGTTGTGTGGTCCAGTGCCCTGACAAACACCAAGTGTCTTCCAAACTCACAATTTGTGGTGCAAATCTGGGGCGGCAGCATCTGGCAGGAGAACTATGATCTGCTTGATAATGGCTATAATGTTATATTCTCGCATGTCGATGCCTGGTATTTGGATTGTGGTTTCGGCAGCTGGCGTGCCACTGGAGAAGCCGCCTGTTCGCCCTATCGCACTTGGCAGAATGTCTACAAGCATCGTCCCTGGGAACGCATGCGGCTGGACAAGAAGCGTCGCAAACAGGTAAAGATTAGATACGTTAGAGAATAATTTAGTATTTTTATAGAGTCTTAGATAGAATATTCTGTTATATTATTAGGGGCAGGGATTATTGTACTGCGACCTATTAGATCTATTGTACACTGAAGCATATTCTATAATTTACAATTTACTTTAAAATATAAAATAGAATATTCTCTTATATACAATTTATTTTAATTTCGAATCTAAAATAGAATATTCTTTAATATACAATTTATTTTAATTTTTATAGAGGCTTAGGTAGAATATTCTTTAACATACAATTTACTTTAATTTCGAATATAAAACGCAAAATTGTTGACAATTGTTTTCATATTAAATTTGCAATGTTTTCTAATTTATGTTTATTGCTTTCTCTGAATTAAAACTTAATTTGTCATTAAAATATAGACATTTAATAAGAATATTTAATCTGCGTTAAATCCGATAATTCTAGCTGTTTTTTATAGAATTTTCTTTTATATTCGAAAACTTGCTGTCAAGTAGCAATTAATCAACAATTATTTTAACCCTCTAAAAGATTTATACTAGACTGCATTGCTAATTATTTAGTCAGATATAGAAAACATAGTTCTTGTTATAATAATAATATAATATAATATTTAATGTTGTAATAATATTAAATTTTACTATATATCGTTAAGAGAGAGGCAATATTTCCAATTAATTGTTAATTGTGTGCAATTATGGAAAATATGTTGAATATTTTGTTATACCCTTGCAAAAGGGTTTTATAATTATGTCTCGAAATGTGTAATGCATAGAAGGAGACATCTCCGACCCCATAAAGTATATATATTCTTGGACAGGACGACGAGCTGAGTCTATATAGCCATATTTGTCTGTTCGTCTGTTTCTATGCTTACTTTTTGGCTTTATCTTTGAGCTATCTTGATCAAACTTGTCACAGATGAAGTTTAATATTGTATGTAGTTAATATGTAAAAATCAGCCCGATCGCACTACTATATCATATAGCCATAGGAACAATCAAAGACACTTTATATTCATAAAAAGTGTTTGTATGAAAAAAATTTTAATTTTCCAAGATATCAAAACCAAACTCGGCATAGCGATGTATATTTACGATTTGTACAGTCTGACCAAGTATGAATAAAATCGGACAACTATATCTTATAGCACCCATAGGAACAATCGGTCAAAAGTCTTTAAAAATTACCATTGCAAGGGTATATAGTTTCGGCGTGCCAAAGATATCCATTTCTTTCTTGTTTGTTACATAGAATTACCTTTATAAATATTTTAAATTCTAAATTTTTCCTAAAAAAACCTAACTTACTAAAAAATCTTTCTTTTAACAGGTTTTAGGCGGTGAGGCGTGCATGTGGACAGAGCAAGTGAATGAGGATCAATTGGACAATCGATTGTGGCCACGTACGGCGGCATTGGCCGAACGCCTTTGGTCTGATCCAAATGATGATCATGACTTTGATGTGGTGCAGCCGGAAGTATTTCGACGAATCTCAGTATTTCGAAATCGCCTAGTTGAGCTGGGCATTAAGGCGGAGGCGCTGTTTCCCAAATACTGTTCACAGAATCCGGGCGAATGCATTTGATATTATTAGTAAAAAAAACAACAAAAAAAAAAAAAACAGAAAGAAAGCAAAAGCCAAGGCCTAAGGCTCCCCTCTTCCCCGCCACTAATCCCCTCACACTCTGTGCGTTAATTAGTTAATAATGTAATTGTTATTCTTTTTTTTTTATTATAATTATTAAAATTTAAATAACAAAAAAAAAAAATGTATTTAGCCTTAAGCGTCCACTAAACCAATAGGAAGGAAAACTAATAAGCAATTAAGCAAACAAATTGACTTTTTCAAAGACATTTAACACGACCAAGTGGTTTCTGGCAGACCAGCCCCGCGTATACTTTTTTCCACAACTTTTTGATATATTTAGAAATTTAAAAATGTTAATTTAATAAAACTTTTATCTCGAAACACACACGCACACCATACATACCATAATATACACAAGTAGAGTGTCCTGCGTATTGAGAAATCTCTCTCTTAAAATGATCATGACAGTGATAGTTTTTAGTTAATATTTTATAGTTAATTAGTATACACACACACACACACATGCATGCACACAACAGGTATATACTTTATAAGGCATAGTTTTTAAATAAGGGACAAGTTGAAAAACAAGCATATGGCATATACTTTTTTGATATTTTGAAAGCTTTATTCGCAAAAAAGAAAATCAACATTATATTGTTTAGTATACATTAAAATACATACATATATTTGTGTGACATTAAATTGTTCTTTTATATTTTATGTTTCACTTTTGTATTAAGTTTATTTTAAATTACATTTATCAGTGATACAAACAATGTGACCTTATGAAAAAAGAAAATGAAAGAAATGAACAAATTAATAGGAAGCAATTGATTAATGACAAGAAAATAAACAAAAACCTAGGATTAATATACATATAAAATAATATGTAATTGTAATAAAAAAAAACAAACATTTTTGCACGCATTGGCACATAATTGAGAAAAATATATAAAACAAAAAAACTAGCAAATTTTTAGCTAATTTTTAAATACTAATCATAGTGTGCACAGTGCTTAAAACGCTTATTTGGCATATTTATAATATATATACTATTATATTTTCAATTCAATGCACTGTGCACAAATCCTAATGTTAATTTTTATCAATATAAATAAATTATGTTTTTTAATTATGTTTTGTACTTAAGCGAGTTAGTTTTTCTTTCCCAAAAACTACAAATATTGTATAATAAATGAAAAAATAAATTAGTTTTAAACAATTTTTGCTGTAACTTCAAGTCACTTTCAACAAAAAAAAAAACAAAAAATACAAACAAAAAAAATAAACTTCAAGTCCAGTTTAAACCATGAAGTTTATCATTTATTCTAGGAATGTTTAAGAATATATCTTTGGCGTATGTAGGAATTATTTTCTATAAATTGATTGTTATAGCCTTGCAGAAGGAAGAAAGCTATTCAATAAATAGTTATATATCAGTTTACTATATCTTTTAATAGAAATCTTTTCTGCAAGTAAATTTTTTTCTTGTTTCAATAAATCACAAAAGGACGAACAATATTAATTGGCATTCAGGCCTTATGATAACATGAGAAACCATTTTTAAATGTTCGTTTTATGACGGATTTTGGTTAATACTGTATAAAATGTAGTAGAATATTAGTTATATACATTATATTATATTTGAATTTAAACAAAATCGGTAAGATCAATGCTGTGATAGCGTTTCAATGAGCTCAAACGTGTATGAGGTGTTGGTCGCAAGCAAATTTCACATTCCTCCGTACTGCAAAAGATTGAAGATATATTTTTTTAGGACAGCTTGCAGTTGATAAAATTGTACATAATTTTATATATTTATACAAAAAGTAATACTTTAATATTTTTCACTATAATATAAGCAGTAAACGGTATGTTTTGTGTACATATATTATATACAATATGTAGGTATGTATTAAAAGTAAATCTCGGTGGCGTATACGTATTGTTTATTGTTTTTTTTTTATATATATATATATACATATATTGATCATTCATAGTGTCCGGTGGTCACGGGACTTGTTGAAGTCAGTCTACAATAATGATAACAAATGTGGAAAAAAGAAATAAATAAATAATATATAGTAGTCAAATCAAATTTAAGTCGGAAATTTGTAGATTATTTAAAAGGATAGTAAAGAAATTTGTTCATGCATTACAGCGTAGGTTAGTTGAAACGTGATGTTTTGTTAAAAGGGCGAGAGCTGCTGCTGCTAATGAACTGGAAAACAATCGATAGCACTATCGATAGCAACATTAGCAATACTATCGAAAACGTTCCCATTTAAATATAAAATAAGCAAAGTTTCATTATGCCTTCAAACTCCGATATCCTTAATGTTGTTAATTATTTTTGCTATTTTGATAACACAACTATCGAGTGAACGGACTATCGATAGTTTTCCCAGTTTTAGCTGCTACTACAAAACAAAAGTAGAAGCATTGCGTATACGCACCGTAGACTTTCAGTACGCGAGCGCTGCGAGTAATCTTTGGATGCGCGATGTCTGAAATGGAAATTAATATGGTTAAACTGACAACAGCGAGCCACAGCAACAAACAGAAAAAAAAAGAAAAAAAATTTATGGTGCAATGGTACAACACGACAACAACAGCAACAAACCCAGAAATAATGTTTTCCAATGTATTTTTTATCGTATGTTATGTATACCCAATCACAATAATATATAATCTAAAATCTAGAATCACTTGACCCACCTGCGATTCTTCATAGAGCTGCTGCGATGTATATTACGATTCTCACGCCAACGAATGAAACGATGTCGCAGCGTTTGACGCACCTCCGAATTTAAAAAGCAATAAAATAATGCCACAAAGAAGCCCTGGAAATAAATGTAATAATTTAATAATATTTCTAAATAAAAAGCTGCATTAATTTAGCCATACCTGTGTGCTGAGCAGAAAGGCGCGTATTGCCTCAAAGAGATTTCGGCTAATGCCCTGTTCGGGCCCAGTTAACACCAGTAAATAGGTAATGCCAAAGAGTGGTATTAAAACCAACAGAGCCTTGGAGGCCTTATAATACTGTCGCGTTTCCAGCGTATGCGCTGAACGCAGCTTGGTAATAAGCACCTGCATATTTAAAACATTTTAAATAAATCAAAAAAGTCAACTTTCTTTTAGTTAAAATACTTACCCACATAATGCGTATAAGAAATACTAAATTAATAAAAATTGCCATCGAGGCTGGTCCCTTGAATATCCAATCAATGTGAGATTCACGCATCCAGGCGCATTCAATTTCCAGCTATATAAATTAATAACAATTATCAAACAAATTATAATAAAAACCAAATTGATGACGCACTTACACCATTGAAATGTTCATTCTCCAGATGTGAGGCAAATGCCTTGGCTATCGACCAGACCAGTATACAAAGCGCCGGACAGCCCCATCCAATTAATGCATAGATTATAAAGCTTATGTTCTCGCTAGAGAATGTTTGCACCACCAGCGTATAGAGATAGAGACCTGCAAAAAATAATTATCACAAATGTCTGTATTTAATATTGTAATCTAATTAATAGAGAGTTGCAGCACACACAAACAAATATTGTTGCAAAATTATAGACTCGCGTTAGATTGGTTGTTATAAAGACTGTGAGATATTCCGGTTCAGTTTTGAATATGTTATAAGAGTTGACTATCTAAATTTTATTATTATAAACAGCATTTAATATACGAATTTTCCTTATCCAAAAAAACCAATTTCACAAAGAAATATGTATGAAAAAAAAAGAAAAAAAATTCGAAAAAATTTTATTTTCAAAAATAAGGCGACAAACCAAACTAAAGTTCAAACCAATTAATACAATTGAATTTTTACAAAATTAGGAATGTTAAAAATTTGATAATAACATTTACTATGTCTACTTTACATTTTAATAGTTATTAACTTAATTTTAAGTCTACTTAATTAGCTTACCCTCAACAAACATCCAAAAGAAATTGGTTAAATAAAAATATTGAAACATAATGACCAGCGTTATGCAGCCAGCCTGACTAGATTCTGTGGTTATCTGTGAATAAAATATATATATAAAATAATAGAAAATATTATTAGCAATAACAAGACTACAAACCACTTGCAAAAATAGTGTTAAAATCCACAATAATGCTGAGGTGATGTAGGTTAGGAATAGATTCGCATGTATTGTATTACGCAGACAACGCAAATCTCTGCAAAAAATATATAGTATTAGAAATATAGAATTTCTAAAATAGACACTTACTTACTTAAAGCTTAAAAATATAATTAGAGCTACCACTAAAGTGGCAAAACTTAAAAAATAACCGCAAGCATAGATAATGGTCGGCAATTCCTCGCTGGCTGAGAAATCGGGTACAACATATACCGAACCCGATTTTTGATGACAGCTAGTATAGTTAGTATAACCATTCCATGTGCCATTTTCATGACAAATGCGTGTTGCATTCTCTATACAAAAAAAAGGGTATTTATTGAGTTGGGTATACTCTTTAATATTTTGTATCTAAACTCACCAGTTGTATCATAGTGTACTCCTTTAAATTCCTCGAAACAGGGTAGTATGGCCAAGCTGCCAGCGCTGGTGCGGGGCCAACAGAGCACCGAGTCGAAAGAGGGGGAACAGTACAAGATCTGAAAATTAAATATAGAAAAAATATATAAACAATTTTAAAAGGTTTTTTGCTTGCGAATTTTTAGGAAATTTTATTTTTAATATTTTTAGTGGAACAAATATTTTTGATCAATTTTAAACACTTCAATTTTATTTAAAAAAAAAAATAAAAAAAACAAATCTGCAAAATTTTCTTTTAATCGATTGCAAATGTCGAAAAATCCATAAAAACAATTTCAAAAATTTTTTTGAGTTGGTTTATTTATTTAACTTATTGTTATAGAATTATGATAAATATATTGAAAATTATGGATGCATTTTTAAACTTCAATTTTATTTAAAATAAAATTAAAAAAAAAAAAAAAACTGCAAAATTTTCTTTTAACCGATTGCAAATGTCAAAAATATATTACGAAAATCAATTTCAAAATTTTTTTTGAGTTGGTTTTCTAATTTAACTTATTGATATAGAATTATGCTCAAAATATTGAAAACTTTGGATATTAAAATTCATAACTTAAATACTTTCTCAAACTGCAGAAATAATTTTTTTTAAATTAACACAATTGGAATTAAGATTTATCAGTTATAGAAACACATATATGTTGTTTCCCTCCTCACAAAAAATACTTATCCATTTTATAATATAAAAATTTAATATTTTATTCTTTCTTGTATATTCAATTATATTTTTAATTTTCAGCTTAAATTCCAGACATTTTATTATATCTTTTGCCATTAAAAAGTACGAAAATTTAATATTTTATTTATTTTCTTATATATATCAATATATTTTAAATTTTCAGCTTAAATTCCAGAAATTTTGTTATATCTCTTGCCGTTTTTTTTAAGTGTATAAATAGTGTATTATTTGTGCAAGGCAAAATATTCACTATACATGTGTGATATTCACGCGTATTATCAATTTAATTTATAAATTTTTAAGTAAACACATAGATAGATATCTTTATTTGTAAGTATGTGTAAAAATAAACAAATTCGCGACGGTTCATTTTTTTTTTTATTATATACTACATATTTACGATTGCTTGCCATAAATAATCATACATTGATATTATTTATTTATCAGCTTATTAAATATTTTTTATATATAAATATTTTGTGCATCATCAAATTGTCAAAGTAATTCAATCAAATTGACTGCAAGCATTGATTTCTAATGAAATATGCCTTATCGCCAACACGTCAATAAATCTAGAAAACAGTCTGAGACCAATAAAAGTTAAGCATGTAAATGGATTTATTTTTGACAGAAACCTACAGAACTGGGAAGTACAATTTAAAACAAATAATAGCAACAAAAAAAATTTATATTTTTCTACAATTATTGCGAAATGCTACGCAATAGCGTCAAATTGTAGCGCATCATTCTCAAGTTTTTTCGTTGTTCGTAATTTAATATTAATTTATTCAATAAATTTAGCTTTTTTTTCGAATGGGTGTGTCTACATTTTTTTTTTGTTTTTTAGAAACATTTATATGCCATTAATTAACTGTCTGACCAAGAAATGAATAAATAGAACTGGTCACAAATGTCGTGTGGTTTTTAAAGCTGAGAAAGATTCGAGAAGTGAATATAACTATATAAGTTAGATATGTTGATATTTTTCAAGGTGTTAAATCATTGGGTATAAAGAGTATTGAATAGTCTTTATTTAATTGTATTAAATGGGATATAATTAATATAATTAACTACACAAAGCTTTAATGTGCTTTCTCAAAGCTTTTTAGATATTTCTCTGTTAAATAACAGAAACAAATTTTTTTTATTAAAAAAATGAATTAAAGCTTTTAATTTATTGATTCGTTTGATTACGAAATCAAGAAATAATTTTGTTAAGGACTTTCAGGTGCTTTCAAAGCTTTTATTTAAGACGTTTGTCTATTGAATAGAGTCAAAATATCAAAAAATATAATTAACAAAAAACAAATGCCTGTTCGGCACAAAGAAGCTATAGTATACCCTTGCAAAAGTTATCTAAAAAAATGTTGAATACTCGACTGATTGTTCCTATGGCAGCTATATGATATAGTAGTCCGATTTTATTAAAACTTTATCAAAAAGTACAGAAACAATTTCTGTATCGATATGGTAAGTTTGGTTCTGATAACTTGAAAATCAAAAAGGTTTTGCATAGAAGAACTGATTTTTGACCACATTGTTCCTATGGCTGCTATATTTTATATTGGTTCGATTGTGATAAAACTTGGTTTGATTTTACAAATAATAATTCTACATCAAATGTTGTTTAGTTTTATTTTGATATCTTGAAAAACAAAAAAGTTTTTCAACAAGCACTTTTCGACCTAGTTTTTCTATGGGAGCTATAAGATATAGTGGTCCGATTTTGATGAAACTTGGTCGAATTGGTTAGATCATAAAATCACATCGATCTGCCAAGTTTGGTTTTGATATCTTGAAAAACAATTTTATGGATCGATCGTTTCTATGGCAGCTATATGATATAGTGGTCTGATCCAACAAATTTTTTTATACAAACTTTCTGCTATATCAAAATGCATCCGTGCCAAGTTTCATCAAGATAGCTCAAAGATAAAGTCAAAAAAGTGAGCAAAGAAACAGACAAACAGACGGACATGACTATATCGGCTCAGCTTTTCGTCCTGACCAAGAATATATATACTTTATGGGGTCGAAGAAGTCTCCTTCATGCCTTACACATTTAATGACAAATTTATAATACCCTTTTGCAAGTGTATAAATAAATTTAGTATGATAAATAATCACATTCACATCAACTTAAAGCTGAATTTCCCGACACTTTTATATATTGTGCATAGTGTTGAATATCAGGCAGGCAGGCAGGCAAGTACCTTATTAAGTAATCAATTCAATTAAGCTATTTAATCTCTTAGTCCCTATTAGCTGCTTTGACCCCGCACCATCCCCTGTACTCACCGATGATGTGGGAATGCTCCTGCTGCTGCTGTGTGTGTCTGTCGCTGTGTGGCTTAGGTTTAAATGCTGGTCTGGATATTGCTGATCCAGCTCCAGCTGGGCCAGCTGCTTGCACTGCTCTTCCAGGGTGCGATTGATGAG
Source organism: Hirtodrosophila alboralis (assembly GCA_035043045.1). Taxonomy (NCBI): domain Eukaryota; kingdom Metazoa; phylum Arthropoda; class Insecta; order Diptera; family Drosophilidae; genus Hirtodrosophila; species Hirtodrosophila alboralis. Next base: position 1,324 of record JAWNNH010000457.1, on the reverse strand, counting down.
CAGGTCACCGCTGTGTGGCTGTTGGGCGCCAATTAAGGCGCCGACACGCTGTAGTATATCCAATGAGAAGTTGAAGTTGGCAAAGGCATTGGCAATATTATCCTGTGAGCCATCATCCAGGCTCTCCACCAAAGCGCGCAAATCTTCCTCGGCCATGATGATAAGGCCCAGGCTAAAGGATGTGCCGGGTCACTATCTGCTGGCTATTAACTCAGTTTAATGTGTGTGTGTGTGCGTCTTTAGCCTGTTGTCAGTCAACGTTTTGTGCCACAATGTTGCAGTTTCGTATAGTTTTTATGACACCGTCCTTGGACGCTCTCGCTCTCACTTTCCTGCTCGTGCAGCACATGTCAACGGGATGTCATCTGTGCAGCTTGGAAGTGTGGACAGGGGCTGCTGAACCCGAACACGAAACCGAACCCCAAACACACTTTCTCGCTGCGCAATTGTGGCTCTTACCTCAAACAGAAATTGTGCAAATAAGTAGTATGTTGACGAGAGCTGGAAAAACAAAAGAAAAAAAAGTGAAAGATATATCTCTTTAAAACCAGATAAAGGCCAAAATTATGGTAGTCTACAAGCTGCAAAAAAATATTTAAAAAAATGCTAAAAACTCGCACCCAAAAGGCTAAAAAGGCCTTCAGTTGGCATATATACTAAGTAAAAAGCACACATAATATGTATATATTTGGCTAGATATGCCCCGCTGCGATGTGCTATATATTATATAGTATATATATATATATATTTATATGTATATATAGAACTTATAAAAATCTGTACAAATAATAAATGCTTAAATCACGCGGATATGCGAGTATATAAGCATGTTCAGATAGATAATAAGTATGCAGATAAATAAACAGCAATCTTTATGGCCTTCTACACTTTGGGGTTTTGGCCGGGCTTACTTACTCTGAACTGAACTGAACTGTACCAGAGACTATTAGCTACAATATCTACCAAATACACATTTCAATTAAAGTTCGTATATATAACTAATTATACACTTTTAATCATGACAACTATGAAACTATAAAATATCTCAACTTGCAACATTACAGAATATATTTATCAACACGTTTCTGAACTAGTTGTTACTTAAATAATATATAAAAAAATAATAATAATAAAAAAAACTGGTTATTCTCATATGTTAGTTGTAATTTGTGCCTTTTATTTTCACATTAGTAATAATCTTTCGTTACTCAATTTAAGCTGTCAATTATAATGAAAATTATAGTATTTGATATAGAAATTGCATTTTCACAGTTTTTAATAGAGTGAGAATTTTATTTGTTAATGTTGTTGCTTTTTTTATCAT